>ML104803.1:0-157303 GCA_003697995.1 Taxidea taxus jeffersonii
TTTTTTTTTTTTTTACCTTTTCTTATCTATAGCCATGAACAGGTTATTCATATATAGCACCAAAACAATTCCTTATCTAGAATTAAATATGTATGTACATTAAAATGAGATATGGAAATCATACAAAAGATGAGAGGAATGAAGAGGGATTATACAATTCTAAAATTTAGAGTTGAGGTTAAATTAATCCTTGGGTAAAAGAGTTACAAGGAAATTGAACCTTCCAAAAGGAACTATATGATTTAAGAGGACATCCATAAGGACTTTTGGATCTGGATGCTCATCAAAGTATTATTTGGAAGAGTGAAAAATGGCAACAGACGAAATGTTTGACAATAGATGATAAATAAGTCATGGTATATTGATCTCACAGAATATTAGACAGTAATCAAAATGGCATATTTTCTTTTTTTTAAAAAGATTTTATTTATTTATTTGACAGACAGAGATCACAAGTAGGCAGAGAGGCAGGCAGAGAGAGAGAGAGAGAGGAGGAGGCAGAGAGCCCGATGCAGGGCTGGATCCCAGGACTCTGGGATCATGACCTGAGCTGAAGGCAGAGGCTTTAACCCACTGAGCCACCCAGGTACCCCCCCAAAATGGCATATTTTCAAAACATTTTTGACATGGGGAAATGCTTATGATATAATGCCATGGAAAAAATGAGACATTATATATGCAGCATGGGTATTAAGTTTCAAAGAAAATATATACATAGTAAAAAGATCATAAGAATATTAATAATTGTTATAGAATTATGCATGATCATGTTAGTCTTCTTTATGCTCTTTATGCCTCCAAAATTTTCTTAATGAACTTACTGTGTTTGTAAGTTTTGTGTGCCTGGGTGGTACTGGGTAAGCAGTCCAAATTCTCTTAGATGAGTAAGCACTGGCAAGGGTTTCTCTCTTGTTGGCAAAAAAATATGCCAGTAAGGTAGGATGCTTTAGAAAAGGCACATGAGAATAATGACAGTATTTTTAGACTGGCTTATTCAAACCTCATGGGGAAAAAAATCTGTGTGTCATTTTTCATAGTTTAATATTCCAACCAAATCTTTTTCAGATCAAAGAATTATGTTGGGCTTGCCTATTAAATACAGATTCCTGGGCTCCAAATCCCCAAATTCTGATTCTGCAAGTCTGGTGTGGGACCCAAGAATTTTTATTTTTAATAAGCTCTCCATGTGACTCATTTTGATGCTGGTGGTCTGGATGATTTGGATGAATATTTTTTATTTAGCCTTTAAATTTTAGATCACTTCTTCCTGATTATACACTAAATAGAGTTGGTGTAAACCCTCAGTGGTATGTTGATTAACTGCAATAAGTTGGGTTTGTTAAATGCAACAAACCCAACTTGTTGTGTTTGCCAATTTCTATGGTGTAAATACTTCCACCATGACCAATACCAAGCTACCAGTATTTTAACAACAAGCTCCCCATATTCGTCTCACAAGCTGATAATTTATACAGTTTCTTATTTTATTCTATTTTTTTCCCATGGCCACATCACGAAGAGCAATACACTCACTGAGTTCTTTCAGAGTTGTGAGTTGGTTTCCTATGGATGATGGAGAGCGAAGAAATAGGACTCTAGGGTTGAGAGGAATGCCAAATGTTGAGCCTCCACCTCTACCCTCTGTAGCCCTCCACTCCTGAGCTGCTGAAATGCTCTTGGTCATTAATTCTATAGCACCCAACTATAAAATCAACTCCTCCAGCTTCTTTCCCCTCACATGACTGAGACTGAGACAATGTTGTCTAAAAGACCCGTCTCAGATGTGTTTTATGTGTTCATGTGTGGGAAGTGGCCTAAGTGGAGGCTAATAGTACAGTTCTTTCAATATGCAAACCAGATATATTTTAAGAAAATTGGACCTGATGCCTATATAGCCAGCTGAGGTGAATTTACAGCCCTGCTTTTAAGAACAAAACTCCCTCAGGCACCTGCTTCCTTAAGGCAACACCAGAAAGGAAATGAACTCTTGCTTAAAGACAACCCACCTTATTTTGTGGGTTATCAATTTTCTAGCAGCCCACAGTTCCCTAGCTACTAAGAGTTAAGCCTCCCAACCCCAAGCAAGTAGTGAGCTACAAAAAACGTGAAGTCTGCCTTCTAGCAAACAATTTGAGGCAAGGATGTGGTACCTCTGTAAGTGAAGTCAGGGGAGCAGGATCTATAAAGTGGACTGAACACAATGATGTATTTGCCAATATATGCATTAAAATCTTTGCCTGAATTATATTTTACAATACAGGATTACTGAATCATGGGCTCTGTTGGAGAATCATCTTCCCTGTTTCGGGGGCAGCTCTGTTGGATGAATAGTCAACAATATTAATACCTTGATTTCCTTCTAACTGCTTCTTTGACCTGGGAACTGTATGCTTATCAACCTCTTTAAAAGGAGAAAGGACTGGGGCACTTGGGTGGCTCAGTGGGTTAAAGCCTCTGCCTTCGGCTTGGGTCATGATCCCAGGGTCCTGGGATCAAGCCCCGCATCGGGCTCCCTGTTGAGAAGGGAGCCTGCTTCCTCCTGTCTCTCTGCCTGCCTCTCTGCCTACTTGTGATCTCTGTCTGTCAAATAAATAAATAAATAACCTATAAAAAAAATAAAAGGAGAAAGGACTTAAATAGGGTTTCTTCCCTTGCTATGGATAAAGCCAGCCTTCTGGATCAGACAGGAGTCAAAGCTTAACAGTAGATACTCAGCCTGTTCTTTTCTAGAAAACAGGATGAATGAGTATGATTTTCTTCGTACACATCATTAGAGTATTAAAATGAGTGCAAGAATGAAGTCTAAAAACTACAAGGACTATTGTCACTAATGAGCAAGTGACAAGTTGGACAAATATGACTTCGTGCATGGTGAAGTCAGAATCAAGTACTTAAAATTATATGCTAGTTTTGTCACAATCTCAGTCTTTCTCCAAGTTCCATTTCGTTGTGAAGGTGAAGAACTTTCAGAAGAAAAATGAATATTCAATTACATGTTTCAAAATCAGACATTTACACGTCGACCTGGAGTAAGTGCCAGAGTTAACCTCAAAGATAAGTGAAGGGCCTCTTGTCCAAATGGAACATGGAGCTCCTCAAACAGGAGAATTCAGCCCTTGCAAACTGTCATTATTTCAGTAAACGAAACCAGCCCTTTAACAGATGGGCGACATACTTCGCAACTTGCTGATAGCCTAATAAAAGACACTGGCTTTTTTAAAAATGAAGGACATGCACTTCTCAAATTACAACCCCCCAAATGGATTTAGCAGAATAAAATTAAGAAGGCATACAACAGCTTGACAGAAATTAGGAACAGACTATGGGAAATTCGATAGTTCTAAACATCAATATCAAAATGACCTTTTTATTAAAAAAAACTCATTGTTTAAACCATAGGGAAAATATACACTGATAGAGTCAAAACTGGAGTAGCATATTTTGGAATTATAAGTACTGATATAATAAAAATATAAAGCTAATTTCTTCTCCAAATATAATAAAAATTCCCCAGAAAGGCAGGTTCCTTTTTATATCAGGTACCTTTTCTTCTGTATCAAACTCAACGCTTCTTAAAATAAAATTTCTCCAGTTGATGGATGCAACAACCCAATTAAACACAGGTCATGGACCCACACAAAATAAGGAGCTCAGCATTTCTGCTCACCTTTCATGTTCTTTCATTTTTTCCAGCTCTTCTCCCCTCAGGCCGCCATGCTTCAGAGAGCCCTTCTGCTCAGCCTTGCCACCTCTGTCATCTTTCTTCTTTCCAAATCTAGAAACACGTGAAGGAGGAGATGGCGGTTAACAATCGCCATGTTCTTTCAGGGGTAAATTGAAAATATTTATGAACTGAGCTCATCAATCTGAAAGTCTTTATTCTAAGTAGTACAAGATCATTTTGCATAAAGTGGGAGTAAAATAAGAGACTGAAGGGGCAAAAATAATAGTCACTACATTCCCCTCCTTTTCCTCGCTTCCTTCTTTCCTTCCATCTTTCCACTGCAGTATAGATTGTGCCGCATGCACAAAGTCATGTGGTGAAAGAGTAAAAATCTCAAGCCACTGGTTCACTAGAAATGAAAGAACTGAAAGGTCATCATTAATACCCAACCAAAAACTGACCGAACTCCTAAACAGCCCTCTAGAGCTGCAAGTGGCATTGACGTTTGAAGTTAAACTCACAGGACTTGATAATGATGGTGCTTTAAGGAACCTCGCCAAACATCTAGTTTGCCACTCTCATTTTGCGCATGAGACTTTGGGCCTTGATCACCCAACAAGTTCAGGGAAGGGCTAAGATTAGAACTTGCGTTGTCTCCTATAGTGCCCTGTGTCCTTCACATCACACTCACTCCTGAAGGTAGCCCCATCCTCCTAAGTCAGCTTTGGGTTCCTGTGCTCTCAGCACTCCTGGGTGCCTGGCATATTTGCAGCTAATTGGGCACAGTGGCCATTATGATACACTATTTTTTCCTCCAGCTTTATTGAGACATGATGGACAAGTAACCTTGTGTAAGTGTAACGTGTACAACTACGGATTTGATACATTTCTAAGTTGCAAAATGATTCCCACCATAATAGTAGCTATGACTTCATCCCATCACATAGTCACTATTTCTTTTTTGTGGTGAGAGCATTTCAGATCTATTCTCAGTAACATTCAAATAAAGGATACATTTTTATTAGCTATGATCACCATTCTGCACATTAGATCCCAAACTTGTTAATCTTGTAACTGGAAGTTTTTACCCTTTGACCCAAATCTCCTCAATTTCCCCTCTCCCCAAACCCTGGTAATTGTCACTCTACTGTTTCTCCGAGATTGTCTTTTTCAGATTCCACAGTGTATATGTATATATGTCTGTGTATATAGGTATATATATATATATGTATACACACACACACACACACACACTATCTTCTTAATCCATTCCTCTATTGATGGACAATTAAAATATTTCCATATCTTGGCTACTGTAAGTAATGCTGCAATGAGCATGGGAGCAGAGATACCTGTGTGGGATCCTGAACTCAATTTCTTTGGATGTATACCCAGAAGTAGAATGTTGGATCATAGGGTAGTTCCATTTTCTTTTAAAGTTTTTATCAAATTCCAGGTAGTCAACATACAGTGTAATATTACTTTCAGGGGTGCAATTTCACACATCACCCAGCACTTGCACACGTCACCCAGAACTTGCACACGTCACCCAGGGCTCATCATAGCAACTGTGCTCCTTAATCCCCATCACCTATTTCACCCATCCTGCCCACCCACCTCCCCTCTGGTAACCATCAGTTTGTTCTCTATAGTTAAGAGTCTGTTTCTTAGGATGCCTTCCTCTTTTTCTTTTCTCTGTGTTTGTTTTATTTCTAAAATTCCACATATAAGTGAGATCACATAGTACTTGTCTTTCTCTGACTTATTTCCTTAGCATAATACTCTCTAGTTCTATCTATGTCATGACAAATGGCAAGATTTCATTCTTTTTTATGGCTGAGGAATATTCCATAATTGTGTGTGTGTGTATGTGTGTGTGTGTGTGTGTGTGTGTGTGTGTGTGTGTGTGACATCTTCTTTATCCATTCATCAGTCAATAGACACTTGGGCTGTCTCCGTAATTTGGCCATTGTAGACAATGTTGCTATAAACATCAGGGTGCACGTATCCCTTTGAATTAGTATTTTTGTGTTTTTGGGGTAAATATCCAGTAGTGCAATTCGGGTAGTTCCATTTTTAACTTTTTGGGGAACCTGCATACTGTTTTCCACAGTGGCTACACCAGTTTGCATTCTCCACAGTGCACATGTTCCTTCCTCTCCACGTCCTCACCAATACCTGTTGTTTCTTGTGTTGTTGATTTTAGCCATTCAACAGGCATGAGATGATACCACATTGTGGTTTTGACTTGTATTTCCCTGATGATCAGTGATGTTGAGCATCTTTTTATGTGTCTGTTGGCCATCTGAATGTAGTTCCATTTTTAAATTTTGTGAGGAGCCTCCATGCTGTTTTCAACATTGGCTGCACCAGTTTGCATTCGGACCAAGAATGCACTAGGGTTCCCTGCAATTATGATACTTTAAAAGAGCATTGTGTTTCCTTAGCACTGTTAGGAAAAGAAAACTGCATATTTGAAATAATAATAATAATAAAGCTGTGGTTATTACTAGGACACATTCTCAAATAATAGGCATTTCTCCCACAGATATTTTATTCAAAAGCAATCCCCTATTGGCCGTGGCATCATCACACATGAGAAAGGAAAGTAACTTGATGCTCTGTTAATAACAAGGAAAAAGTCATTCATTTATGCATATTCTTAAGTTAAAGATTCTTGTCAAACTATGGAAACCTCATTTACCCTTTGTTTCTTATTAAATAGCTGCAAATTTTACTTCTGTGTTTGCTTATGTGTGTCTATCTTTAGCTTGGTCATTCTACCTCTGTAACTATCCATGTATCCATCTACCTATGTATCCATCCATTTATCCAACCTGAGAACCCTACACATGCTCAGACTGACTGCCCATTCCTAACCCATCCTTGTCCCCAACCTCTCAACATACATAGTGAGTCAGAATCTCCTCACATGAAGACCTGACTCATAAATTTGAAACTCCCATCTTCTTCAGATTTCATAAAGATGAATTAATATTTGTTCTTTCAGGATTGTGCTTCAGTCCAAAGCAGAGGTTGTTGGTCATGTGGCAGCCCTGGGCATCCCACATGGGAGACCTTATTGTTAATACCCATATTTCTGTTGTTATCAGAGTTCAAAGCACCCTGCTTTCCTCAGAAGCCCCTCCCAGTCTTGATTCTGCTGTAAACTTTTTAATTTACAATTTCAATGAGCAAATCTTTGCTCATGAACTTTTTCTTTCCTTCCCATTGTCATCTCGCCATCTTCCTTTGCTTCTACGGCAATTCTTTGGCTGTATCCAGTTTAATTTGGGGATTTTGGTGAATCAACTATGAATTTTCATTCCATCATCCTCAGCCTTTTTTTCTCCCCCCCCCGGTCTCCCTTCTCTTTCCTAATCTATTCTTCTTTCCAACTGAAGAAATGACCTAGTGTCATTTATAGACTAGGGAAGAGAAAAAATACTGACAAAATAAAAGATCACTAACTTCCAAATATAATTCAGATTTGTTCACATAGTCAAGATCTCTCTCTAACCTACAAAGCAGAAGACATATAAATAAAGTGTGTTTTCCTGTGTACATTCTTTGGTTTTTCAGGCACATGTAGAAGAGTCTAAGTTTCTTTATGTGAGAAGTTAATATCTTTGTACACCACTTAAAGAAATACTTTTTCCCTCAAAATGTCATATACAGCCAAATAGAGTAAAATTGGGCCAAAAAAATCAAAATTGTGGGACGTGAGGATAGAATAATGCTTCAGAAAGTTGATGAGGGCAAAAGTGCTGCCAAAAATTCCATAGATATTAAGCATGTTTTTCTTCTATGTCCCCAATTATTTCTTCTAAATTTGAAGGTTTGGATTTTCTAAGATGAAAGAAGTCTTGTTTCTGAAGGGCAAAACTAACCTATATCTGAGTCTACCCGGATCTTTATTACCACAACCAATGAATTGTTTTTTCTTTCTGCTGCTAAAATATTTCACTTGTGCTGCAGTTCAAAAACAGCTTATTGTGTTTTCATCACAGAGGAATATGTCTGATAAAGGTTAGCTGTAAGTAAATTCTGCAAAGCATTTTCTTAGCAAGAACCATCAATAATAGTCAAATCAACCAATTCCACAAATAATATAAATGTTTTGATTTAAACAAATCATGATCATTTATTAAATGATCATTTATTAAAGTTTATTTATTATTTATTTATTATTATAAGTTTATTTATTATTTATTATCATTTATTAAAGTTATTAAATGATCATTTATTAAAGTTTCCAAGAAGGAAGGCAGAAATAGCTGTGAAATCTATTTTACTAGACAGAGAGAACAGTCATAACTTACCTTATTTTGTAAAGTTTGGGTAGGTTCAAGAACAGAATTATAAAACAATAATCTTCAAAAGGACTCCCACATTGTTAAGATGAGGAAACTGAGACCCAGAGAAGTTAATTGCTTTTATTTATTAACACAGTGAATTCTTTTTTCCAATTTTGCAATCAGACAACTTAATTATCAGTGGTAGTAGCAGCAGTGGTGGGAGGGTGGGGGAAGTTGGGAGAAAACCATCAATTTGGTCAACTGTGTATGCCCGTTCTCCCTCCCATGTCAGCCTGTTTGGGGGTTACTTCTCAGCCTTTCTTACTTTCACGGACATAGAGAAAGAGGAGTTGGGGAGGTTCAAATATGTGGATTTATCTCTCCATTAGTTATTTTTGTGAGAAAAGTCACAAGAACTCTAAATGGCTGAAATTACTGCTTTGCATTCTCGGGTCTCAAATATCCCCTGCATTCCAGGCCTCCCATTATCTATTACCTAGGAAATTTGAGAGTTGGCCATTCTGGGCTAGGTGCCTTGAGGAAATTGCTCATAGGTCAACCTTGCTTTATATAAAAGATATTTTCCTAAAGAATTCAGTGCAAACATGTGGTTTGAATCAATAAAATCTTACTTTCCATGTACCTGGGAAGCCTGTTAAAGACTCTTATGATGGATCTTTTTGTAAAGTGGAAAAATCACCTTTCAACATACCCTTTATGTAAATTTAGATTTTCATGAATTATAAGTTTGCTTAAAACACCTGTCCCTGTTCATTTCTATAGAGAGGCTACAAGAAACAGCTTTATGGAAAACTAGCTTTCTTTCTTCTTCCATACATACATTTGTTTAAAAAATATTTACCAGGGATCTACTTGGCCTATTTCACTTAGCAACATGTCTTTAAGCTTCATCTATGCTATTGCATATGTTAGAATTTCTTTTTCTTAAGGCTGAATAACATTCCTTTGTACATACATACCATATTTGTTTATCCATCCATCTGTTGATGGATTTTTGGGCTGTGCTCACCTTTTGGCTATTGTGAATAATGTTATGAACACTCATATAGGAGAACAAAGTTCCTGATAAGAGAAGAGGACAGGGATATACAGAACCTCCAGAGAGACTGGCCTTAGATAGGAAGAGACTCAAGAAAAGCAGCAGCTAGAAGAGGAAACGAGTTCACTTATAGAGTTGATGAACGGACAGTAGAGGAGTTCCCATGTAACTCGTTTATTAGGCAGCAAGATGCAACATGTGTAAGAGAAATGGTTTCTCCTGTACCCCTGGGGCTAATAATACATTATATGTTAATTAAAAAATGGTTTCTATCCATAAAATGGGACTTCTTGGTACAAATTGAGAAATCAAAGGAAATAGACTATACAGGGTTGAAGAGAATCTCAGAAAGGGTTATAAAGAAAAAAATACCAAAACCAGACCTCTTTGGTTGCAATTTTGCCTACTCAGGAGGTCCTAAAAGGTCATCTGGGGAAATAGAATTTAATAATGGTTCATTCATTCATTCATACATTCATTCAATAATTCATTCATTTACTGAGCTGCCATTACACATCACATGGATTTTTCACATGGACTGTAACCATTTACACCATCAATTGTTAGGTATATATCTAACTCAATATAATTACCTAAACATGCTCCCAGCATCTTATTGTTTTCCAAATGATTAAGATTTTGGTATAATTCTTAGTAATTATCCCCAAATTTCTTAGCAAATTCTATTTGTTTTTCTTCTATTTCTATTTCTTTCCTTGAGTTTTCTAGGTAATGATGACTTTCGGATCCTTCCCAGATTCTCACGTCCCTCGACAAATGATCCAAATTCAACAACATGTATAGTTCCATCTCTACCTTTGTTCATGTCTAGTCTCTCATTTAATTCACTTCTTCATTCTGCTAAGTACTGCCCGTCTACAGTTTTCCTCCTAGATCTCGCTGGGCTGTTAATGCAGCTGTTAGCATTTGCTCACCTTCCATTTAGTGCACACGCTGTATGAAAGCAATCTTGAGCGATGGTTTATGAGGACTGAAAAGTCCGGCAAGGAAAAAGTTCAAACACTCTGATTTTAAATGAGTGGTGAGCTATGAATCCAAGGAGAGCTGCAAATGTGAAACAGAGTGTATTTCTTCCTTTTGCAATCTGGAAGTATCTTTGGTTGTCAAGGATGCATTTGGAGGGGTGCCTGGGTGGCTCAGTGGGTTAAGCCTCTGCCTTTGGCTCAGGTCATGATCTCAGGGTCCTGGGATCGAGCCCCACATCGGGCTCTCTGCTCAGCAGGGAGCCTACTTCCCCCTCTCTTTCTGCCTACTTGTGATCTCTCTCTCTCTCTGTAGGGTGGATAAATAAGAACTTTAAAAAATTAATATAAAAGAATGATGCATTTGGAAAAGGCTACAAGATTCTGTTATTACTAATATTACACTTGAATATCTACGGAATGATGTCAGATATGAACATGCACCAATTTCAGAAAACAAGAACAATGACTAAAAAGAGAATGCCCCAATTTCACAGCCAAAATATGTTCTAGACTTTGATAATGGTTCATTCTCCCTGTAGCTAGCTGACTTATAAGCTATGATACTGCCTTATCATTTCGTAAATTAAACACTTTGAAATAGCTCAAGCAAAATATGGGGGCAGAGAAGTTCACAGACTTTTGACTATATTTTCCATAGTTTATTTTGAAATTCACCCATAAAAGGATTCTGTTGTCTGATGCATTCTAAGTTGGGTTCTGAATTAGCATATGCATATGCTACATCTATGTATTGAATCTCATTTGGTTTTGTGTACTTTGGCTATTGCTTCTCTCTAAAATGTATGTCATAAAGGTCTTTACTTATTTATCTGAGATGGCTCCCATTGTACTTGAGAGTTAATGGATCTGATAAAAATTCAATGAAAATTGACCAATTAGAGAGTCTCCCCCATTTTTTGGTACCTAAGGGCATTGCCTATTTTTATGCTAATATTATTGATAGAATAATGAACAGATTTATGTTTGTTGTTAATGTTAAGAAAATATTTTACTTTATTTTTAGCCTTCCACAGTACATATGATTGCCATTCTATTGCCTGTGATTTTTCAGGAGGGAGATGGAGTACTACAAACTCAGTATGCTTTCCATAACAGAAGGGTTGTAATTGAAGCCACTCCATGGCATGCAAAGGGAAATAGGGATTTGTTTTATAGGATATGTTCACAAGGGGAGGCTGTGTGAGTTGATGGTTTAGTAACTGAAGAAAAACTCAGTATTAAAAATCTTTCTTTTTTTTTTTTTTTTATCATTTATTTGACAGAGATCACAAGTAGGCAGAGAGGCAGGCACAGAGAGAGGAAGGGAAGCAGGCTCCCCGCCATGCAGAGAGCCCGATGCGGGGCTCGATCCCAGGACCCCGGGACCATGACCCGAGCCGAAGGCAGAGGCTTTAACCCAAGCAGTTGAGGTTCTGAAAATGATTTCTAATTAAAATGTTAATTTTTGGTATATCATTTAGACACTTATTTTGGGTATGTTTCTATGTTTCCAAGATGAAGACAAGCTATATGAAAACAACAAACATGTTTAATCCCACTGATATCTTTACTACTTCCATTGAGACCAATATTCCTACCTACCCTTTAATAGCTACTTGCCTCTGGGTTGTTATTCATTCCCAGGATGAGATTCCCAAATTGGTGGTCATGGAGACTCTTCATTCCAAACCAGGGAACCTTCTGATCTCAAATGTATTGATATTTGTTTTTAGGATTGAAAAGCAGGGAGGTCCTATAACATTCTAAGATTTCTACCTAAGTGGATAAAACATCTGCTGGGTAGAGTCTTAAGCAGCTCTTTGGCTCTGAATTCAGCTGCTGGGAATCCTTGAGCTAATTTGCTTTCCCAGACTAAGGAGCGAGGAAACACAATAGATTTGGAAGTACTGAATATATTATAAATAATTCTAGCAGGTCCAGAAAGCAAAGTAAAGCAAAATGTACATCACCAATAACCCATCTTTAAACAAACAAACAAAGTAAAAAGAGCATCTGGAAGACTGACTTGCAAGAATCAGTTAAGGGCTTTGGGAGCCCCTGGACATATACTTTTGCTGAGCACTTCTGTAGCAAATGAAAACTCCACTCAGAGATTATTAAAACAGCACTCTGTTAGGAGAAAGAGGGGGAAAAATATGAAAAAGAGGCCAGAAATTAAAATTAAACGAAAATAAGCGTGAAGGAGTGAGCAAGAAAGATAAAGATACTAATAAGGTATGATTTTCAGGTCCGCACAGGGACTATAAAAAGCTTATTAACTGTCACGACCACACTGGGTTTTAAGTTATTCTATCCTTCTGCTTTCCAGAAGAAGAAATACTCTTCAGGAGCACAGTGAACTTTGATTAATTGCTTTCATACGTTCTCACTGGCTTTAAGACATTGTAGGCAGGAGCCTTAGTGATTCAGACTAAATGCATATGATTTCTGGGAAATATATTTAACAGGAGCATTAAAGAAATAGATCTTTTTGCATTTTTATGTTTTCTTAATAGTTAGAAAGGCTTTTCTTTTTTTATTAAATGTTTACTTATTTCAAAGCGACAGAGTACATGGCTTCTTCCTTTTGATCTTTATTACTTTTGAGTGGATCTCTGAGCATCTCTGAAGGTGGCTTGAGCCACAGACAGCTGATGGCCTGTCCTTAAAAAACTCATGCTGACTCAAACAGCACATGGTTAGAATCTAGACTTTTCATCTGTGTGCTCACAGCTCCCTCTTTTTCCCTTTTCTCGACCTCCTTTGTCCTGGAAACCTGGGCACTGGGAAAGGAGTGTTCTGAGACCAAATCATACCCCATGTGTAAACTTTTTCTCTACCAACTGTGGGAGGTTCCTCCACACCCATGGCCTTCCTGTGCTCAATCCACCAAGGCTCACTCATCAATGACCACAGATTCATCCTGCAGAAGGAAATGTCCCTCCATAGGAAACAGTTCTGAGATTCATTTGCGGGCAAAGGGGGTCATTTTAGCAAACTGCCTGGGAAGGGAAAAACTGACTCATGTCAGTGAAATTAAATCCGGGGGGGTTAATTAAAAGTTCTATGGAAACTGGAGATCTCATCTCTAGTCTCTAAATAGAATGTCAAGTACAACTTCTATTCTAATAGCACAAATAGCTTATGTATACGTTCTATAAAATCCATTATCAAGAGAACAGATGATGGTGCCTAACTCGTTATGTGTAAAGAACAAAAGGACAATGTTAAGAAATGGCTGATCTTTTTTTTTTCTTTTTGGTACAGTGACTTTGCAAAGGACCGTTTTAAAGGGAATCTGGATATTACTGTTCCACCTTCAGAAGTTAAGAGACACAGGGCATATTTTCTCCGGAATTCCATTTGCACTAAACATGAATAAAATGATTGAGCTCCAGACCTGGTCTAATGGGAGTAAAAGTTATCTTTATAACTCCGATTAAACAAAAAAAAAATTATCACTTCTTTGATGCCCAAATTAGCATCTTTTCTCTAGCATACTGAATTAATTACTTGAATGACAAAAGAATTAGTCCATGTAGGATCAAAGCTGAAATCATATTTATCTGAAATTTAAAATTAAGAACACACAGCTCTATCCCTCTGTAGCTCATGTAATGTTCTTTTATGTTCTATATATTCTAAACCTTCTGCATGTCACATAAAGTACAACTAGGGCCTTATTCTTTTTTTCATTTCATGTTCTTCTTCTTCTTTTTAATATATAAAATGTTCCCTGAAAAGACAATGAGAACATCACAGAATTTTTTTTCCTGGGGGTGGGAAACTTTTCCATTGTGCCATAAAAATCTTAAATTATGTGGCTTTTTTTTTGTCAAGCATTTATTGTGCAAATACAAAAGAAGCAAAATAATTAATGCACACTAGAGCTGGTAAGAGAGCCTTAAACAATAGAAAAGAATTATTATATTGATTCTTAATAAATGATACTAAGTTTGAAACTAGTTCTTAAAAGGTAGAAGCTCTCTTAACTTTGGGCCTTTTCCCCCTTCTTTTTCTGCAGAAGAAAAAGCAATTTTGAATAAGGGAGAATTGCTGGGGGTTAATTCTGGGATGTCTCAATTCACTAGAACTCATATTTGATGTTTTTTTGATGTGTGTAACATTTTTACTGAACAAAACTAACTTGGATAAGCATACCCGTCTTCAGCCAAGATGTGGTGGGGAGTAGATTCACAGAGGAGTTTGGAGAGGAGGAGGGCTTGTGCTGAGGTTAGCACCTGTATTTGGGGTAGGGCACTATTTTAACTATTGCTTACATGTGAGCTCCTCAAGGCCCAAGATAGGCTCTTTACTTGTTTCCCTTATATACACATACATGTATTCATTCAGCAGATGCTTACAGAGCACTTACTTTGTAAATCTAGTAGATGCTAGGGTTCCAAGTAAATTGGTCAAAGTGGTTTCCACTCTCATTCTTAGTGATGGATACATGGTAAAAATCCAACAAGTATTGCTGAGCGCAATTAAAGATGAGGTAGGGATTTCAGGGATATACCATTTGTCTCTTTTCTTCATGGCCAATGGTCCCTTATAACAAACATGTTATTCTCCCATAAGCTCCCAAACTGGAATCTACTGTCCCTATGGACACAGAAGTCACCAAACTAGCTTCCCGTAGGTGTGGTAGCTTTAAGCTAGCCACAGCTCTGGATGTCTACTGCCGCAGCAAGACAAAACAGTAGACCGATAGTCAGTTATTCACCTAGTAAAGGTAATGAACACCTGGCTATCCCAGTGCCAAGGGGGCACTGAGTCACCTTAGGATTCTATCTCCTGATGGCCGGTTCTGTCATGTACAAATACCCTGTTCAAAAACACCAGGCTGAATTCTAGAATGAAATTCCAAATGCAAAGCTGTCATTAAAGATGATTAATCTGCAAGATGTCATCTATAAAAAACATCATGTCTATCTCATACTTAGACCTTTAATTTCAGAGTTTCAGAAATTACGGCCTCTTTGATCTTAGGCTTCAAATAAAGATAGGCATGAGCTAGTTGCCTTGTCCTCCAGAATTTTGACACTACTCATCTTTGGCATTAGTTTGTTCTGTCCTTAACAGAATTCCAAATGATAACACCTCCATCTGTGCTCTTTCATAAAAGACCTCCTTTGGAAAAAGAGACAATTTAAAAAATCTGAGCCTTAACTTACTTTGTAAGGCAAGGGATCAGATCTCAATATTTTTATGTTAGATTTAAAGTTAACTAACATCCCTTCTTATTCAATAAGCCCCTGAAGAGGAGGCCACAAAACTGAATGGATTCTCAACTATGAACAGGCTGAGAGGGAAAAAAAATGTATCTATCCTGAATGTCTCAAGCGAAAGTCTACATAATACTTTGACTCCTCTAGGGCCCAAAAGTCACAAGTCTTGTGAAATTTTTCAACCTGTGCTGTCTGGAAGGGTCTCCATTCATTCTTTAGATGTCAAAAACTCCCTTTCCTTAGCTTTCCTTGAATTTAAAATCTTGGGACTCATACATAAGACAGGGTGCCAACTACAAAATGAGGCATAATTTATTGTTTTTGATAGAGTTGCTGCTTCTCCGTTGAACTGCATGATGAACATCCTGGGTTCCCTCTGCATCCCAGAGCACTTTATACAGAAGGAACTCGGCCAAAGTGACAGTCACTCAAGGGCCATCCAGCAGTCAATGACGTTCCTTTGTCTAGAGGGGACCCGGCAAAAGACAATAATTTTTTTCATAGGACTAGATTTCCCATAGGATTTTGACCTGGTTTTATAAAATGGATATAATTTTATTCTCCAACAATATAACATCCCTACAGAAAATACATCCAGGGTTAAACAACAACAACATCAGCAGCAATAACTTGGTTTTGACAAGGTTTTCTAATCACTTGGAATTCATAAAGACCTATTACTAGTAACACACAATCACAAAAGTATGCTTTCCCCTGGAGATGTCTAGTAGCAGAGCATAGTGATGATTTACAATTTGACCAAAGAAATCAGAAATTGATTTATAGTCTGTCCAAAGCATCAGGCTCTTATTTGCTTGTCTACTAGACTGTGAAACTACTATTCTGCTATATAAGTATATTTTCTTATTCCTCCCTTTCCTGTACCAATGGCTAATTTTTCCTTTCTTCAATACCACAGATGAATAATTCCCTGCAGATTCCTAGTCCTATTCCATAGTTCAAAATGGCTCTGACTATTCTGACAGAATGATAAAAGAAACCAATGCTAGGAAATTTGTGTGTAGGTAATTAAATGCATACCATATAAAGTACATAATTAAATGAATCAGAGGTGTGAGCCTCTGGGTAGAACATTCTAGATGGAGTTTTTGGTGAACATATCTTTAAAAAAATGTACATGATTCAACCAAGTACATTAACCTGATGGTGTTTCCTTATTGCTGGGGCTACTTTTAAATATCAGCCCAATTTTGAATCCCATCATATAAAAGGAATGATACTGGAAACTTTACTGTTGCCCAGCTCTGTGCTCACTCAGATAGCAGAGGTGTCTCATCATGGGCCACAGTGTACTGACAGCATCAATCAGATGATGGGTGGGGTTGGGGATGTCCACCCAGAGCATGTGAACCTGTATTTGACTTTGGATTTAATGCTTCTGGTCTCCCCAGTTTTGGTATTTCTAAACTTTGCCGCCTAATATTGAAGTGACTTCCAATAACTAATCCTTTTTATAAATACTGCAGTCATATTTGATTCTGTAGAAACCCACAGTGTTTGTGTTTTTCATTTGGGAAGGTTATTTGGAAACCCAAGCCAGTATATGATTTTAAGTGTGACTAAGCTATTGTCATTCTATTTTACACCAACCCTAACACTGTCTACGACCCATCCTACCGAGCTCTGTAGACTCAGGAATCCAGTTAATCCAGGGATGGAGGAGTCGTTTGGATAAAAGAACAAGAAATCCAACTATTACCTCAGTTCTATAAACATAATATTTCAATGCATAAGTAAGAAAGAAAAACTGGAAAAATGCACAGTTGGGTAAGCCTGAGCTTAACATGTTTAATCTAAATTTATCAAGTTAGGGAGAACAGAGGTAGTTCTAAAAGGGCCCCAGGGCAATTGGGTGGCTCAGTCAGTTAAGCATCTGATCTTGATTTTTGGCTCAGGTTATGATCTCGGGATTTGTGAGATCGTGCCCCATGTCAGGCTCTGTTCTGGGTGGGGAGCCTGCTTAAGATTCTCTCTCTCCCTCTGCTCTTCCCTCTAAAAACAAATAAATAAACAAAGGCCACATTAATGGACCTAAAATCAGAAGATTAATAAGTAATAATCACAAAGCAATTTATTAATATGTTATGTTGAGAATAATAATTTTTTGATAAGCTGGAAAAATTTTCAAGGTGATTCATAAATGTTTTGGAATATAAAATGCCACTAAGAACTGATTATATAATATACAAAACTATGGTTTATGTATGTATTTATTTATTGGATTTATATTGGATTTCTATGTGAAATATGTATATTATATACTGATTTAAGGCCATCAGCACTATATTTAAAAAATAAGTTTGCTCAATAAGTCCTTTTAAAATATTGTTTAATTATCTGTGAAAAATATTCCATCGGCATTTTTTAGTTATAAAGAGATTTGTATGTAAAGTGTTCTTATGGGTTCAAAAACTGTACAGTTATAGAAAGTTTCTTAGGGTTGGAAAACTCTTTGGGATCACATTACGCAGTCCTATTCAAAACTTAGAAAGCCAAGTGACCTGCCTAAGGCCACATGGGTACTCAAGACCAAACAGGGACCTGAACTCCTCAGTTCAGTACAAAGTTCTTTCCATCTTCCTATGTGCCCCAATTGTTTGTACATATGTTATGAATTATTTACCCAAAATTCTGAATCCTTAAAAAGGAACCTACTCAATAAAAGTTTAGTGTTTCTGTGAGTTCCAATTGCCCAGAAATGCAATTAGCTCTAATGACAAAGTCCAATTTAGTGACTGCTTGGCCAAATACAACATGCCAACCAATGTGAGGACTTGATAACTTTCCCATTATCTTAAGCTCCCTTGTTCACTGACATTCTCACCCTGTCCACAGACAGACTCTTAATATATGCCAGCTGATTTGATCAGATTGCTGAGAAACAATTACTCAATTATTTAGCTCAATTGGTTAGAACACTGTGGTAATGGGGTCAAGGTCATGGGTTGGCTCCCCTGTGTGGGCCAGTTAACTTGGACCTGTTCCATAACCACAGGCTCTACCCCCAATGCAGACGGTCTTACAAATATGTGCCAGTGGTCAAAAGGGCTCTCGCCAAGAATGTGTGGACAGGGCGCCATAAATCCATCACTTTTTCCAGAAAAACAGCTCAATGCCAGTTTTGTTGAACATGTGTGGGTTACTAGTAACATTTTCACAGGTGAAAGACAGAATATGGTTCCAAATTTTGTAATGCCACAGATTTGCAAGCCTAGCTTTTTAAAAGTAATTTTTAGAAAATAAAAAAGTGTATAGTTAAACTTAAATTCAAGCAATCATTTGAGATTTATAGGGAAAGTTTTAATCATGAGCCAGTGATTTCTACCAGCTTCAAAAATGTGAAAAGAAATTTAGCAAATTTAGTCTTTCTGTGTGAAATATCTTGATTTTTAAATATTGGCTCTTTTTTGTTTGTTTGTTTTGGTTTTGGTTTTAAATAATAGCCTGTGGCCTAAACATACAATATCTGTGAGCCAAATTTAGCCTCTGGAATCCCAGTTTGCAAACACTGATATATCTAAGTTCCTATGTCTGTCTGTCTATCTATTTATCTATTTATCTGCATTTTAATGGGTGTAGCGACCTTAAATAAGTATAATTCATTGAACCATGCCTATGAGCTCAGGCTTCAGCTAATGTTGAAACAGAAGTCAGAACTGACATACCAAAACTGGGATGGACTGCCTTTCAATGGTGCCATTATTTGACTGAAAAGAAAGATTACGATTGACGAGGATTGTTGGTGACCACTTTGTTAGGGATAGGGTCACACATGGCTTATACAACTCAGCCCAAGTATATTGTTTTGAATACTAAACACATGAATTATCAATGGTTTTTTTTTTTTCAGATTCTCCTGTAATAATTTACAGACCAAGAGAACTAGAACAATAAATTCTGCATAATGACATAGTTTTAGATATTGTATCTGAAGTCCATAAAACTAAAAAAAAAATTTTTTTTAATGATTTCATATTATGAAGTGATCTTTTCAAATTTAGCCAAACCTTCTCTCCCTTGGGCAGAGGGAAATAGAAAGGGGAAAATATATTACCATTTCTCATCAATGCAGGCCACAAGGATTCAGGAAATGAAGACACATGATATAAATGTAAAAAGTATCAGAAAAACATACTACATATATATATTAGCACTTGGTGATTTACTAGCTAATTGACAGATAACAAATCTTTATGAATTCCTGCAAACTAATTAAATCATATATCTCACAAACAACTAATCAGATTTCTTATATGAGTATACAAAAATTCCTATCAGTAGCCTGAAACATTGAATTCATTCAGGAAGTTGTTATCAAATACTTATTTTATATCAGGCTCTGTGCTAGTTCCTAGAGACACAGAAAGAAAAAGGTTTGATACTTTCTCTGAAGAAATTTATAATCTAGCGGTGCTTGGGTGGCTCAGTCAGTTGAGCATCTGACTCTTGATTTCAGCTCAGGTCATGACCTCAGGGTCCTGGGATTGAGCTCCACATCCTGTTCTGTGCTCATTGGGGGTCTGCTTGGGGATTCTCTCTCCTCTCTCTGCTCCTCCTCTCACTGGTATTCTTTCTTTCTCTCTCTCAAATAAATAAATAAATCTTGGGGGAAAAAAGAAAGAAATTTAGAATCTAGTGAATGCTTCTTGAGGCTGAATGAAGATCTCTCAGACTGAAAGAGTCAGGATCTGAGGGTTTTCAAGGTTACCATGGCAATCAGTGTCAGAAGAGTTGTGGAGATGATCTTTCTGGTTGATGGTCTTAATTTTGTTTGCTTTGCGGTTTTGAAAATCAGACTTAAATGAGGTTCCCCTCTTCCAGGAAATGCACCTAAATGAGTATAGAAAATCTCTAGAAATTAACAGATTGCCAGAAGACTATCCATGTATGCTTATCCATGGATGTAATATATAAATATCTGCTTTAGTGCAGTTAAGATTCTCTCAGGGCCGCACATTAATGCCATGCTTTGCAGTGAAATGTACGTGGAGTGCAAAAGAGACAACAGAGCTAGGAAACTGATATTTTCTGGGTAGGAATGTATTCTTTAAGGTGGACTTTTAGGACAGACCATAAGTCTATCACTGGATCAACAGGTACCAAGTATTAAATGGAAATCTAAAATATGTCAAAGATACATAATCCCTAATCAGATCTACTTTACTAGAGTACAATCAATTCTCAGTGACTCAGAGGCTTTTTATCTCCTTGTAGATTACCCACAGCCTGTGCTTTTCCCTTTTCTGTGTCTTTCCATTTTTATGGTCACCTGAGGACTCATTAGTGCTTCTACCAGAGGATAAGTAAAGGAAGGGAAAGGATATAAAACTTAAAATGAGTCAATTTTGCCACCTTTAAGTAGTTGGACGAAGAAGAAGTAGCTATTACAAGGCTTGTAGATTATGTGAAGATTTCAATTATCCATTCTCTCCCTGTCAATCTTACCAAAAATAATTAAAGATTGGCTCTAACCCTCTTCAAAATGTAAAAATGATTGATGATCATAGGAAAGAACCACAGTAAATAAGATAAAGTGAAATAAACTTTGTGCTAAAAAGAAAAAAGATGAAAAGCATCCTTTAAAAGTCGCAGTTTAGGGTCTCAAAAAGCATCAATCTGGTGAGCAAATTTACAAGTTTTACAAATGTAAACATTTGGATGCATGGGCAAAGATCACAAATCGTGCCATAGGAATAAAGTACAACACCCACACAACAGAATAGTACTCACACAACATAGATGAATCTCAAATGCACTTTGCTAAATGGAAGAGCCAGACCCAAAATGCTGCTATTGTCTGAGATGGAAAACAGACCAAGGATTGCCAGGAGTTGGGGGCAGGGTGATTTTTGAATCGTGGAACTGTTCTGTATCATGACTGTGGATCTGTGACTCTTTGCACTATCAAAAGTACAAAGTCATGGAACTGTATATAACAAAGAGTAAATTTTATTGTATGTATGTTAAGAGCAACCAATCCACATGTCAGGGGAACCCCAAATAGGAAGACAACTTTAAGAATAAACCTGATTACAAATAACCAACACCTCACATTAAAAGGCTTGGGGAAGAATTTATTTAACATTGGAAAACTAGATACAATAAGGGTAAAATCAAAAAGAATTGTACACAAATACTAGACTCTGGTTTCTACAAGATTATGGATTAGCAATTTGGAAATATTAGGTATGTACTAGGGTTGGACCAATAAGTAAATATATTATAAATAATGAGAGCCAAATTTCTCACTGAATGAAAAAGAAATTACAAATAAGGAAAGGAGGAAGTCCACAATGAACACTGTGATATTGGATTGGAATTGGGGGTAGTAGTATGAACTCTGTATATGTGTGTGTACGCATGGGTTAGTACATACACATATATTTCCAAGTTCTGTCTGCTGAGAAGGTCTAGAAACAATGACACCTGGCAGTGAGCACTCCTAGAACCCAGTTCTTGGTCTCTGAGTAGAATTCCGCAATAAAAGAAATCAGGTCACCTTGGAAAAGTGTTTGATTCCTTGACTGTGGTAAGGAAAATATGAAATGATCCTGGAGCACCTCACAATGCCAAAAAGTAAGAAAGTTCTTAAAAAAAAAAACCAAAAAAACCCAAAACCCCAATGTAAGTCAAAAGGGAACAGGGGTTATCCTGAAAAAAGCCCCAAAAGCCAAAGTAGGAATAATTTGAGCAATGTAACAATGATAGGATTGGATTGTAATTTACCAAAAAAATACATATCCATGAACCTAAAATGATACAAATAAGTGACTAGAAAATTAATGGTCAAGGGAGAAAGGATAGCTCTTTACTACAGAAGAATTCCAATCATGGGTGTGGGAGGGATGAGTGACCTGAAAAGGACCTCTAGAAACCACAGTAGTAACTGCAGTGATAAGAAACACGGAAGGACACAAAAATCAGTGGGTGAAGTATGACGAGAAGCAGGATATTTGTATGGTCTCAGACATCTCCCACAAGACATGTATTAATTAAAGAGGGAGAAAAATCCAGCAGACACCACTTTAATGAAACAGTCAAGATTAACTTCACCAGTCACAGGACAAACTGACATCATGGACTCCTAGAGCAGGGCACAGCCCTTCTGGAGCATTCTGGCCAGATAGCTACTCAAACACAAGTGGAGGCATGTTCTACAAGATGGCTGACAAATGCCCTTCAAGGGGCCAAGGTCATGAAAGACAAGGAAAGGCTAAGAACTGGCACAGAGGACAGGACACCAAGGGGACACCATAACTAAGGCAACATGGGATGCTGAGTTGGATCTCGAAACAGAAAAAGGACATTAATGGGAAAACTGGTGATGTTCAAATAGGTTTGAAGGTTTGTTTGTTTTTTCTTCCAGATTTTATTTATTTATTTGACCAGGGTTGGTGGGGGTTGGGGGGAGGCAGACATAGGGAGAGGGAGAAGCAGACTCCCCGCTGAGCAAGGGAGCCTGACTCAGGGTTCCATCCTAGGACCCTGGGATCATGACCTGAGCTGAAGGCAGACACTTAACAGACTGAGCCACCCAGGTGCCCCAGGTCTGAAGTTTTGTACCAATGTTAATTTCTCATGTCAGTTCTTTGGATCACAGTAACACCATCTTAACAGTGCGGGGAGTCAGATGAAAGGTCTAGGGGAATTACACTTTTTGGGGGGTAACTTTTCTGTTCAATCTAAAATTATTTCAAAATAGAAAGTTTTAAAACAAGAAGAAGGAAAAGCCAAAGGTGAAGGATGAAGAGGAAAAGTTGAAGAAGGAAACACCTAGTTACTTTTCTTCTGCTTTGGTCATGTCTCTTACTTCTTGTTGGAGCTCTTGCTGCTCCCCTCCCCTATCATTAAGGGCAGACCTCCTCTCTACAGGAGTAGAGAAGTCATCCATGCGTTTCTGAGGCTTCCAGAAACAGGCCCGTGTGTTTAACTGCCTTCCTAATACATACCACTCTCCTCCTTTGGCTTTTTTTTTTATTGAGAATTCACTGGATTAAAAGGAAAAGCAAGTGAAGCTCAAGTGTAAGCACAGGCATTGACATGAGACCTAAAAGAGTACAGAGATGTGGTGAGGATGAGAAGCAGAAATGTGTAAGATGGGAGGGGTGAATGGTTAAATAAATGCATGTAAAGCATACATATTCAGTACCTCCCCACCTTCCAGAGCTTTGCTATTATTTACTTTGAACACCATCCCTTGAGGAAGTTCTATTTAGGCCGCCTGTAATTAGCAAATCTATGAAGGATAACTTGATTTTCATTGTTAAGGACTGAGGAAAGGCAAATGTTAACACCAGATGTCCTTGTGACAAAATTTTAGTTTTGAATTTTAGGCATACCATATGCCACAAGCAAATAAATGTCCATATATAAAACTGTTTCTAAAGTGAAAGGATTCAAATATGAGTGATCAGTTTAATATCTGCTGAATTAAGTCATGTCTGAGGCTGCCATTTTTTTTCTTTGCCGGTGACTATGATTTGACATATGAAGTATACAGGGTGGGGAATAATATGGAAGGTATTTGTGAAATTGTACTTTAACATAGCAATATAAGATCATCGTTGTTGTCTTCTCTTTGTTAATACCCTTGTTTAGATCAGACTCTGTTGGCTTAAAAAATTAAAAAAAAAAAATTTAGGGGCTCCTAGGTGGCTCAGTTGGTTAAACGACTGCCTTCGGCTCAGGTCATGATCCTGGAGTTGCAGGATTGAGTCCCACATCGGGCTCCCAGCTCCATGGGGAGTCTGCTTCTCCCTCTGACTTTCTCCCCTCTCATGCTCTCTGTCTCTCAAATGAATAAATAAAATCTTTTAAAAAAATTTAAAAATAGCATTAGACTTCACCGTCCCAGAGTTTGGGCACATCTGAAAATCACCCCTACAGATTCAGCATGCACATGTAGATTTCACTTAATGTTTTTCAAATGCTCAGGTTCACCGGAAACCAACAGCATGAAGCTCTGGGAGGAGGGATCTGTCTGCCTGTCAATAATGGTTATAAATTATAATCGTGTAGTTGATTGCCGTTAACATTTTTGGTGGTGGCAGGGATTTGAAGCAAGACCAGAGGCAGCTCAATGAATCTGTAGTGAACCAGCTGAATTATGGAGCCTTTGAGAACGACCACTGCTCGTAGACTTCAAATTCACTACAATTTTTCAATCAAAGTCTAGGAGAATCAGTACTTAGCCTCTCAAACTCCCCTCCATATTTTTCCTCGGATGCTTTTTCATGGCTTCCTTTTCAAGACTTTGAAAGAATCCACTGATAACTCTGAACTAGAGTCCATCAGCAGCTGCCTTAGAAGGGCCCATAGATTATTCTCTTATTATTTTTTAAAATCATGCCTCTTTCTGCTGACACTTCCTCCTGGCACTCTCAAGCTACACTCCTGAAAAGCTGCACCTGGGTGAGCTCCAGCACCATAAAACTCCCCCAGCATGGAATGTCCATTTGGCTTTTCTATTCTGAATGTAAACAGGTCAGCCTCCGGCCTTCTTCAGTAAAACAAGGAAAACTGGAACTTAGATTTGCAACCTTCTTCCTTTTGCCCTTCCAGCATTCTTATCTAAGGGAGGTGGTTCTCTCATAGTACCCGGTCCCTTTCATCACACTGCCTGGGGACAGTGGGGGACACTCAGGTCAGTCTTTTATACTGGTTGATGAATGGATTATACTGTACTGGGAATAAATTTCAATGCATCCTCTCTTCCTGACTTTTGCATTTTAAATCTCTTATAACTGAGAGAGAGCATGGTAGGCCCTTGGTCCCTCAGCAAGGGATTTTAGATGTCTGTAAGCAGGTGTAAGTTGTCTTTTGGAGGAGTGGGGCTGGTAAGGTGGTGATTAAGATAAGGATATATTTTAGCTCTAAAATTGAATTATACCACTGTGATGCCTGGCCTTGAGGTCAAACTGATTAGAGACCCCCAAAGCGCTGAGGGCTCTGATGTCATTTGTGAAAGAACTGAGCAAAGAGACCCCCCCCTTGGGTCTTGGGATTGGCTGGGGACCAGTCTCCAGGACCCTGTGGGATTCTGCCAAAACTAGAGGCCTCTTCCCTCTGAGCACAGGAATGAGGGAAGACCCTCCTTCCCCCTCTTTAAGGTTCACCACACTACTGGTTCTTTCTCTCTTCTCCATGCCATCTCTCACTTCTGGCATCCTCTTCTGCTGATCTCGCTCCTGGAACCCTGGTGATTACAAACCATGGTTGTGTTCCCCAAATCTCTATAATCACGAGCTCATTTCAGAATGATTCCAGGATCCATGCAAACTTTGAATCGGAATTTCAAGAATTAGAATTATGAACCAGAATCTGCATTTCACTAAGAACCCAGGTAATAACGCAATTTCCACAAGTCTGGAAAACACTGACCTGCGGACTATCCATCTTTTTCTCCTAACTCTAAAATTGCAATTGCTTTTCAGTAAAACTGCTCTCCTCCAACTTTCTTATTTTAACTGAAGCTTGGCTTTGCTGTGGCCCTCCCAAACGGGGGCTGCATAAAACACGTAGAAAACTTCCAATATATCCTAAGTGTGCAACGTATGGTAGCTACTGTTTTCATCCTGAGCCTGGGGTTGTTCCAGCATTTCCCTGTTGCTAGTACTTTAGCACTTGCTCTCCCAGACTTACTAAACACAAAGCCAACGAGGAAACAGACCTCCTAGCCATTCTCCCTGCAGACATCTACAGTCTCCCAGGACTCCCACGGATTCAGATCTGTTTCCCCAGGCCCTCACAGCACCCACAGGGCTGTAGCCACCCAGGTTCAGCCTCCCATTCATTTCTTCCTGCCTTGGAAATGCTCAGTGGTGCTTTCACTCAGTTCTCTTCAGCTCTCATTTACATTCCCGGTGGCCGTGATTCCAGATTTTAAGCTGCCATCCAACTGTAGGCACATTACTTCCCTCTCGACTGCACGCAGAGCTGGAGTGCACCAGCCAGGATTCCCCTTTAAAGCCCCCGCCATCACCCTTTGATTTTTCTACAGCAGACAGCTGACCACCAAACTCCCCCTCTCTTCTTCCCCTTCTCCCCTCTAAGGACCTCAGTGCCTGGACTCCCCAGGTTGCACCCATGTGCCTTCCATGCTTCCTAGTGGAAGTTACTGACTGGCTAGTCTCCCAGTCCCCGGCCGCCCAACCCCTCCAAATCTTGCTTTCTCTGCTTCCTCAGCTCCTACATGTTCTGCTCGTCACTCAGTGTGGTGAGAATGAGCCTGGGAATCAGGGTAACACTTGACACTGAAACTGATGTTAAGTCCTGGAAAACAGAGAGGAAGAAAAGAGAAAATTCTGTTTGGTCTTGTAAAGATATCCCTAATTATATTATGGCATTCCTTTGTCAACATTTATTCTTCATGCCTAATTACCAAACAGGACCGTTAAAATTTTGCATATGATTAAGTGTATCAAATTAAAATTTTACTTTAATCAAAATAATAAAAACATCTGTATTTTAAGAAGAACTCCAGTTATACCTAGTTCTAGCAGGTGTGGGAAACACTGACTTACTGACTACCCATTTCTGCTATTTTTCTAGCTCTAAAACTGCAATTTCTTCTCTTCACTAAGACCTTTCCTCCAGCTTTTTAACTTTAACTGAAGCTGGGGCTCTGACTGCCATCTCTAAGTATCTGTTGGGCTTCTATATTCCTCAGCCCTCCAAAGCTGTTTTCTCTTCTGTAAGGTGGTGATAATTATAGAAAGTGTATCACGGCATCGTGGACAGAGTTACATGAGATGGCATGTGGTAAAGTGCCTAGAACAGTGTCCAGCATGCAGAGAGTACCCAGTAAGCATCTGTTATGAATGTCTGCTTTTGTCTCAAAGAACTTTCTTAAACTCCTTGTTAGGGTCACTGATGACTTTTGTGGTATATTTTTAGACCTTATTCTTTGTAAATCTGCTGCAGGTGAGCACTGTCAAGCACCCTATACTCCGCGAAGCTCTCTCCTTGCTGACAGGACAAGCTCTCTTGGTATGTCTGCGTTTCTGCCTTTTCCTTTGCACTCTCATAAGGCTTCCCGCCCCCTACCTCTTTCCATGTACTACCTAAAAACAAGACCTCTCCATTTGTGTGTCTGGAGGCTCTTCAAAATCAAGTATAAGCAAAATGTGCTGCCTTTTTATTCTAAGCCTCTTCCTTTTCCTCCTGTTTTGTAGTTTATCACAGCATAGAGCCAATCTCCTAAATTACAGACCCAGGAGTTGTCTCTTTCTCAATTCCTTCCCTCTGCCAGTGCCTTCTATCAGGACTTATCTTCTTCTCTCCAGGCCTTTCCATCAGCCTCCTACCAACCCTTGCCACAGATCTCTCCTGCTCCAGTCCATTCTCCACATGGTCCTCAGCATGGTCATCCTAAAAGTATTTATAACTGTGTATATGTATTTAAGCTCTGCTGAAAGATCTCTGTGTGCTCCCTCCTGTCTCTGAAATCAAGTTCAAACTACCCTGTTATGCAAGACCCTTCTCCACCTCTCCCAAACCCACTTTAGTCTTATTTTGTATTACTCTCTTAATAAATGAGTGAATGAGTAAATTAATGAATGAGGTACTCATCTCTAAAGTCACTTGAAGTCAGGAACTATATCAAAATTACCTGTATCATTCATGTTGCATTTAATAGTACTTTTCCCACTGTATTAAAAATATTTATAATAGATAAGATTTGTTTGGGGGAACATGTAATCCAGGACAACTGGATAAGGCAGGTATCAGGGGGATACTTGATATTAAAACTGACTTTAAGGACTGGAAAACTAAGAGAGAAAATTAAAATTAAAAATTCTCTTTGGTCATGAAAAGATATCCTGAATTATCTGAATTTTCTGATATCTGAATATCCTGAATTTTAATGGCCCTTTATGGTAATTATGTCAACATTTACTATTTATACATAATTACCATAAAGGGCCATTAAAATTTTGCTTATAATTAAATGTATCACATTGATTTAAATTTTGATTATAAATTATTCTATTTATCACCTATTCTCAGTCTTCCTTTAAGATTTATTTATTTTTATATTAGAGAGAGAGAGAGCTCTTGCTAGAGAGCACAACTGGGAGACACAGAGGGAGAGGAAGGGAGAGATTTTCAAGCAGACTTCCCACTAAGTGTAGAGCCTAACACGGGGCTTGATCTCACCACCCTGAGATCACGATCTGAGCTGAAATCAAGAGTTGGACGCTCAGCTGACTGAGTCTACTCTCAGTCTTCACTGTACTTTGTGTTCATGGTGATCTGCTCAACCTTTGAAGCAGAAGGACCTCTGCTCTTAAAACTTTCTCTTAATTTTCTTGGTTTGGCTCTTTTTATTTTTATACTCTTTATCTTCTTTCTTTGTACACACTAAGCATTACCATAGTAATGGACACTAATTAAATCTGTTGCTTCAACTTGATGGAGTATTATATAGTCTTTAAAAATGATGGATGGGAGGGCAGTAACAATATGGAAAAACGTCTATGATATCAGATTAAATATTAAAAACAGAATTATATGCAAAGCAAGGCAAAATGTATAGAACAAAAGGCTGAAGGAAAATATTAAAATTAAGTTGGTTATGTTATAGTTATGGGATTATGAAAAGGGTCATGTTTTCTTTTCTTTTTTATTTTCCCAAACTTTCTTTAATGTGGTTATATCAATTTTAAATTAAAAGA
Organism: Taxidea taxus jeffersonii; assembly: GCA_003697995.1. NCBI lineage: Eukaryota > Metazoa > Chordata > Mammalia > Carnivora > Mustelidae > Taxidea > Taxidea taxus. The sequence continues at coordinate 28,937 of ML104803.1, forward strand.
ATAAAAATTCAGATACTTCTTTATCTTTTGCCACTAAACCTCTATTTTAGCCTCCTGGTTTCCTCACCTCATTTCCCCCCATCATCAAGACCCTCATGATGTGACATATATTTTGAACCTATCTCATTCAGCACAGTAGCCACTAGTTGCGTATGGCTACTGAGCTGCATGAAATGTGGCTGGTCCAAACCGAGATGTGCTATACATGTGAAATACACACCAATTTCAAAGACTTGATACCTTCTCCCCCAGAGAGAAAGTAACCTACTCATTGTTTTATTAATAACTACATGTTGTTTTAGTTTGCTAGGGCTGCCACAACCGAATGCCACAGACTGGGTGTCTTAACAGAAACTTATTTTCTCACAGTTCTGGAAGCCAGAAGTCTGAGATCAAGGTGTCAGCAAGGCTGGCCTCTCTCACTGGCTCATCTGTGTGTCATCACACGGCCTTCCTTCTGTGTGTGACTGTGTTCACATCTCTCCTTATAAGCACACCAATCATCCTGAATTAAAATCCTCCTGATGGCCTTCTTTAACCTAATTACCTCTTTAAAGAGCCTGTCCCCAAATACAGTCGCATTGTGAGGTACTAGGAGTTAGGACTTCAGACAAATTTTGAGCAGACACAATTCAGCCCATAACATGTGAAAATAATAATATTTTGGATATATTTGGTTAAATAAAACATCAGTAAAAGAAGAAAAAACCGTCATCAGGATCATTATTGTATTCTGCCCTTTCATCTGAACATGCTCAGTAACTATTAAGAGAATATTAAGAGAAATATTAATAAATATTAAGAGAAATTAATAGATCTCTATAATGAATTTAACAGAATAATTTGAAATGATTAAATATTCCACATTTTAGCATGAAGAAATGATAATCTCATTACATGATTCTATATGGAGGGAGCAAAGGAGAGACAACCCAGCTACCACGTTGATCAAGGACAACCTTCACTGGATAGTCACTCGATTGAAAGAAGATCAGTTATCAGTCCAGACTAATCACACAGACTAATCAGTGTGCTCTAGGACTAGATACTAACTCTTCCTGTAGCCTAAAGTATCAAGTGTAACTGAGGGTAGGAAATGTTGCCATGGAATTAAGATTTCCTCTTTATTCTTTTTTTTAATACTGTTATTTTTTAGTCATAAAACTCCAACAGGAGCTTTAATTGTTTAATTCATCTTGTTGGTTTTTTTTTTTTTTTCTTCCACCTGGAAGTATCTGTAATGTTGCACTGAATCTGTTTGAATTCTAGTAGTTTCTCTCTTGGTTTTGGTGGAAGGCACAGAGAAGGCACTAGTAGAAATAGCAAAAAAGTACATCAAAATCCATTTCTGTGGAGAAATGTTCTAATAGGCATAGAGTTCTTTTTAAAAAAGATTTACTTATTTATTTATGCAGAGAGCACAAGTGGGGTAGGGGCAGAGGGAGAGAGAGAGAATTTCTAGCGGATTCCCCACTGAGCACAGAGCCTGATGATCTCATGACCCTGCAATCATGACCTGTGCTGAAGCTAAGAGTCAAATGCTCAACTGACACAGCCATGCAGGGACCCCCCACCTTTTAAAAAGATTTATCTATATATTAGACATAAAGTTCTGATAGATATATGTTTCCTACAAAATATTCCATAATGTTAGGGGCCATCCTTCTGTTCCACGAGTAACAGGTGTCTGTTGAGTACATCTTGGATTAGAGCCATAGAGAGAACTAGTGTTCTGATTAATCTGAAGTGATGTGAGACTGAGATTTTGTTTTCAATTTCTGATTCCCCTTGGAAAATCAGGTAGAAATATCCTGGATCAGCACCTTGGACTATATCCTAGAATCTAAAACTGACCATCTTTCCCTGCAGATCACATAGCAACTGGGTCCTTCTAAAAAAGGATTTCACTTAGAAATAAAAACAAATAAAAGTCATGCCTCTAAATTTTAATATTAAAAGCTTAATTTTTAAAGCAGAGAAAATCATATTTTTAAAAAGTTTAAAAAATTTTATCCAGTGTGGCTAAGAGATAAGTTTTAAGAGTCATTCAATAAGTAAGAATATAAAAAAGGGGGGAAGAAATATTACATAAATCCAATTCTTTCCTCTTTTATCCCCACACTCATTTTCCAATTCCTTATTTTACACTTATACTTGAAAATGGGTCTTAAAATTAAGTGAATAGACACTTCTTCAAGGAAAGTAAACAAATTTCCAATAAGTGCAAGAAAAAAAATATTCAAGATCATTAGTCATCAGGGAAATGCAAATCAAAACCACAAGGAGATACCACTTCAAACCTATTAGGATGGTGATAATGCTAGAAAGGTAGTAACAAGAGTTGGCAAGAATGTGGAAAAACTGGAACCTTAATACACTGCTGGTAGGAATGTAAAAAGGCACAGTTACTTTGAAAAACAGTCTTGTAGAACTTCAAAAAGTTAAACACAGAGTTACCATATACCCTAGCAATTCCACTCCTAGGCAGATATCCAAGAAATGGGAATACAGTCATATAAAAATTTATCCATGATAGTCATAGCATCGTTACTCATATTAGCCCAAAAGTGTGAACACAAATGCCCATCAACTGATGAATGGATAAGCAAAATGCGTTTATCCACATAATGGGATATTATTCAGCAACAAAAAAGCATGTAGTATTGATACATGTTATCAGGGATGAACCTTAAAAACATAATGCTATCTGTGTAAGAGCAGCTAGTCACAAAAGAGCATATAGTATATGATTCCATTTATATGAACAGGCAAATATGTAGATGGAGACAGGAAACACATTAGTGGTTGTTCAGAACTGGGGAGGATGTTGGGAGTAGATGAATGGGGAGTGACTGCCAACGGGTACAGGGTTTCTTTTTGGGGCGATAAAATAATCTAAAGTTGATGGTGGTGATGGTTGCACAAGTATTTAAATATACTAAAAACCACTAAATAGTACACTTTAATAGGTGCGGTATATGGTCTGTAAATTATATCTTAATAAAACTGTTCCCCCAAAGTTGGATGACCTGGTTACAGTAAGGTTTAAGCTTTTGATAAGATGATTTCTAAGATTCTCAAAGGAAAAAAAAAAAAAAACTCCAAATGCTGGTGCTTGAAATATAGGTTATTTTCTCCAGAGGATAATCTCGGAGTACACAAGTCAGACAACTTCCAGCCTCTGATGCTAATTCTCTAATTTTATACCAGCACAGTGACTAATCAATAAACAAAGATGTTAAGTCTATATGTCACAATCACAAGTTGCTTTTGAATTCTCCAGGCCATAGCTCAAACCTTGAAAAAATCTGTCCACCTAGCATATTTAATAAATTCAACCACCAGAGAAAGGAGGCCCCATTTATGACACGTTTCATTGCATGGGGCTATTTCTATTTTATTATAACAATATGCTAAAATTTACAATGCCAGGTTGAAGGCTGAGCTATTTATAACTTTACTGATATTTTTTAAAACAACTGAAATTTAGAACTATTAAAACCACATATTCATTTCTTTCTCAAAACAACAATACTTAGCTTATAAACTGATGAAACAGACTCCTACTTTTATGAAATAATTTTCATTTATGAGAATCAAAATTACTAGAACACTGATCTATAACTAAGAATATCTGTTGATCTTGGTAGGATAAGGTGCTAATGGAAAAGCTAAGCAACACCACACAAGTTGACTGGGGAGGACATTAGTGATACCCAGAACCCACAGATGATCCTCTAGGAGAGCTTGTGGTTGAAATGCCATGTGTAAGAAATATGGACTCAAGACCACCCATGAACTAAAAGCAACACATGACAAACCATACATGGACATAATTATTCTTAAGTTGGCGGTTGCCATGCCAATGCAAATATTACCTTAGCACCCACTACACTATCAACAGATTTTAGCAAGTAACCAAGATGACAGAAAGCACTTAAAGTGCTCTTTTCCTTAAAGCTAAAAGTGCTACTGTCATCCATTGATACTTCAAGAAATTCTTAGGTAATGGCTTGAATTCAGCTTTTTAGATACAGGTTCCCCCTACTCAACCCAAGAGCACTTCTTAACAGTGGAAGCATCAGGAAAAAGACAGGACAAGCTCTGTCTCCCTCCTGGCAACTGGCAGGTCCATAAGGTCGGTTCTGAGCAGCAGGAAGAAACTCCTTGCGACTCACACTGCCCTTTGGCTGTCCTGCTCTTTGCAGGTCACTCCCCACTTCCTCAAGGATACTACATGTTCCGGGTGATCCCATGCTAGTTCAGAATAAATTTTCACCAAATAGCAACACAATGAGACAAATATGTACAACTTCACAAAAGCATTACATTTGCTTAATTTAACGAATTCTCCTACATTCTGCAATTATATCCTTCTCATTTTGTTAATATTTAAATGTTCTTTTTTTTATGAAACAATGGTTATAGTAGTTGGGGACTTTTATTTATTTATGTTTTTACTTGAAGAAATAAGCACTTGGTTGCTCTATGATGACTCCCATTTTAACAAAGTTGGTCAGCCCATCAAAAATTTGGGAGCTTCTCTTCCAGAAAACAACATATGACTCTAATTTCACCACATCATTAAGACAACTAGTGAGCGGGGTGAAAATGACTATGTGTCTTCCGCCTATTTTCTCCCTACAGACTCTTTCCTTGTTTGTAAGGGTCCCCATGTCACTGTGAAGTTACCTCCTTGGGGTATTGAGGAAAAGATGTTCTTGGGAGCAGTCCAGCAGGGAAGGCTCAGGGGACAAAGTCTCTAGGAGTTCTCATGAGCCAGGAAAAGTTAAGTCTGTGGTATGACTTGCTGCTAATGACTAAAGCTCATTTATTACCTATTTATTTTAAAAGTGTCCAATTTCTATTTTATTCTAAGCTCTTTTATTAGTTAACATATTAATTCAACAAAAAAAATTTATTTCTCATCTGGTATATTCTGGGCTCCGTCCAATGTGCTAAGGAGGTAAAAGTTAAGCCTTTAAAGGGCTCAGTGTTCCACAATGAGAAAGTTATGCAAACAAAAAATTACATGTGATTATCTGTAGGAGCATTAAGGTCTTATTGAGTAAGTGGAATAAGATTTCACCAGGCGGAGAGGGTGACTTGATGTGAGTCTTAGAAAAAGGGAATGCATTGCTCTTCAACCCCATTGTCAAGAGACAGCTCCAGAATGAAGAAATACTTTTACAACTGGAGAATAAAGATGTGGTGAGACAAACAGATAGGATCAGAACATGAAGAAGCTTATAGCCTGTCTAAAGAATTTACATTTCATCCCATATGTGAAGGTGAGCTATAGAAGGACAGTGACATGACCACTGGAATGTGAGAAAAATTATTTTGGCTGTCAGCTGGCAGATGGAGCACAGGGGAAAGATGCTGGGTGTTGGCAGACCAGTTTGGAGCCTATAACACTAGTCCTGGTGAGAGATAATAAGTGTCTGCATTAGGGGCACCTGGGTGGCTCAGTAGGTTAAAGCCTCTGCCTTTGGCTTAGGTCATGATCTCAGGGTCTTGGGATCGAGCCCCGCGTTGGGCTCTCTGCTCAGCAGGAACCTGTTTCCCTTCCTCTCTCTCTGCCTGCCTCTCTGCCTACTTGTGATCTCTGTTTCTGTCAAAAAAAAAAAAAAAGTGTCTGCATTAGAAGAGTAATGGTGATGAGCAGAGACTGGACCTCAGGTATACGTAATGGTAAGAAATGGACAGTGGGTCAAATCCAAACTCACAGTTTGTCCATGACAAATTTCATCACAGGCTGTGCATGTTAGCACTAATGTATTTTATACAATCCTTTCAGTAGACAGCCGCACACTCTCTAATAGTATCTTTAAACCACCGAATTTCTCTTGCAGCCACAGAAGAGAGGGCGAGTGTTTGAGTAGATAAAGCTATATCTACACTTGAAATATGCAACAGAGTCCCATCAAACTTAACAACACAGGAACTTCCATTTTAAAGTGTTTTGCCAGGAGAAAGAACTGAAGTATGGGCTCTGAAGCACACTAACTTCTGATTTGTTCCCCGAGTCCAGAGGAAGACAAGTGATAAAGGAGAGTTATGAGAGCTCTTCAACAGTGCAGGTTTTCTGTTGTTATTGTTGTCTTGTCCCTCCACCCCCAAGCTCCCTGAATTGAGAGTAGGTAGGTAATTTGCATTAGAAGGTAGACACCAATGCCTCTCTGAGAGCAGACAAAAACCTGACACTCTAATGTTCTTATAATTACTTTAAGAGAGGGGCACCTGGCTGTCTCAGTTTGAAGAGCATGTGACTCTTGATCTCAGGGTTGTGAGTTTGAGCCCCATGTTGGGTGGAAAGATTACTAAAATAATAATAATAATAATAATAATAAACTTTTTAAAAAGAACATTAAAGAGATAATTAAAAGACCACAATGAGGATGTTAGTTTTGTATCTGAAGTATGTGATTGTTTACTTTTTGGATTTGAAAAAAAAATTTTTCTGAGCTATAATGACATATATTAGCTTTGGATGTACAACGTAATGATTCCATATTTGCATATACTGTGAAATGATCACGACAGTAAGTCTAGTTAACCTCTGTCACCGCACAGGGTCAGAACACTCTTTGTCTTGTGATGAGAACTTTTAAGATCTACTCTCTTAACAGCTTTCAAATATGCAATACAGTATTATTAACTGTAGTCACCATGCTGTACATTACTTCCTTATGACTTATTTAATTAATAACTAAGTTTGTACCCCCTTCACCCATTCCATCCATTTCCCACTCCCCACCCCAGCAACCAGCAATCTGTTCTCTATATGTATGAGCTTAGGTTTGAATTTATTTTATATCACAACTTTTTTAACATGATAATAAGAGACATTCATATAGGCTACAGAAAATCTGAAAGACAAAAAAAAAAAAAAGTTTCAAGTGAAAATACAAAAGCTCAATATCCCACCAGTACTGGTATATTTTGTTCCCAGATTTTTATTTCCTTGTGTGAAGACATCTGGAATGGCGCCATGGATATAATTTTGTAAGCTACTTTTTCCCATATATAGTATTTCTCCAGGTAATGAAATGTTCTTGAAATTTAAAAATTTTAAATGGCTTCACTGTATTTCATCATCTGGATATACCATATTTATTGTGGTAAACCTCCTCATGTTAGGTATTTAGGTTGTTTGCAATTTTTCTGTTCCTATAAATAAACACCACAGTGACCATTCTTATTTATTTATAAACCATTTTATAAAACTGAAATAATTTCATTGTGAAAATCTAAGCATTAGAGGAAAAAAAGTAATAAAGGAAGGGAAGGAACAACCGCTTTAACTACATAAACTCAAACACCCCAAACATAAGAAGCACCCCATAAAAATAAATAGCAGAACAACAAGCTGACAGAAATGCTGAGGTTTTTTAAACTTTTAGGCAGGTCTCAGTGCAAACCCACTTAAACTGGTAATTGTGAAGTTGATTATTTGTAGGGTCAAGATAGGTTTCGCCATGCAATGTTTACTGATTGGCCACTTACCAATACTCTCAGCTCCCCTTGTTTGTCATGGTGCTAGAAAGAACTTTAGAAGATAATCTAATCCACTGAGAGGTTTTTAGGGCTGTCTTTTGCAAACTATCCCAGACAGATGGGAATCTACATTGTTTTTAAAGTTCTCTAGATAAGAAGATTCCATAACCTCTCTTGATAACCCCGGGCCAGAGTTTGAAAACTGTATTGTCAAGAAAGTCTTTCTTTCATCTCACTTAAATCCCCCCTGCTTTAGTTTCAACCTATTCCCTTCCTTTGCCCTCCCCTCCTTTAGAGGAGGGTGGAGGCAATCTGATCACCACTCTTTACAGAGTAACTTATTATATAAACACTATTGGTAGAGGATTAGTATATTTCTTCTTCGTTTTCTCTTCCCTCGACTATATAAACTTGGTGCCTCCAAGTTTTAGGACTGGAGATCCTCAGTGAATAACTCACAAAACATTTAACCAGCTTCCTGATACTCTTTTCAAACGTCGCTAAAGTTTACAAGTTTGACATACCTCTAATCACCCATGAAGATACAAGGCACCACATGTAGATATCAATAAAGGTTTTAGAAACAGAGATCATCTTTCTAGAAGCTCCTGCTTTCACCAAGAAGGGACCTTGGGAGAGTTCATACTTGTTGGTGGACAAAGATACTGGGGGATATTCATAATAAAGGAGAGGGTGGGCTACGTGGAACCACAGATCTCGTCTTTACAGCTTCCCAGACCTAAATGTGATGGCTCAGCTTCTGCACACCCTTAGGGGATCTGTGGTAGCAACTAAAAGCTAGACCCAGTTATACTCGCTGACACCTTTGCTAGTAAGGCATCAACCAGTTATTAGCGAGGGAAAGCACACAGCCTTGGGGCCTCTTCAAATGCCCCCAGGTGCAGAGACAAAACTTCAAAGGATGCAGAATCCAGATGGGTTGGTGACTAAATGCCGGCTCTCCTGGTTGCTTCTGTCCACTGAGATTCAGTCACAGTGTTTAAATAAGAAAGAAAAAGAAAGAAGAAGAAAGAAAGAAAGAAAGAAAGAAAGGAAGGAAGGAAGGAAGGAAGGAAGGAAGAAAGGAATCTGTGAATTTAGCATTGAGAGGAGACAGATTTGAGTGTCATCTGTATGCTGACAGGTAGCACGATAAGATAAAGTAATAACCTGGAAGTTAAGAGAGCTGTGTTCTGGCATTAGCTTTGTCCCTCAGCCATGATGTGACATTTCTATTCCTTTAGGTCCCTGCGCATAAAATGCAGTGAATTGCAGAATCTTTTAAACTCTCCAGAAAAAGACACTTCACAAATATAAGCCGCTATAATGAGTACTGATGGAACAAAACATTAGGGTGTCATCGCACGGAGGAGGGAATTGTTCACCTCTGCCCTTTTCAGCACTGCACAGCAAAATTAAGAGTTGAGTCAATATTTGATTATCAGCCTATGGGGATTATTTAGGAGTCATTTAAAATTCTAATTCCTTCAACCCAAAAAACTGTGGCTACTTTTCCTTTCCATCAGTGTATTCATGCTTACGGAATATACAACTTATTTTATTGTTTCCTAAGTGGAATATAGTAAGGAAATAAAAATAACAGTTTAAAAGGATTCCATAGAGTTCCGGCCAAATGAAAATAGATGAATGGCTGGATAAACAGACAGGCGGATGACAAATAGATTAAAAAAACAGATGGACAGATAATCTGTTTTGCTTGCTTTGGCCGATTTTGTCACTGACTTCCTTCCTTTTTTTTTTTTTTTAAAGATTTTATTTATTTATTTGACAGACTGAGATTACAAGGAGTCAGAGAGACAGGCAGAGAGAGAGGAGGAAGCAGGCTCCCCGCGGAGCAGAGAGCCTGATGCGGGGCTCGATCCCAGGACCCTAAGATCATGACCTGAGCCGAAGGCAGAGGCTTTAACCCACTGAGCCACCCAGGTGCCCCTGTCACTGACTTCTTCCAATGAGTATAACCCATAAGAGCTGACCAATGTGCTCATTTTCCTCCTATACTTTTCCACAGATACTAGAAAAATCCTCTTTCCAACATGACTGAATTTGCATCCTGTGATTCATATGTGTGGTAATACAGCCAAAGTCATTTTTCTTCACCAGAGTTTATTAATTTATTCATCCAAATACTATCTTAACTATATCAGTGTGAATAATAAAAGGGAAATAATAAATGACACGAGCAGCAACACACTGTGCTGGGAATGCCTATCCTTCTATAAAAGATAAAGGACCGGTGTCATCTCTAACACACCTGGGTACAGAGATTAAGTCCCCAAAGAAGATACGTTTAATGAAAGCAAACTATCATTAAGGTAAGTATTTTCCCCCTTAAAACATGTTAGTTTTTTGCTTTTCCTATAGATTAGAAAAAAAAAAAAGTTTGTTGGGCAGATATGGCCCTGATGGGATACTGGAAGGCAGGGAGAAGGGAAGGAAGGTGGGACTATATCTACAAACTGGTTTGATGCTACCTGGCAGAAAAGAACGTCACGACCTGTCAGGCCATGGCCGACTTCCAAAGAGAGGTCCTGAGGTACACAAGACTTCACGCTACCAACGGAGTGAGCAACCTCCCATGCTTCTTGAGAAATGATTACATAGAAGGCGGAACTATAATTAAACTAATTGTATGCCTCCATTGGTGTAGCCACGGCCACTCGACATTCCTACCTAGACAGTAAGTGTCCTCGTTACCAGAGCCCAGGTTCAGTGTTGAGGGAATTCGCGGCCCCTCTTGAGGCATCCATACACTTCATTTAAGCACACTCAAGTTGACAATAAAAACCACACTCTGCCTTGTAATGCGATATTCAAGAGTTGCAAACAGAATGAGTCTTTGCAATTTTGAGAGGGCTAATGCCTTTTTGCACCTTCCTCCGCACAAATAAAAGATGGAGAGGATTAAAGTCTGGGAGATTACCAGCCCAGCCCGAGCCTGTTGGACAGGCTGGAACCTGAGAACCTGACTTCATCAAAATGTAAAACACAGGCTATTTGTCACCTATAACAAGAAGGACTCAGATGTCATTTCTAGGCTTTAATAATAGGGGACAAAGAAAACAGTACACTGGGGAATGCCCGGTCTCTCATTTACGTCACGACGAACAAAAAAGAGATGTAAGAGGAGGAGGTCCTGAGAATGGTTCTCTAGGAAGTTCATACAGGAAACCTTTCACCTATGGGACTTCAGAATCTTGTAGCCCGGTCTGAAGATCAGTTTATTTAGCTCTGAATACCTAGGAGTCTCTTAACTCCTGAAATGAAGTCAATGGATCAACACAAGACTTGCTTCCTCGTTCCGTTATTGCATGGCGGATTTACCTGAAGAGTTCTAAGAATTCTGTATTTCAGCTCCATTTTAGAACTGACAGGTGCATTTAACTCTCAGAAACGGAGCCTGCACCATGTTCACCACATGGGCTGAGAGATGGGAGGAGAAGGGCTCCTGAAGAGAGGCACATTTTTGCTTCTTGCCCTTCCGTATGTGTTTTTTCCCCGAGGGTGAATTCTAATTTCTGTGCAAGTGTGCTTCTCTGCTTTCTTACTTGCAAAGAGAAAGTGAGGCTTTACTGTGCTAGGCACTGTACTAAAGGCTGGATAGGTTTTACCTCATTTAACGTGACCCTTCTTATCTTACTCTTTTTACTTTGGCAGATCCTGGAACACAAAAGGACCAGTGTGGGAAAAACCATGCAATTAGTTGGGCAGCCCTCTCCTTGCCAATGCTCACCTGCCTGGGCTTCTGTCAAGGCAGCCCACTGGTGACCCTTGCGGAAACAATTCTCTGTTCTGGAAGCTCTGTCATGCCCTGTCTTCTGTTCAGTCTTCCCTGGTTCCTAGTCCCTGAGGTCTCAGCTGGGCTTGAGGTAATCTCAGGGTTTAACAAGGCAGGCTGTTAGCTATTGCCGAGGGCTCTTTGTATCTACCTGGGCAGTGAACGCAGCCCCTGTACAGCAGCCCCAGTGTCCTGCTGGAAGGGACAGGGCCCTGTGGGAATCCGAAGTATCACAGCTTTGGCAAGGGTTAGGGAGACTCCTGACTCCCACAGTGTCAGTACCTGGTGGAAGCTGACTTCACCCATACACATTTACAAGGAAGGTTCTAGACCTTTCTGAGGTTGTCAGGCAGGGCAAGGGAATCATGGTGTTTCCTGAGAGAAGAGCGCCACCATCAGGAATATGGTGTGGAGGCACGTGGAAGGGCATAGCGGGCTTCTGATTTCAACACTGTGAAGGCAGGCAAGCCATCTATCCCCCTCTGCCCTCTGTTTTCCCAATTTCAAAATACAATAGTAATCCACTCTGGATTTTCTGTCACATAAACTAGCTAGCGGGAGCTAATGAAGGTGGCTACTTTGACAAGTTAAAAGTATGTAAGTGTAAGCTACTGATGTGATTAAAATGACAGACCCTGGTTTTACTTAATAGACTACCTACAAGATTATAAATGTCCAAATACAGATGGCATAGAAAAGTCGCAAAAGGGGCCGGGGTATTTTCTTTTATGACCTGGGCCTCTCAAGATGCTTTCTGAGGAACAGAATACACACTCTGTGCCCTGTCTACTTCATTATTGTCTGTTTACCTGAATTACAGCAGCATGACTGATTGAGACGAGGCATAATGTTATTTAACTGCAAATTTGTTGCATAACCTATTGAACATGAAGTCAAAGTAAGTTATGATTGAACAATAGAAATAAATAGCTATAAGTATAATGGCAATGTGAAAATCAAAATAAAGCAGGCTATTATTTTATTCTGACATTAATTGTATAATAATACCTATATTTAATGCTATGACTCAATTTTGTGTGTCAAGCCAGGAAAACAATTGATATAAAGTATCTGAATCCATTGTGACTGCTTTTCATTGTCACCAGCTTTTTCTATCTAAAATCTTTGTAAATAAATTTTGATGCTGCAAACACGCCCAGGGTCATAGGTTAGGCAACGGTTATCTATAGCAAATGGGTTTGAATGCATTCAGAAAAGGTCTAGCTGCTTGAACACACACACAAAAAATTGTTACTCTAAAGATCATAATTTTTTGTCCTTCCAATTCTGAGACACTAAAGTGTCACCAGACTGGGCACTGATTTAAGACAGAGGACGCCTGGCTTGAGGGCTGGGGAGGGCACAGAGGTGTATAGGGCTGGGGAGATGAGTAGGGTAGAGGCAACTAAAGGACACTCAAAAGAATGTATTTGGGAGATTTGTGGGTAAGAGAAGACTTTAAAGGGGAGAGTGGAAAGCAGCCAGATAAAACAAAACTCAATTCTGTGTGGCCATGATGTATGACATGGAGAAAAGCAAAATTGGGTGAGGGTAATCTCCTATACTTGGAAAAAGGATTGTTTTTCTAGCTAAACTGGCAAAATCTACCCACATTGCATGAGATTCGTTATCTGAAGATGTTACTTTTATGAAATCCAGGGTCTCAAATCTAATCAAGATGTATATGGCTGGAATGTGGGAAGCCGGTCCAGGCTTTATCAATGGTGCTGATAAACCTGAAGAGAGAACAAGTGAGAAATAATGGGATCTGCTGAAATCTAGGCAAGGGTGGGGGCAGGGAGGAGAGTGGACCAAGAAGAACCTGTCACTGTGTCTTCGGCCCTGACCAGGGAAAGAAGTGGTCAGGGAACCTCTACAGCTTGTTGCCCTACTTGGCAGCTAAGTATATCTCAACTACACGTACTGCATTTTATAGTATGCATATGTCTCTGACTGTACAGTGTGATGACACTGGATCTTCCATCCACCACCTTCTCTGGTTCCATGAGCTCCTGACTCTGAAATGCTTTGCAAATCTATTCTCCTGCAGGGAAGAACGTGCAGCTAATCAAGAAAACCAAGTACCCAGGTCTGCTTGGCAGTACTCTACCTCACTGTAAATTAATAAACTGCATTGGCAATCTGCTTTATGCATTAATTTCCTCCAATATTTTTTTTCCTTCCCTATAAGAGTTGTCCAGGTTATGTCCAACTAAGGAAACATGGACAAAATCAACTTCCTCAATCTGCAAAACCAAGGTGATCCTGGGCAGGGGTAGTTAAAAAAAAAAAAAAAAAAAGGAGAAGGAGGAAGGAATGAGGAAGGCATATAAGACATATTAGAAAGTGAAAGGTGTAGTTCTTATGTATACTGGCACAAGGGAAAAAAAAGATACCAATGAAATTGAGTATGGAATAATAGAACTGTAATGGACCCATGTGTACAGAAGAATATATACAACAAAATTATATACTGATAAGTGAGAATGAAAACTGAGTATTTTCAGTATGCCTGGAACATCTCAGCTCTTCCTCATTGAGACTTGGAGTCTGTTAAGTAATTGCTTATGTCACAAGGCAGGTGTGCGACCGAGCTGGGATTCAGACCTGAGTAGTCCTGCCCTAGAGCCCATGCTCTTGACCCCTGCGTGGCATGCTCTCTCAGGGCATCACAGTCCCCAGGAAAATGAATAATGCTCTTTAGTGGCTGGTGTTAGGAAAATGTCCTTATTGTGTTAAGAAAAGAAAAATCGAGCTGGATTACTACATCCCTAGATTACACTCTAAACCAAAATGGAACATAAATGGATTGAAGATCTAAGTATGAAACGTTAAGCACATCAACCAAATCAAAGAAAATGTAGGGAAAATATCTTTGTGACCTAGGCATGGAAAAAGACTTCTTAAGACCCCAAAAGCCCAAACTATAACCAGCTCCCTTGAAAATGATATGGTGGACTGGATCATTATAAAATTAAGGATTTTTGCTTTATGAGGTATACCATTGGCAAATTCCAAAGACTGTGAATGCATAAGGAAAGGGAAAACCCCAAAGAATAAAGAAATTACAGAATGAGATGACTTAAGAGTTAATAAGCATACAAAAAGATGCCCAAACTCCCTTGCAATGGGAAAAATCCATATTAAAACACAATAAAATACAACTTGATATGTATTAGAATGACAAAAATTGCCAAGGTGGATAACACCAAGAAGAGGTGAAGGACATGGAAATATATATTAATACTATGATTTGGGGGCTGCAACCTGGCAGTACTTAGTAAAGCAAGGATGCATTCATTCTATAACTCATGTTTCTGAGCCAGAGAAATTTCCTCAGGTCCATTAAGGGATAGGCATGAGGATGTTTCCCATTACCTTTGTGTAGGAAAGGGGGTTACCTAGATGTCCATCATTAGGGGATACAGAAGTGAAACATATATACTATAAAATATAATTAAAGGAAATTAGGTGCATATAAAATTATTTGGAATAGACATGAAAAACAATGCTGAGTGAAAAGAAGGAAACAATGAGATTTAGAACAAAATACCATTTCTGTGAATTAAAAATAGCTATACAAAACAAGTTTGTTCATGGGTATAGATGAGGCCCTTTCAGTGAGTACACATGGTGGAGATGGGGAGGGGTATGGATTAGAGATAGAAGGAGGGGAGAGAAACTCAAAGCAGCAGGGTAGACAAGTGATACAGTTGTGAACTGAGGATTACTGTTCCCTTACTTCTTTGCACTCAGTCCAAAAAGGAGAAGAAACAAAACCAAACTCTTATGGCAGGATTCTAATGGAAATACAACACAGACAACCCCATCAGCTAGAGGACTTGCAGAATATTTCAAGATCTAGCAGTTTTAGAGAAATCCAAGTTATTTTCAAAAGTTGTACTCTCTTAAAAGCAGAGCAACAGATGAATTATTAATTTGTTGACAATTTTATCTTTCAGAGACTGGAAAGTTAATGAGAGGAGTTATTGCACTGGACCAATAAAGCAAAGTTAAAGTGATGGAGAGCTTGAAAGGAAGTGCTACTTGGTGTTCCTAAGAGTCCGAAAAAGGACTACAGGGTAGAGTCATTTCTAATCTTTCAAGCATACTAATCACCAGATTCCCAGGAGCCACCCTGGGAGCTTTGGATTCCACGGGCCTATGGAGGACCTAGACATTTTCCCAATTTCCAGGCAAGCTGTGCCACAGACTATACTCAAGATCTGGGGACCCAAATTTCTGGAAGGTTAGAGAAAAGAATGGTACGGTCCCATGACCAGAGTCTAAGAAAAAAAAAAAAAAGATGACTTAAGGGAGAAGTGAGGCATTCCACAATAAAATGTTGACAGTAAAACTGAAAATTTAATATAAAATGCAACGCAGGGAGTAGGAATACAAAGAATGGCCTGTGGCTGATGAAACAGGAATGATACAAAAGGAGAAGGAGTAAAGCACATAATCAAAAACCAATACAAAGAGGATTGGTTTAAGAATCGTGTCAGGAGGGGTTAAATCTGAGAATGAGCTCAAGTTTGAGAAAAATGCAGAGGACAATAAAAGGAATTGTTAACGTATGTTTAGAGTAAATGCAAGGAATGATTCACATCCCCCTTGGGGCAGATATTATAGTATTAGCAGATGATACTAACAGAGAACAGAAACTGTTAGCATTCTGTTTGCTCCCACCTTCCCTATCAGTGAGAATCATCTTCAAACCAAGCCACAAAACAACAGATTAAGAAGGAATTGAAGCCTGAGAGAGGTGATAAAACTAAAAGGGACCATCTAGCTGCTTTATATAGGTTCATATCTCCAAGCCCAAATGGACTTTATCCAAGTTCACCGAAGGAACTGGAAGATAGCATCGCAGAATTTTTGTGGTGGTCTTGGAGCCAGCCCGGAAGACGTGAGGGAAGGGAGAAGAGTAAGCCTCCACACACAGCCTGGTTTGTAGGAGTGGTGCCCAGTGGGGGTTGGGGAGGATGGACGTCTTAAAAGTAGCAGGAGAGTGAATTTCAAGTTGCTGGATAAATCGTTAAATAGATGGCTTACAGAAACTCCCGAGAAAAAGAATGAGAACGGCATAATTGCTAGGGACTCGAAAGGACTCATTAATAACAGCCTGTGCTAAACTCACCTCATTTCCGCCTCTGAAAGATTCACCATGGGAGGTGACGGATGTTGGAAGCTCTTTCAAATGTTCACTAGGTGATTCTGCAGTTCAGCCACGTGTGAGAACATTGCTAAATAGGCATGAAGACCCCTCCAAAGCTGAAGACCCGCTTACAGGATGATTTTCCTTTCAGTGACATCACTGCATCTATGGCTTCTTGTTTTACTTGCATTTCTTCTGCTTTAATTTTTCTTAGAACTTTCTGACATCTTCGACAAAAGAGGAACATGACACCATGGAGTCTTTACTCTTTATTCTAACAACTGCAGATGCCATCTCCCTTCTCTGTTTGCCTTTAGAGCTGTCTGCCTAATTACAACCTGTAATTTTTTCTTGCAGAAAACTCTGAAATGTTTTTGCATTTCCACAGCTATAACTTTTCTTCAGAGCTTCAGCACCTTTCACTTCACATACTTAACATTTTCTACCTTCCACTGGTATTTTCCTTCCCTTTTCTCTGCCATTCTGGGCCCAGCTAAAACAGCCCTCTGGTTTCCCTCAGGCAAGCAAGTTCTTCCACCTTTTATTAAACACACATCTGTGCCCATGTCAGCCCCTTTTCTTCCCTAATTCCTATCCTTTGAGTTCTTAATGTCTGTGAGCCAGAAGTCATTCTACTTTCCTGGTGGAGCTGAATTCCACCCAGGAAGCTTTTATGGAGCATATTCTGTTCTCAATATCCAATCCAAAGTGTGTAAGACACATTTTGTCTTTGAAGGCTTCAGTATCACCCAAGTCCAAACATACATCTGAAACTCCCAGGGAACTATCAAGACTAATTATGATTAAGCAGTAAAATATGTGCATCCCGCCTCCTCCTTTACACCATGACTAACATTTAGCAGGTACTCAATACTTTTATTGATGAATAAGTAAATAGATGAACATGTGTTCGTTCAAGTTCAGTATTATAGGAGGCAGGAAAAGAAAAGATCACAGTGGAGTAGAAGTGCAAAGCAGCCATATGATTATTGCTCAAATAAATGTAATACTTTTAGTCTAGGGGAAGAGAAACTTTTCCCCCAGAAGTATCTTGTGTTTATTGTTAATGGATTGATATTCTCTTACGTGTACACTAAGTAGAGCTTCCCAATAAAGGATAATATCCACATCAATTTTAGAAATAATCCCAACAAACACTTTCCCTGTTATCATCCTAATATCTTCTATAAGGTGGATAAAATACGAAGATGCAGTTTTTCAATTTTCTTGCTTGGATTTTTATTTTATTTTATTTTCTTAATTTTTAATTTTTTTTTCCAAATTGTCTCAAGATAGAACTGAGCAATAATAAAAAGCTGATTTCATTGTATTATTTTTTTAGTGATATGAAGTTTGATAAAGATTCCACTATCAAGGGACAGGAGGAACTGCCAGGCTTCGGGCAAGAAGGGGCAGCTGTGCTGGCTCAAGGGCTCTTGATGATTTCATACTGGCTCTTTGAAATTTCTGGGTAAGCACACAAGTGATTTACAAGAAAACTGGCATCTTCACCCACATCAAGTTCTCAGGATTGTTCAGTCACCATCATTTTCTCAATATGAAAAGAGCAATCACTTACTCTACATAGTTGAAATGATGCACAAAGATTCAGGATAAAGGATTTAATTGATCATTTCAAAAATCCTAATTCTTGACACATGATCATTTGCTAATCATTATTCAATTCCTAAAGACTGAACATACTCACTTCATTTTTGCTTAGTTTTCATTTCTGTTACTATCTTTGCAATCTGCTCTAATTTTTGTTTTATAGAAAGCATGCATCATGGTTTAAAGATTCCTCTACCGTAAAGAATGAATCACCTGCAAAAGATGGAAAAAATCCTACATAATTAGAAAAAAAAAATTGGCAAAGCCCTAGTCTCTTAACTCAAATGAGCTACATCATTTTGGGGCCTAGTGTAAAATGAAAACTTGCAGCCGGCTATTCAAAGGTTATGAAGATTTTTCAAGAGATCAACAGCAGAACATCAATCTAAGTGTGGGGACTTTTTTTTTTTTTTTAAAGATTTTATTATGAGAGAGATCGGGAGCAGAAGGGAGAGGCAGAGGGAAAGGAGATTCCCTGCTGAGCAGGAAGCCCTATTTGGGACTCCATCCCAGGGCTCTGGGATCATGACCCAAGCCAAAGGCAGACACTTAAGCAACTGAGCCATCCAGGTGCCCTAAGTGCAGAGATGTTCTATGTGTGGGGACCCATGTGTACAAATGCCCAGCCTACACGTCCATGAAGCAGGCCTGCTCTGAAGGTATAACAGAAGGGAAGCTTTGGCCAATGTGAAGGAGGAGACACACCAAGCTGAGAAGTATCTTCTCAAGAATGTTAAACAAGGACATATTCTATTTTATATCAAAGATGCCTCCTTTTCTTTGAATGCTAATCACACAGATGTATCATTTCTTCGTGATGTTCTCAGTGATTATTCTCCAGATTTTTTTCCCCACTTTAAAATTTCTTTCCTTACTTCCCCCCACTCTATCCCAGGAGACCAACCTCCTCTAAAACTCTGTAGCCCTCCTTCCTTCCCATTCCAAATTCACAGCTGATCCAATCCTGCATGAGCTTCATTTCTAGAATATTCTGGAAAGGGCCCTGCCCAGTTCTAATATTTTTTTGTTGGGGGAGGGGGAGAGAATGGTAAAATATTTGTAATCTCTGTAATAATGCCTCATTGGAAATATTAGTTAGTTCTCATAGCACCAGAAGATAATTGCCTGAAAGAAAGAGCCCTTATCAGACAATAAGGATTTGAGTTCTACCTTTTGGGCAGTCTCTGCTTCCTCATCTGTTAGGAAGACTATCTTCCTTAATGACCTCATTGAGATCACACAAGAAGCAAATGCCAGAGTGTTTATTAAAATGCTTTGTAACCTCTAAAGTGCTTTATATACATAAGATAATATTTTGGTGATTTTCATTATGATTTGTTTCTGTAATGCCAGCAAACTCTAGGCAGCTACCAATTTGGAGCGAAAAGAACATTGAGCTATAAATCAGTGCATCTGGCTTTAATTCCAGCTGCTAATGATGTGCTGAGGGATGGTGGGCAAATGAGTTCACCTCTCCACGCCCCAGTCTGCTCATCCATGAAACAAGAGGTTTCAATCCCATCACCCAGAGTCTTAACAATTCTAACAAAATTGTATTCAACTTACTTCCTTTATAAAATTTTTATTGGGTTCCTTCTACATATCAAGTAATAACCTAGAGTCCTTAGGATACAAAGACAGGTCATTTCTTGAAGCATGTTCCAGAAAGTGTGCTTTACCTTATGGACCAAAGATGAGTAAGATTCTGGTCTACAGCTCAAGGAGCTCAGCAGGGGGTTAGTCAAGTAGGTATAAAGTTACAATATTCTGTGATGAATGTGTTCTACAGAGGCTTGCTATTAAATGGTTGTAAGGGCAGAAAAGAAATGTACCTTGCCTAGTTCAAGGCTGGGGCTGGGGATGTGTTCAAGGACAGCTTTCTCAATAATCTTAACAAGTGTTGCTCTTGTCTATGAGCACATTGGTACTCCTTTTGCATGTGTTCCTTGTGGTACTCTTAATTTCTTCATCTTAGAGTCTGTGGAATGCATTACTCCCAAGTGGTGACAAAAACTGGACATATTAATGGTTTAAAGGAATCTGTAGGATCTGACATTGCTAGTCTAGACAAATCCTCATTTGACTGTCTAACACAAAACCTACAGCTTTGAAGGTAAGGGGATTCTGTTGATTCTTGCCTCAATACATTTTTTGGGAGACTTTGAAGAAACAGAAAGATGAAATATTGATTTTTTTTCTCTGTATGATGTAGCCACTGGGGGAGGTTATTCTTTCTACTAGAAGAAAGTGTTTCTGAATTATATGGTAAAATGCGGACTGGTTTTCACAAGAGCAATGAAACTAGATGAATTGACAGTCACAAGTGACCAGTCAGGGGCATGGCGAAGGGATGGGTTAGGGCTGCAAGTTCTGAATGCACTTTAGGTGATAAAGAATAAGGGGGAGAGTGAACCCTGAGGTCATGGAAGTCTGGTACTGCTTGTATGTCTCAAACATCTCAAAGAACCTGAAGGGTCATTTGGGGCCAAGACAGAGACTAAATGCTGCCTGTGTATATGACTCCACCCCAAATGGTTATCCTTGTATCCTGTTTTTGTGCGTACGTGAACTATTTCACTGAAGGTGATACAGAGCTAAATCAAAGCAAATATTCTGTTTTCCTATAGGTATTAACCAACCTAATAAAATCCTACATAAGCAAATAAAAATTACTTCATTCTGTGAGTGGTAGAGGTCTGACTTAAAATTGTGAAGTTAATTATCTTAAAAATAGAGTCCTTCAGGGTCACCAACTACCATATGAAATCCATTTACAAGACTCCCTATAATCCAGGACATGAGAAACCACAAAAATCTGAAATAAATATCCAGTCGGCAAAGATAAGCCATGACTGTACAGTGCAAAGAAAAGCTCTACTATGTTTCTTTTTCCCTCCTTCACACATGGTTTAAATATTCACTCCTCCATGTTCACTTGATGTAGGATTCTGTTATCGTTATGAGGGAAACCTATAATATGCCGACCCTACAAAGAGTACTAAGCTCAATTACAAATAGCATCTTTATATAGACATAAAATCCAAAGGCTTTTATGGATATCCATGTAATGAGAGCAAAGGGGAAAATTTGGCAGCTGTAAGACTATTCATCTAAAAATTTCCCACATCTATTTTAGTCTTATAAAAGAGCTTACTACTCCATAAAGAATCATTTTCTTTTAGACAGTCAGCTTTGGTTGTGTTTCCTCACCAATATGCATACACCTGGGAGGCAGGAAGTTTGACAGAAAGACATGGGGATGCTATGTACACAAACAGATCTGATGGATGACATGATATGCCTCTTTAGAGGAAGTCTCTGATCTCTGGAAATCAATGTTTTCTCTCGTTTCTGCCCTGTATTTCACTCCTCTTAATATTCTTGAGGTAGACTAGCAACCAAACATACAGAGCTACATTTAGCAATTTTAGAATTCAAATCATATAAAGAATGGAAATAACTGCTTCCAACTTCCAAGGCAATCGCTCCTATCTTAAAGCTCCTGGTAGGCGGCCCGTGGAACCTTTTTACTTGGTCAGCTAGATCCTTATTTTCTTTTAATATACTTTAATTTAATTTTTTAATTTAAACTCAATTAATTAACATATAGTATATTATTAGTTTTAGAGGTAGAGGTCAGTGATTCAGCAGTCTTATATAACATCCAGTGCTCATTACATCACCTGCCCTCCTTAATGTCCAGCACCAGGTTACCCTATCTCCCCATCCCCTCCAGCAACCTTCGTTTGTTTCCTATGATTAGGGGTCTCTTATGGTTTGTCTCCCTCTCTGGTTACATCTTGTTTTATTTTTCCCTCCCTTCCCCTATGAGCCTCTGTTTTGTTTCTTAAATTCCACATACGAGTTAGATCATGATAATTGTCTTTCTCTGACTGACTTATTTCGCTTAGCACAATACCCTCTAGTTCCATCCATGTTGTTGCAAATGGCAAGATTTCGGGTTTTTTTTTTGATGGCTAAATAATATTCCGTTGTATATATACACCACATCTTCTTTATCCATTCATCTGTTGATGGACATGTGGGCTCTGTCCACAGTTTGGCTACTGTGGACATCGCTGCTATAAACATTGGGGTGCAGGAGATCCTCATTTCTTTAAACCTAAGTTTCTGCTCTCACTTCCTTCCTCCTCTCTCACTCTTGCCCAATACTCTACCCCTCACTCAGCTAAAGGCACAGTTGGTAAATACTGTCCCCCACCCAGTACCTAACCTGAGGACATCCTTTCAGTTATCTGAAAACCCACCACTCCTAGGCCAAAGGAGATGATCTTGTCTAAACTCTCAAGATTCGTAGGCAAGGTGAAAAAGTTGACTATGGCACTAGGATTAAGGATTAATCATTGGCACAATTCCTCCAAGGAAATATCTCATCAAAAACATTGGTTTCAAAAATATATTTAATTTCATGTCAAAAATGGGAAGCAGGGGTAAAGGAACAAAATGAGAAAACAGAGTATTGGCTTAATAACCATTGTCCCAACACCAATAGCCCTGTTTCCAGTTCAATTCTATACTTTATTCCAAAAAATAATATTCCTCATTGAAAAATAACAAATAGAAGAATTTCACTTATTTTGAAGAGAAAACCAGGAAGATGAACCAAAAATGCAGGGAAAGAAGCTGGTCTTAGCATTAACTCGATATACAATTAGTAAAGTTTAATAAGAGTACTATGACCAACATTGTATAAAATAAATATTTTCTAACAAAATATGATAGTAATTAACTGTAAGAGCAATAAAAAAAGGCCAAAAATATACTTTTGCCATTGCTAGAGACAAATCATTACAGAAATTAAGCAAGAATGGATAGTGCATAGGCTTTAACATAAGCTCAGAGGTTTTGATTCTTAGAAATACTAAAAATATTGTAAAAAATATAAAGGAGTATCTTGGGGGACAATCCTGTTATACCTTTTTCTTACAGTGGATTAGGGTTACAGAAAAGTAAAGTAAAAAAATGATTTAGAGAAGAGAAAAGGCCACTTGTGACTTTGCCTTAGGCTATTAAGTACCATAAAAAACATGATTAAAAGTAAAAAAAAATACAATAAAAAAAGAAACAAAAAGAAAATAGTATTTTGGGAAGTGCTCATAAAAGTGATGGTGGAGGGGAACCTGGACAAAAATAGCAGCACTTTGTAGGGAGGGGAGAGTCATATTTTGAACAAGATTACACTATCTCATAAAGCCAATATTATTTCAGTGCAATCAAGTGCATCACTAATGTGCAAAATCTAACTTTATGAGATGCAGGAAAGCAGAGGAGAAAGTTGTCTTTGAATGATTACTCTGAAAGTCTAATCAAAGACATTCTCTTGTGTTATCAAACACAGATGTGCAAACCAAGAGGCTAGAGATGGTTTCTCATTGAAAAAGATTGGCAATAAGATTGAGTACGTTGAATTGAATTCATCTCCTCATCATACGAAATCCTACATATACCTGGGAGGTTCTTCAAAGTCTACACCCACAGAATAATGTTCAACACATGTTTGCCTGTGATGTGCTTTTAACCTAAACCCAAATCTTCATAAGCCGATCCAGAAACCTAGGGCTTTCTGCTAAACAGCGGCATACAGACTACTGACCTAACTCAAGAAACATTCAGATGTTGGCACAGAGCTGAAAGGGAGCCAACAGAACCACCACAAATCAAGGCTGCTTGGTGTTTGCTTGGGTACATTTTGGTGCATTTTTACTGCGTGTTTACACTCTGGGTAAAGGAACTCTAACATGTCTGTGTGCCATCAGATGATGTAATCAAGTAAAATACCGTGGAGCATAATATCATATTTAGCTTTCTCCTTTTCCTCAAAAAAAAAAAAAAATAGATCTCTCTCCTCTTTAGCTAAAATATTTCTCTCATAACATTTTATTTTATGATTGGGAAGATGTCAGGTAGCTGAGTGCTACCTACTCACTAATTAAACCTCATTTCATTTTGAAGTTTAATTATATCTTCAATTCTTATTGCTGTAAAATGCTAATGGATGAAAATCTTAAATACAACTGAATAATTAATACAGGCATATTTCTTTTTAAAAATTGTTTAATTTAGTTTTTTTTTTTTTTTAAATCCTGTGTTGTAGTAATGGTTGGGTCATGCAGGGAAAGTAGATTTCACTACCAGTTTTGAAAAAATAATAATGCAATGAGAAACATGAGCTAGACTGCTATTTACTATCTGCCTGTGGTAGACCCTCTCACCAGCTGGCAGAATTTAGACTGGCTGGCTAGGTAAGGTCCAAGGGAGATTACATATGAAATGACTGTTTTGGTGTTTCCTTGTCACCTTTCCTGGATTCTACCTTGAAGATTTAGTGGTAGCACCTAAAGTACATTTCAGATTCCCCGGACCAACCAACAGCCAGTGGAACAGTGTAAAGGAGCAAAGCTAAAGAGGTTACCAACTCTTTCCTTTCCTGCAGCTTCTTTCTGAATATTCTTCTATCTTTCAGCCCCAAAGTGAAGGAAGGCATCATTATTAACAAAGGACAGAATACAGGGATGTGCAGGAGAGGCCAGTTGTTCAGGAAATAGCTATCATTTGGCAAATGGCATAATAAACACATTATGATCTTTGATGTGGCGGGTAATGAACCAGTATATACACAGTATCAAAGCTAAGATGATTCTCTCTCTCTGTTATGTATTTTTTCTTATTTTACCTGAACTGCCCTTTTTAATTTGTTTGTGCTTTCTGGAATTCAACATGTCACATTGTAGCATCACCTAAGAACTATTCTTATTCTTTGCTGTTCATTATTTTGTATCTATCCTACTCTGAAATAAAAATCTTGCTTCTGAGCTAAATAACAATGTTCAAAGGCAAGATTCAATGTCACGAAAACTAATGGGCATGAGTGTCTCTCAAAACGAGGGTTGATTCTGAAAGATTAAAACTCCCAACCTACTCTCTGTGATTTTCAGTGTTGGGATCTAACCATTTTTGAAAAAGCAATGGCATTTTGTGTCTGAAAGGAAAACCAGTATTTGAGACAACCACGGTCCATGTCTCATTCCTTGGTCATCTACCAGCCATGTCCTTTTCATCTTCAGGAAGGGTCAGAGCTCAGTGAGTCTGTCTCCTACCCAGCTTTGTACCACTTCTTGCCCATCCTGGCCTTGCACACTTTAGTCTTACTCCTTCACCCAACACTTGGGAACCATTGCATGTTTTGGTAACTTCATGTCTCTTGTGACTATACCACTTTGGTACAGAAGAGTGGAATTTTCGTGCATTGGTGAAACATCGAAACTAAGAGGCAAGAACGGCAAAACCATCCCTAGTTAGTTGTTCAATAATAAGGAGGGGATATTCTATGCACAGCAGTGGAGATACACTACTCGTGTCTCTCTTCAAGAAATAACCTGTCATTCAGCTGCACAGAGCATGGACGTAGCTGGCAGCCTCTAGAGATTTGTGTTTTTAGGATCTTTCTCAGGTTCTGACCTAAAGACACTTCTGAGGTAGCTACCAGTCAGTGACCGAACACAGTAGGGTTCCAGAGTCTGTTTCTGCCCAATCTGAAAGTCCTCCAACAGGGAGCTTATGTTGGGTTGGGCAAGACTTTGTCAGACTTGGGCCATGGTAGAGGCTTTCCCCACCCAATCCTGCCCAGTCTCCTCCCATTTTTATCTTTCACAGGTGACCCCCTTAATTAACCTTTTGCACTCCTACTTTGTATTAGCTACTGCTCCTGGGAGGATCCAATGGTAACCTCTGATTATCATCACCTATCCCTGGAAAGCTTCCTTAGCTTAGTTTAGACCAAGTCCTCAAATTCTCCCTAAATCAGCAGGCAATAGGCTTAGTAACAAACGTTATTTTATATAAGGAGATAGAGAAAAATAACTCAAATGTTAATATTTGCCAGGGCATCAAATGAAAGGGAAAACTTGCAGTTCGTTTCTTGGATTATCCTGAGTTTGACAAGTGTGTCTCTCATTAATCCTACTACTTTTATGCTATTTGTACAAATGGCTGCATGTAAAATACACTAAGGATTCTTCTTTACCCACTTTCCCTCTTTGATTATAGCTTTTTAATTCAGATAATTTGGGATCTGTATTCCCAGGAATAGTAAATATAATAAATTTTTACATCTCAGGTGTTCTTATATAGGTTGGCCTTAACCATGTTTACTTAATAATAAATCATAGATTATAATTAATTCAGGCTACTTAGGTCCTCTAAGTAATTGGTTAATTCACTCAGAAGTTTTTATTTATTTATTTGACAGAGAGAGTGAGCACAGGCAGAGAGAGTGGCAGGCAGAGGCAGAGGGAGAAGCAGGCTCCCTGCTAAGCAAGGAATCCGATGTGGGACTCGATCCCAGGACACTGGGATCATGACCTGAACCGAAGGCAGCTGCTTAACCAACTGAGCCACCCAGGCGTCCCTCACTCAGAAGTTTTTAAAAAAATTTTTAAACCACAATTTTCAATGGTTCACTGGTAATCTTGAGTTGGACACTTTGTAATATTTTATAGAGATTAGCTATAGAATCTATGTATAATTTCATGTCTTGGTCAATATTAATTCATGATTTCACATTCATAATTGCATATTTCACATTGCATGTAATTTCAGATGTGAGTGACAAAATGGCATCACTACAAAGTGTGATCATTACAACAATTCAAAGAAAGGTAACCAGCACCTTGGGCAGCAGTAGGAAAAATCAAAACATATTTCAACCAATTCGGAAAGTGTTTTTGAATAAGGAATATGATATTTAATGGAAATAAGTAGAGGGCAAGGCACTTTGGGAGGAAAACCCAAGTGCATAAATACAAGATGGAAATGCAGTTCCTGTGTTCGGCCATACTAGAAAATTACCTAGGAGTCACAGAAGGCCACTCCCTGAGAATTAGCCATCAGGAGAATGGTGCTCTTTAAAAAGAAAGCAGGGCACCAGGATGCATGAAGTGAAGGAACATGGGTGAGAGCTGTGAGTCATCAAGAGTCATTCCTCGTTGATCAGACCCTCACTATGTGGAGAGAGAAAATGTGGAGATCAAGAGCATGTGGGTATGATCAGAGAAGTGAAGACTCAGGTCTTCGGAGCCAGGAATTTGGAAAAGAAAGAGCTGCAGGGTGACAAAGTTTACAAAATTTCTTGTGACCCCTTGAAGGATGGGGGTTTGTACTTACAACAAAGCTAACAAAAGCTTATACTGGATCATCAGGGATTTTAGGCAGAGAAGTTCAATGCCTCGAAAGCCAGGCAGATGGCCCAGTGGAGTAAGCCAAGGGGAGACCCAAAGTCCTCTTGGAGTCTGTTTCACTGTCCTACTATTTTTTTTTTTAATATTTTATTTATTTATTCATCAGAGAGAGAGGCACAGCGAGAGAGGGAACACAAGCAGGGGGAGTGAGAGAGGGAGAAGCAGGCTTCCCGCTGAGCAAGCAGCCTCATGTGGGGCTCGATCCCAGGATGCTGGGATCATGACCCGAGCTGAAGGCAGACGCTTAACGACTGAGCCACCCAGGCGCCCCCACTGTCCTACTTTTAATGGAGGCACGAGCACAAAATTATCTCCTTTTCTTCTTAAATCTGCAACAAGTAAAAAGACTGAATAATCCCAGCGCAAAAATAAGCACCTGACAAGGCCTCAGCTGCAGGGGGACAACAGGGCAAAGTAGAGACTGTAACAAGCTGGCGAGCACGAGCGTCAGCTAAGCAGGGCGAGCCATATTGTCAGATGGAACATGGCTCCAGGGGGCCAGATGGTTTAATTTTCTAGGAGAAGCCAGGCATCTGCATTTATGTTAATTTTTTTAATAGAAGCAACCTAGATTTTAAATTCTGAAAAAGATTTCAAATTCTGAAAAAGATTTCATCAAAATAGAGCATGCAAATAATTCATAATTTTAAAACTTAAAACGCACTAAAAGCAGTATTTCCCCTGCTCGCTCCAAGGTCTGCTCCTCTGAGGACACCACGTTGAAATCTTGCAACGAATATGCACACTTCTAGAAAATGAGCTTACAGAGTTATTTCCTGGTTAATAAACTTCAGTCATCAATTGGTGTCCTTCCGTGATGGGAGATAAAGATTCAACTGTCTGTGTTCTTCACCCTCCTAGATACTCCCAGACTTCTAATACAATTATGCCACCATTTCGCTTGAATACTATTTAGTGCTTATATTGTTATATCCTGATAAATACCACTTGGTCCTGGGAGCCGAATGGAGTCCCGACCATTATTTCTTCTTTCCTGTTCATTTCCCTCCCTGGAATTAATCATTGCCTCTTTCAAAATTTGGCATAGTTTTTATATATTGTTAATGATTCTTTCTGGCCGCTCTGATCCTGCCATTGCATCCCACAATCTATCAGTTCTGCTTCTTTCCTGGGAGCTATTCTTTTTGGGGTATGCCTGTCACGGTCTCCCTCATGCTGTCTCTCCTGGTTTGGTTGCTGCTGGGCCTGGCTACTTAGCTGTCAGGAAGGTTTCCCTTCCACACCCTTTGTTCTCCTTTGGATTGGATCCTTGCTTCCTGACCCTGACTGACATCTTCCATTTTCTTGATTTACACCACTCTATCTGGTGGAACATATCCTCCAGTAAATTCTGAGAATGGATACATGAGCGAGAAAGAGCCTGATTCCTCATGTCTGATAATGTTTATAGTCTACCCCTACATCTGATGGATAGTTGCCCAAATAATGCACCCTAAGCTGAAAACTGCTTTTACAGAATTTTGAACGCATTTCACCACTGGTTTCTAGTTTTCAGGACCACTGCTGAGAAGTCCAAGGTCATTTTTAGTCCTGATCTTTCTTAGGAAAACCATTTTTTTGTTTTTCTTTTTTTCCTTTTAGACATTTTAGGATTCTTTTCTTTGTTCTTAGTGTCCTGGAATTATATGAGGATAGGCCTTCATGGGCATCTTCTCTTTTTGACTCCCCTTTCCCTGTTCTCTTTTTCCAAAATGTCTACTCCACTAGAGGTAGGACATCTCGACTCCATCTTCCAGTAACCTTCATCTTACCAATGTCCATGTTTTGTCCTTTTATTCTTCTTTCTAGGACAGTTCCTCAGCTTTATGCCCCAATCCTATTATGAAATCCTCTTAGTAACTTACGATTATTCTTCTATAATTGCATCTAGTTTTTGCTCAAAGATAAAACATCTTTTCCTTCTGGTAACATTATAATTATATGCTGACTTCCTTGGCCTTAGGCATAGTCTCTTTTTCTTCTTAATTCAGGTATCTGTTCATTTATATTTTATATTTTATTTTTTTAAATTTTAGTGTCTTTCCTGTGGGAAGCCATACTCAACCATCTGGTGATCCATGGTTGTTCTCTCATGCATTAATGTGTCACTAAAAGGCCAGCCACACTTTCTGTGGAAATGGGTGGATCTCGGCTAGTGAGCCTCACTGTAGCATCATGGGGTGGTGAGCCAGGGTTGTGTCTGTACTTTCCCACACTTAGATCTGTAGCTCTTTTCTCTATGACTGTTCAGTTCTTCCACAGAATTCTTTGGAGACAATATTTGAGGGCTAGAAATCCCAGATTTTCATTGGATTCCCTAGCTTTAGTCCTACCCCGCTTCCATTGTACTCAGTTTCTCTGAACCTAGAGTTCAAGTTCTCCAGGCTCCTGAGGAGGAGGAGGGAGGGGTGACACTTGGTAGCTTGAAATTGGGGGAGGGAATGTCTAACTTCATACAGAAAACTTCAACCCAACAATCTGTTTTCAGCTCTATGCTGATGTGGGCTCTCATTTGTAGATAATACCTTTCAGAGCTATGGTTCTGAAATATATTAAAAATTGTTTGTTTGGAATATGAAAGTAAAGAAGTTGTTAGGTGCTACTGAGGCTGGGTAAGAGGTAAAAGACAAAATTCTCAACTACTCAACTTTTTTTTTTTAAGTGGTCTCCACACCCATTGTGGAGCCCAGCGTGGGCTAGAACTCATGACCCTGAGATCAAGACCTGAGCTGAGGTCAAGAGTCAGATGCTCAATGGACTGAGCAACTGAGGATACTCCAATTACTCAACTTTTGATGGAAAATGAGATAAATTTCCTGAATTTAGAATACTTTTTTAAAATTACTTCCCTCCCCACCAGCCCCCTGCAATACGCACACCTACACAATTTTACAGGTAGTTCAAGTAACTTAAGTGAGCGTAAAATGCCCTAAGATTTCAAATAAAGACCCAAATGGTGCTGAGGAAGACCATTATGGCCACACTGCAGAAACGAAACTGGTGGTTCGCCAGAGAGGCCACACTGAGTGAGAACCGGAAATGCACCTTTGTTGGCGGAGATGGTGAGGACTCTACCCAGCGTTTCTTAGGAAGACCCATAGAGAAAGCGTGAAGTCAGACCTAACATCAAGGACCGTCTAGCACAGGTGTAGTTTGTGAGAGCTGGTCCACAGTCACACCAAGGAGCTGTCGCGAGTCGCTAGTGTGTGAGTTGTCCATGGCCTATGCAGAACGCGAGAAATTACTTCACTCTTCCTGTCATTCTCCCTCCAGCGTCATGCCCGCTTACCTCTCTCCTCCCTTCAGAGTATCCCTGGTGGGTCCTCATTTACTATGTTCCTGTGAGTCTCATTTATTCCGTATCAACATGCCCCTATTTCTGTTTCTTTTGACAGTTGTGCAGCTTTTGGTCTCTGTGGTCTCCTCTGTGTTACAACACAAAACAAAAAGCAACTAACACATTTCCCACCTCCAACGCTCTGATTTCTCACCATCTCCCATGTTAAAGAATATAGTAGGCCCAGTGGCAACACCATTAAAAGATCAAACACCGTCTATCCGCTGGAGACTCTAATTTCTTAAATGTTCTTTCCCTCACCCCCTACCTACCACTTTTCCGCTGCCACAAAGAAAACAGCCTCCTTGCTGTTGGCGCTACTCTTCCTCATTGAAAAGAGAAGAAAAGAAAAGTTCATGGCTTTCAACTTCAATTTCCTTTTTCTTCCATGTATATAGTATATTAAAACATCCTGTATTATAGGGAGCTGGAGCAGGTGTGAGGAGTGGGGTCAGGCCTGGGGGTGGGGGATGGGGAGGGAGACCGTTTAAGGAAAGAGGAGATACAGGGGCGGCCAGGAAGGCAGGGGGCAGAGGGACAGATAAGAAAACAGACGTTAGGAGGCTGAGACATAAGCATGCTGTTCTCCACAGCTGTGAGCCAGGCCAGGGTGGCTGGACTGTGCTTTTATAAGGAATGTGTCAGACGCTTTGTAGTTACTTCTTAATTTTACAGATGGTCAGAGAAAGTGCTTATATTACTCGCCTAGAGTTAGCGCTGAGGGCTGATTAATACAAGATGTCCGACACAGGACCTATGTGTAGGGCAGAAGAAACAACTGAAGGAATACAAGTGTCCCCGTAGGATCTAAAGTTAAATGTTTGAAGCAACAAGAGCAAACCATGTCTGAAGGCAAATTGGTTAAAATAAATCATGTCAGAACCATGAAAGTAAAGAATCTAAACAGCTCTCTAACTCCACTCTAAGGCTGGCTTTTCTGAGAGTCACACCATTTTTATCCCCTTCATGCTTGGAGCGCATGTTATTGGCTATCAGCAGAGAGCTGGGGAAGGTGCCAAAGATAAGGCTGAGCATGAAGCTGATTCATTGAGGGCAATTAGGGGATATTTGACAGGAAAGCTTTCCTGTGGGGGGCTTGAGGAAGGGGGAGCTTTATCCACTTGGTCATTTGGCATCACCTTCATTAGCAACTGAGGTAAGACAGAGAACTGAAATGACCTTAGTCATAATGAGGATATTTATTATAAACAGAATGGAGACACACAAGGTTCAGCGCTGAAGAGAGGCCTGAGAGAAATGAATTTGGGGAGTTTCTCTCCTAATGAAAAGCCAGATAAAAGAAAAGAGATGTAGTCATTCTGTGTTGCCAAATTGGTAAAAAGCTTTTGAGGACAAAGTAATAATATAGATATCGCCTGGGTAACAGACAAAAGAGATTCCAGAGAAGATTGTGAAAAGCAATTTTCTGTTAAATGAATCCTGTTTTCCTACTGACTTACATTATAAAATCAAAGATGCGTGGTGATGAGAAAAAAATGTTGGCACCTGGGTGGAATAAGGCTCAAAGAGTATAGTAACTCATGTAAAATGACATATTTTTGGTACTCCTTTTTAGGTAAAAAATAGTTCTAATACTGAATATTAACATATTACTTAAAATACCAGGCTGCAATCAAAACAAATCACAAAATAAAACACCAACGATGAAATCAGAGCGCATTCCCAGAACTTCTCTGGTAATAGAGATGCGCATGTTGCCTCGCCTCATACTGTTCCCATTTAGAG
Organism: Taxidea taxus jeffersonii; assembly: GCA_003697995.1. Classification (NCBI taxonomy): domain Eukaryota; kingdom Metazoa; phylum Chordata; class Mammalia; order Carnivora; family Mustelidae; genus Taxidea; species Taxidea taxus. The sequence goes on from ML104803.1 coordinate 61,342, forward strand.
CCTTGTGATCTCCGAAGTTCTAGTAATTTGTCCAAGCTTGTCACCAGCCTTACAGCACCTGAAGAATTTTAACTTCATATCCAAGGTAATTGTAAAATAACGACATGAGGTCTCTATTTTATCTCAACTTCTAAATGCTTCCTGTTGGTCTGGTTGGTTTTTGAGATACTTCGAAAGTGTTAACTTCTTCAGAGACATGCTGCTCTAGTAAAGGCATGAGATTCATGTTCCGTTCTTTACTCTCTTTCTCTATGAACTACTTATAAGTTCTTGGAGTTATTTAATCTCATGGGAAAGTGAACGTTTAGAGAAGGAATATTAACCTGCTTTGTTCACCTAGATGTCCCTCAGATAGATGAGTGCCTGGCCTATCCAAGGCACTCAGTAAATATTAATTAAATATACTAATAAATACATTTTTAAATTCTCTTTTCTATGTCTTCCTTCCTTCTTTAATCATACAAAACAAAACAAAGACAAAATTTTCTGTCAGACACTGTGCTAGAGGCTGGGGACTGATACACAGACAGTCCCTTGCCTTGATGGAACAGAGAATACTTTTTTTAAAGATATTTTAAAATCACAGGGACACCTGGGTGGCTCAGTGGGTTAAAGCCTCTGCCTCTGGCTCTGGTCATGATCCCAGAGTCCTGGGATCGAGCCCCATATCAGGATCTCTGCTTAGCGGGGAGCCTGCTTTTCCTGCTCTCTCTCTGCCTGCCTCTCTGCCTACTTGTGATCTCTGTCTGTCAAACAAATAAATAAAATCTTTAAAAAAATAGATATTTTTAAATCACAGAAACAATGCGACAAGTGTCACAGGGGTGAGGCACAAGGTGCTTGGTGAGCATTCAGCAGGGGGAATAACTGGTCCATGGTTTTCTAGTTTCTACCTGGAAACTTCTAACAATGTTAACTCCTTACAGGAAAAGGAAGATCTATGTCAAGATACTTGTAGTTGTTTCATAGCTCATGTTTATATTTATTAAGGATATATCTTTGCATTTAATGTCCCTATTAATTGCTTTACCTCTGCCACCTTCTCACTGCTCTTCCAAGGGTAGGCCTTCGAAACACTTGAACATTGCTATTATGGTGCCCCTGCTTTCTCTTGCCCAGGTCAAATGTTTCCAGTGTTTGCTTTTGTGTTTTTTTTTTAAAGATTTTATTTGTTTATTTGACAGACAGAGATCACAAGCAGGCAGAGAGGCAGGCAGAGGGAGAGGAAGGGAAGCAGGCTTCCTGCCGAGCAGAGAGCCCGATGCGGGGCTCGATCCCAGGACCCTGGGACCATGACCTGAGCCGAAGGCAGAGGCTTTAACCCACTGAGCCACCCAGGTGCCCCCCCCCTTTTTTTTGCAATTATTCCTTAGATGAAATTGGTTTGAGCTGTTTTATCACGCTGGTTAGCGTTCTTGATATATTTTTAAAATAAAGTTTAAAGTACAGTGCCCATAATGGAACATACTGACCAGGGCAGGGATCCCGGTTATCCTCTTCCTCTGGATACCATGTACTTATCAACATGGTCTCTGCTCACTTAATTTTTCTTGTCAGACATATCACACCACTAACTAAAAGCCATCCTAAATTTTACCAAACCAACACTTCACCAAACTTAAATTGCATGTAAACCACTTAAAGTACCAGTTACAAAGTCAAATTTGAACTCAAGAAGCCTAACGTGGGTTCAGAGATCATTTCTAGCAACTTCTCAGATGATGCTCCCAGCTGGTGGTCCACAGACCACACTTTCAGTAGCAAAGAACTACGCTAAGGTCAAAGCAACCTATAGCTAGGTTACACAGATTGCTTTTGGAAACCTATCTGATCCTACTAAATTCTCCTTTTTATTTATTTTTATTTTTTAAAATTTTTTTTTAGAATTCCAGGTTTCATATGTCTGAATCTCAGTTCAATAATTATGCCTATGATCTATTCCTCCTAGTTCTGTGGTTGATGACTATACTACCACAAAAAATTTTACTTTCCTCAGTGGTAAAATGAATGAATACTTGCTTTAAGGTGCCTCGTAGATGATGAGCTGACATTTAAAGTGAAGAATATCTTGTATATATGTAAATTATCATCGTGTTAAGAAATGCTTCAAGTTTGATTTCAGTACATCAACTTGAAACAAACAGTGCTTAATAAACTTCAAGTTAATTTTATAAAATTTACATATTGGTAGAAGCTACCAGTGACATATAACAACTGAAGGTAATATATATTTCACTGGGCAATTAGTTAACATTTTATCTTTCTACCCTCAAATTTCTGGATTCCTTCCAGACTTGTTTTCCAAGGAACACCTGTTCAATTTGTTATGGTATCCCTTCTTATGCAATATGCATTGTCCTCTAGGACATAAACTCACTAAAATTCGACAAAGAAAAGTTACTTAGAAGTTAGATCTCTAAAATTCTATTCCCACTTGAATAGCTTGCTCATGGTCACTTCCTTATTAAAGACAAATTCCACAGCAAAACACTGTATTATTAAATATCTTTCAGAATTCTTATGAATTAACCAGGAGTAATTTTCATTAACTGATTTGTGACATGATGATACTAAGACACAAAGGAGTGAAATGGATTACCTAGATTAGGTTGCTTAGTCTAGAGAGTCACAGCTAGTTAATTACTACATTGTAAGAACTAAAAGTGATATAAATAAACTTGTGTTTTCCCATGGTAATATTTTCCATGTATCTGGAGTTTAACAATTTAACTGGAAATGGAAATCATGTAAAAGAATGGGAGCAGATGACAACATGGAAACAACAACAAGATGAACTAAAATATCTAAAACCACATATTGGCAAGAGAGTTTTGATATAAGACCATGACAACTGGACAACGATCTTCTTTATATCTCTGGGTAGATATTATCATTTTAAAAAAATTCTATAATCTTTATCCACCATGTCTAATATGCCACAGACTCCTTCTCAAAGCCTTTTGTTATTTGAAAAAAATGTAAAACTAATTTGATAATTATATCCAAAATAAAGGAATGAGAATGTGATAAGCCAGTGATTCTTGACATAGGCACTCATTAATTTCATTTATAAAGTTATTAATGCATGTCATAGACACCAGCACAAAACATAGCTACAGTCAACCTGAAAGTAATACTAGGGAATTTTTAAGTGAGTCCACTACAAAACTTGGGAGAGAGTGAATGAAATATTTCTTATGTAAACAAACTAACAAATCTCTTAGTATTCTCATCAACCTCTTTGATCTCCAACAACCAAAAAGTCAAAGAAGATAGAGTAGATAAACTTTGGAATTTCAACTTGAACAAAACTCTACCTAATAAATGATTTTCAGTCTATGAAAACATTAACTGATGCCAAAACATTTTTCCAAATGCACACGCTTTCTAAAAGATATAAATATCATATTGGAATTAAAACAATCGCTAAGGAATAGTGTTCCCAATACATCTATGAACATTCACTCAGGAACTTAAAATATATGGAAGCATGCAAAAGATGCAAGAATGCCGAAATTGGGAACCATGTTCTGAGTCAACGAATTATTATTGCATATTACATTAAATGAGTCTCAGGTCACACAGACACTTCTGGTTGTGTTGCTGAAAGGTGTCACTACTGTTCGCACTGGGACTCATGTATCTGGATTTCTTTTAGACTTGGGATTGTCCACTCAAGTTATCCAGTTAGGAAACTACTGCCTAACAAAGACTGGAACAGTCACAAAGAAGTCAATGACTTTTTTTTTTTTTTAAATGACATGGGTTAGGTTAAATTTATGAAAGGTTAGTTTGCATTAAAAAAAATTTTTAACAGCAGTTTTAATAAGAATGCTCCACTAAAGAAAGAGCCAATCCTAAATTTATTCCTTTAAATACTGACAAAATAGCTAAAGAGCAAGCTGAACTGAGCCCTAATTCTGCATCAAGGCTGAATTTGCTTCTTGGCTTTCATGGTGGTCATTGTTCTCCGCCATCTGGGAGGCCTCACCCATGTGCTCTTCTCTTCACAGTGCTTACTGTGTACTGTACCAATTACCTGTTTACCTTTTCCATCTGAATTCCAATTACTATTTAGCTTTTCCATCTGAAAATAAGTTCCTTGAGAGCAAGGACTTGGGTTATTAATGAACATTTCCCAGGAAATAATAGGCATTTAGCCAATGTGTGGTGAATGAATGTTTCCCAATTTCACCAGGGTGTGCAAGTTGGCACCCAGACCTATCTCTTGCATGAGAGCTAAAAAAAAAATGGTAATCGTGCAACCAGTTATTAGCTTAAGTGGAAGTTGAAGGTAGGCACAGAGAAGAAATGAAGAGAGGACACAGGAAGAAATTCAAGACTCGTAGCACAGACATTGCCTTTAGGGAAACAAGAGCAAAAAATCTAAGTCCAGTTTAGGAACCAGAAGTGGAGCTGCTCATTTTGTGTATAGTCTTTCTGTAGTTTTCAAGGATAAAGTCCCAAGAAATAACTGTACATTGACCTGCAGATTGTGATGGTCATTTTTATGTATCAGCTTAGGCTAACAGTTGCCCAGATAGTGGGTAAAACATTTCTGGGGATATCCGTGAGTTATTTCCAGAGGAGATTATTAGCATTTGAATCAGTGGACTGAGGACTGAGTAAAGACCTGCCCTCACCAACATGGTGGGCGTCATCCAATCCACTGAGGGTCTGCATAGAACAAAAAGGCCAAGGAAGGGAGAATTTGCTTTTCTTGCTTGAGCTGGGCCATCCATATTCTCCAAGTTCTCAGGTCTTTGGATTAGGACCAGGATGTACACCATCCTGCTTGCCTGATGCTCAGGCCTTTGGACTGAGATTAAGTTATACCACTGGCTCTCTGGTTCACAGACAAGCAGATTGAGGAACTTCTCAGTCTCCATAATTGCATGAGCCAATTCCTGGAATAAATCTCTTATATCTATGTATATAGATATATACTAGTGGTTCTGTTTCTTAGGAACACCCAGGCTAACTCAGTTTTAAAGCAAACTCAGGGGCAAAGGGTATGATGGACACATTCCAGATTTTACATATATCCTGACTCATGTGAAATTGTCTACTAATTCCTTAATGCTGGTCCTTAAAGAAATATTATTAACCAAAGAGAAAGCGCTCTGAGCTCATTCTTAAAGGCAAGATGGAGTACAGGGGTCACCTAATAGCGAAATCTCTGTTCACCATCTTTCATAGAACCCAAAATATCTAGGGTATGGAAAAAGAGTTATGATACTCAAGCTAGTTACAAATCTGATACCTTCTAACCTGAGAAGTTACGTGACTCTGACAAGACGACTCCATGTTTTGATGGAATAGCCAGTTGAGAATGTGTATCTCCTGCTTTTAGATACCAGTGCCCTTCCCATGAGAGCTTGTTGAACCTCATGGAACATACAGGAATATGGGGCTCAGATGGCATGTAGGACTGAGTCATGTTATGTGCTAACCACACACACACACACACACACACACAGAGTAAAGAGATCACTAACAGACCTGACAATTCTACACCTGGCATGACCAGTCCCTGGGAGCAGACTTGCAGAGAGACTGGTGGTTATCTCTGAAGATAAACAAGAGCAAGTGGCCTTGGGAGATATCTACTGTTTGTTCCTGCAACTTCCCACCATGTCCCAAAGGTGGGGCAGAAATTACTCTTTGGATGTGGCTTATTTAGCGAAAGAGCCACTAATGCTTACATGTAGATCAGATCAAAACTCCAATGACTGTGAGTACCAGGAGAGCAATATAATTCTCATAGCATTTAGCACCATTGGTGCTCTGGAAGGGAAGGGTGGAAAGAAGGAAATGACAGAAGGAGGGAGGGCAGGAAGGAAGGAGATAGGAAGGAAGGAAAGAAGGCAGCACATAAACAATGGGCTTTTTTATCAGAAATTTCAGATAAATCTTGCTTTTAAAAGAATGGCAAAATAAATGCTTCATCTGTAACTTCAAGATACAATTCATTCCTTTTTGATCACAGAGAAATGTATAAAACCCACATTTGAGGGAGGAACGTGTCAATTATGTTATATCACCAAGTATGCACATCTGCCTGAGGTAAAAAAGACACATGAGGAAAAAATTACTGGATCTAGTATGTTCTCACTTACGCTCTATCATTCTCTCTGGTGTGATCTATGGATTAACATTTCACAGGAAAGTGAATTCAGCTAACGGTAAACAAACCTTCTCATATCAAAAATCCTCCTTTCCATAAAATGTGTAAAACTCATCGGAGTGAAATCAATGGTTTTTTTGGAGGACCAAGCGGAAAGGTCATGGAGGAAGAAAAACTCTAAGACTTCCAACAGCACAGATGATATTCTAATCAGGAAACCATTTGTTCTTTATCTTGGGTCCTGTATCTACTCTCTGACAACAAACATACACATACCCCATGAGGTTCCACTGCTATTTTTGGTTGCAATTAGTGTCAGGGAAATCAATGGCTCTCTCACAATATGCCACTTGTCGTTCCCTTTCCTCTGTTCACTTCCATCAGTCTCAAATTTTTTTCACAGTACACCTTGAGGTATGTGACCATGTGTTAATTTTATTTTGAGGAGGGGTGACTAAAATGGGCAGGGCTAGAATTTATTCTTAGGAAGATAACATTTACAAAGTAGCTTAAAAAGCTCTTCTCTAAGTTAGCAGCTGGATTCACAATTTAAAAAATATGTGTGTGTATATACACACATGCACACACACACACACAGTTACGAGCTGAAGAGACGTCAACACCCTTTAGAGGTTACAGGTTAGTTCACTGGTTAAAGAAGAATGTGCTGAGTTGAAACTGATCTTTACATAGGTAAATACATATTTCCACAAGAGACCACTCAATCATCCTCCAATCCTGGTTGCTAAGGGCGTAGGGGGAAGAGGTCTACATTTTCCAGAAGAAAAAGAATTCTTAATAAAGACCATCTGTAGATTGGCCCTCTACGCTATCAATTAGGAATACTTAAAAGACATTCCGTTGCAAATAAATTTCTGCAACTTACAGAAAAGGGGTACAATTTCACTAGTAAATAAACCTTTGATCAATTCCCAAAATAACAAAGAAGAAAAGTGGCCCACTAGCATCTAACTGGGAATCACAGAAGGATCTACTGGCCCCCTTTGTTAATGCATGGAGTGCAGTGACGGTACAGAGAGAAGTCTTTGCATTTATTTTCATCATACATCTTCAAAGTAGATGGAAAATACTCCAAGACTAGCGCTGTCAAACATTTTGGCTGAAGGATTCTTTCCTTCAAAGAACTTCATAGCCAGAAATCTGATTTGATAAATACACAAATAAGGAGGTTTTTTTCCTGATGTAATTGACTGTGGCTCTCCTTCTTGGTCCTTGCCTGCCACAGGAAAAAAGTCCAGGGTCATCATGAACCTAGTTTGAAAAGCTACGGTCTAGAATAGTGCTGGTCAATGGAGTTATGAGTTACACGTGTACTTTTAAATTTTTCTACTAACTGCGTTAAAAAAGTAAAAGAAACAGGTGAATAATTTTAACTATATATTTGACTTAACCCAGCATATCTAAATATACTATACTTTAACCATATAATCAATATAAAAATTGCTGAGATACTTTACATTCTTTTTTCCATGCTAAGTTTTTGAAATCAGGTGTATATTTTAGACTTCCAGCATACCTCAATTTAGATTTGTCACATTTCAAGAGCTCAAAAGCCACATGTGATTAGTGGCTACCATACTGGACAGTATAAGTGTAGAATATTTCCCCTATAATTTTTCCCACTTTCTTCTTACCTACCTAATAAATTCAGTCTTGTTTTTTGTGTTTATCTGGGGCAGTGAGTGCATTTGTAAAAGTCCTCTACTAAATGAAAATTTTTGTTTTGTTTTGCAAATATAAACTGTATTAATGAGTTAATTATTATTCATTTCTACTAACCTTCTTAGTCCAAAAGTAGAACCTTTTAAGTAAAAGAATAGAGGGATTAATATCCAAAATCTATAAAGAAGTCATATAACTCAGCACCAAACCAACCCAAACAAAAAAACCCAAATAACTTATTAAAAAATGGGCAGAGGGCCTGAATGGGCATTTTTCCAAAGAATGCATACAGATAGCCAGAAGACACATGAAAAGATACTCAACATCACTAATCATTGGGGAAATGCAAATGAAATCACACTGAGATATCCCCTCCCATCAGTTGGAATGGCTACAGTCAAAAAGACAAGAATAGTAAGCACTAATGAGGATGTGGAGAAAAAGGAATCCTCGTGCACTGTTGGTGGGAATGCAAACTGGTGCAACCACTGTGGAAAATAGTGTGGAGGTTCAAAAAATTAAAAAATATAAATACAATTTGATCCAATAAGTTCAGTACTGGATATTTACCCAAAGTAAACAAAAACACTAATTTTGAAAAGGTATATGCATCTTTATGTTTACTGCAGCTTTTTTTATTTTTTTATTTTTATTTTTTTAAGATTTTATTTATTTATTAGTTAGAGAGAGAGAGCAAGCACAGGCAGACAGAGAGGCAGGCAGAGGCAGAGGGAGGAGCAGGCTCCCTGTCGAGCAAGGAGCCTGATGCGGGACTCGATCCCAGGACGCTGGGATCATGACCTGAGCCGAAGGCAGCCGCTTAACCAACTGAGCCACCCAGGCATCCCTGCAGCATTTTTTTAAATAAACATTTTAAAAAAATTTTATTTATATGAGAGAGGGCAGTAGAGAGAGAGAGCAGGAGCAGTAGAAAGGGGCAGGGGGAGAGGGAGAAGCAGGCTCTCCGCTGAGCAGGGAGCAAGATGCAGGGCTTGATCCCAGGACCTGGAGATCATGACCTGAATGGACTGAGCCACCCACATGCCCTTGTTTACTGCTGTATTATTTACAGAAGCTAAATTATGGAAGTAGCCCGTGTATCTATTGATAGATGAATGGATAAAGAATACACACACACACACACACACACACACACACACACACACACACACAAACACACACCAGAATATTATTCAGCCATGAAAAAGAATGAAATCTTGCCAATTGTGACAACATGGATAGACCTAAGGAGTATTATGCTAAGTGAAGTAAGCCAGACAGATAAAGACAAATACTGTACGATTTCATTTATATGGGGAACCTAAAAATCAAAGCAAATGAAAACAAAACAAACACATTCTTAAATACAGAGGACAAACTGGGGGTTGCCACGGGGGACAGGAGACAGGATAGAGGGATGACTGAATTAGATGAAGCGGATTAAGATGTATAAGCTTCAGTTATAAAATAAATAAGTCATGGAGATAAAAAGTACAGCATAGGGAATAGAGTCAATAATATTGTAATAATGTGTGGCTACCAACAGGAATAAAATAGAAAACCTGTTATGCAACATAGCAACTAAGGAATGAATCACTTTCCTCCTCCAAGGTACATTTCTCCATCTTTGCCAAGTGTGTAGTAATACCCTCCTTGCACGGGGTCATGCGGAGGAGTAGAGAAAGAAATCATATCAACTACCTAGCCAGGGATCTTGCATGCTGTGAGTGGTCCAGGAGAGGTGGCTTCTGTTGTTTACTGCAGGTGGGTCCTCTGCAGTATCTTTACTGCCTTTTAGCCCAGGGAAATGGAAGGAGGTGGCAAATGGTCCAGAATGCTTCCGAACCTCCCCTCCCAAACCCTCCAAAAGTTCTGTTTAAAGCCTTTGCATGGAGTAAGTGACAAGAAGGGGTAAAGGGGAGAAAACAATAGAGTGGGAAATCATAAACATTTTCCTGCTTTTCTAATTTTATTTTTTCCTTTACTTGTTCTCATTTCTCCTTTTGTCTCTCTTCCCATGCTCTCCAGAGTTCCTCTCTTCCCTCTCTTCTCTCCTCTCCCTTTTCCTTCCTTATTCTCTCCCTCCCTTTTTTCTTTCTCCCAAGCAAGGGGCATGGGGGAAATCCTTAACCAGTTGGGAGCCACCCATCTCTGACACCTCTCATTAAGATTCCGGGACCACTTTTGTAATTATATAGAAATGGTTTATGATTATAGATTGCTAAAACTGCAAATTATAAATGAGGAAGTTTGGCTAGCATACACTCAGCTCTAGAAAGGAGCTAAAATGATATGAGAAAAGGATGTTAGCTAACAAGATGAGTGACAGTTGGAGGCTGAGAGGGCCCGCAGGAAACAGCTTTAATATTACAAGAATAGCCACACAGGGTTTTCGGAGTGCAGAGAAGATGAGTGGAGATGGCCTGTGGGAACACAGCACTCTTTAGCCCAGATGAGGCTGCTTCAGGGAGAATTTGTAGCTTGGGTTTCCAGGAAAACTCCTGCTTGCTCAAGAGTTCAAGAGCCCAGGAACACTGAGACCTGATCTGTCCGCTATGGTGTGTGTGTTTTGAAAACATATATGCACGTGTGTTTGTGTGGGCCTGTCTGTATATTTTTATATGTCCATATATTTGCTTGCAATTATGTATATGTGTGTGCAGACACATCTGTGTTCTGTGTGTGTATACAGAATGGGGGTGGAAGGAAGCTGCAATCTTTGCCAACACTGAAGCAGTATCAGGGAGAGACTGCACACTCAGCCCTTCCCATCTCTCTCTCTTCCTTTTCTTCTTCCTATAGGAAAGGCAAGAAAGAAAGAAATGCCACTTGGGAGAAGTTACCAGCTTTGGTTGAGGTTTGTTTATCAACAGCCCTGGATAAAACTGTGTTTGTTTTGGGAAAAAAGACTAAAGAACTTAACTACAGTTTAGAAATTAACTCCCAACTCTTTGTGGTGTATGGTGAAATCATATATTTCATCTTATTTCAAAAGTCATCCAGCCGTCTATAAGCCGTCAATAAGGAACTGGTCCAGTGGCAGATGATAGTGGTCTTACCCAGGCCCTGTATGTGCTATTTCTGGTTTAGGAGTGGGGCAACACAGCTTTGCTCCCCTGGTGATCACTTCATGCTTTCTTTTTAAAATAAATAAATATAAATAAATAAATACTAAAATAAATAAATAAATAAACAAATAAAATAATTCTTTTTAAAATATTTTATTTATTTGTCAGAGAGAGAGAGAGAGAGAGAGAGAGAGAGCCCAAGCAGAGGGAGAAGCAGGCTCCCTGCTGAGCAAAGAGATTAATGTGGGACTCGATTCCAGGACCCTGGGATCATGACCTGAGCCGAAGGCAGCCACTTAACCAACTGCGCCACCCAGCTGTCCCTGCTTCATGTTTTCAACTCAAGATGCCTTGAGCATTTGCTAGGTAAAAAAGTACACCGAAAGCAAATTGATTTTAAATTGCAGTTTTTTTTAAATTGCTCTATGTAAGACAGAGACATATGAAAAACAACTAATGATAGAAGGTAATCAGTGACAAGTTACTACATTCTAGGTTCTTTGTGGGTAGGACCACATCTCATTCATCACCGCACGCAGGACCTGTGCATACTTGGTGCTCAACGAATATTCGTCAAGGGGGTGAATGGCGTGCCAGGAAAGGGGCAGGAGGATGAGAAGTAGAGGAGTTTTGCCGTTAAGGTTCTGTAGGGAAGATGAAATATCCTAGAGGAGACGGGGCTTAGGGTTGTGCCTGGTAGTGCAAATGCATTGAGGAAAAGTTCTGATAAAAGATATACCATTTCAGGGCATAGATGATGAATCTCTAGGGCCCATTTAACCAACATAAACAAATGAAAATATAATATACTGACCTTTCAGGAGGTGTGTGATGGATTCCCTTCAAGAACCTGATTTTATATGACTCCCATTGATAGGGAAAGGGACGGTTTGTGTGAAATACGGGGAAACACTCTGAAAAACCAGCTCCGTGGTGATCCCACGTGCATTATGTTTAATTTTAAAAAGGGGAGGCTACTACTTAAAAAAGTACAGTGAAATTTTAAAAGTATAGTGAACTGGCTGGTTTTGAACTATAAAATCAAACACTAGTTGCAAACTAATGAATTCACTTGATTTTTGAATATTTACAATTACTTTAATACTACTCTATTATTGTTGTTGTTGTTCGTAGAGGAAATTTTCTAATATTGATTTTCTTGCTCTGATAAATTCACACCAGTATTCATTTATAAAAACCATTAAGTTGCTTATTATCTGCAAGAAAAATCACTGATGGTTATACAAGGTAGTTAAAAAAAATGAATCAAGGTCTAATACAACTGAAAATTGCAAATTGTAGCAGTTATTACCAGAACATTAGCAGCATCTAAAGCTCACAAGGCTAAGGTGACAATAAGAGATAATGATATGATGTCAATCTCCTAATGCAATAAAGGGAAAAGCAGGGCACGAGCACTGAAATATGATAAAATAGGTTTCTTTTTCACTCTTCTTAGAGTATATACTTCGGAAATATTGGCGTTTTGACAACTTAAACAACATTCCGTGGATTATCCTATGCATTTTTATAAATTTCTATTTTAATGGTATAATTTGTATAATAAAAATTTAATCGTTCTCTTTAGCCTGATAAGGCACAAGGATGTTTGATCCCCTGGAAAGTATTCAAGCTCTACTGTAGACTATTGAGTCTCGTTCTTCTAAATGAGCTTCTCCAGATAAATCATGGAACTGGGAATGATCAACTTAGTGGTTTTGAGTTATGCATCTTTATCAATTAATTATTTTATCTAACATTGATTAAATGATAGTAGTAAGAAGACGAACAGCTAACATGAATACTTACTATGTATCAGTTACTGAGTTAATCACTTTACATATATTGTACCATTAAATTCTAACCACAATCCTATGAGTAGAGCTCATTTTTGTCCCTTCTTTTAACTTTTGGACAAGGAAACCAAGTAACTGAATAGCTTGAAGGTGCCCAAAGTTGTCCAGGGAGCAAGGAGTCAAGCAGTATAAAGAAGTATAAAGCCAGATTGCTGGTGCCGGGCATGCCCAGTTTTGTATCCATGGGTAAGCTAGCCTTTCTATGTCTCAGTTTCTAAATCTGTAAAATGGGTATATAACAGTGCCTATTTCATAGGGTCATGTGAGGATTAACAGATTAATGGATGTAAAGAACTCAGATCAGTATTAGTATTTATTTAGCAATAAGCACTATCAGGCTTAGCTAGTGTCATGGACTCTATGATATACCAGGGATGGGGACAACCTTAGTAGTGGGAGTAGGGGTATCCCCATTTGCCATAAAAATGGGAAGAAGCAGCAATTAATAGCCATGTCTTCATAAAAAGAGGGCAGTGCAGTGTACAGGAACAAATTATGGACTAATTATTCCAGGTTTTAGAAATAGAAGGGCAAGGGCAAGAATAAAACAGTACTAAACTCTTCCATCAGCTTAATCTTGGGATACCCGGGTAAGAAAATAGCGGCAAATGGGTATGTTGAAGATCTTTAAAGAGAAGTTTCATACTCTCTTTTGATGTCGGAAGCAGAAAATATTTCAAAAAGAGGGAAGGAAGGAGGGAAGGAAGGAAGTCAGGCACTAAGGAGAACACCTGGGGCTTGAGAGTTTTCAGCTATTATTAGAAGCATTTGTCTGCTCTCATTAATATTGATTTTTATTCTGCCTTGCTAACGTGATAGTTATCTGAGTATTTACTACTGTACAAGCATGTACCAATTATTTCCCCTAAAGAAGAACCGTTTCCAAACCAGGTGGATGCTATAGTAAATATTCTATATTGGGTAGTCAACACTGTTCTTTATAGATTTGGCCTGAGACCCTAGGAAATTATTCAAATAAGGAAATAAAATGTTACCTCATTTAATTAAACCAAGCCTCAGCCTACTGGGATTGCTTGTATTTTCTTTTTTTTCAATTTTCCTCAGTAAAATAATACGCTCTCTATTTCTTTATTACTGAATAAAATGTGGTCATAGAAATGTTAACTGTTGGATAGTTCCCTAATTCCAGCTCTTAGAGTTAATGCTTTTACTCCTATCCTCTTACTTGGTCATCTCTTTCTTTCCAGGCAATGATGTCCTAAAAAGATTAACCCCCTCTCTGGGGTTGGAGCCAATTCTTTCACTGGATGCCAAAAGTTCACCAAAAAATTTGATTGTCGAATTGTGTCTCTAATGGAATACGATTTTTGTTTATTTTAGATGACACAGTTGAGGAAGTCGTGGCTAAGGACGCTGGCAGAATATAAAGTGTCATTAAGACATGGTGTCACTGTTTCCTGCTTTGCTACATAAATGTATCCATCTTTGGAAAGCACTCTCATATCTCCAGCATGCAGTTCTTAATAGTAATTTTCAAATAAGAGCTACAATAAAGGCCAAATCCATTTTGTTACAGCAGCAGGAACTAACGCCAGTTACCCACTCAGAGCTAGGAAGCTACATGCCGAATCAGTTTCCACCACCCACTGGGAACAACACACTTCACATGCAAATCAACAAATTAGGCAGTTTTCACAGATCCTATTCCCTCAGATTTAAAGCTCCGTAAAATGCCACAAGATTTTCACATTAAGACACATAAGCAATGAAGTCTAAGATGATATTATGTATTCATGTTTATTTATCCTCATAATTACAGGTGAATTAAAATAATGGGCTATGAAATTCAACAATGTCCTCTGTAGCCAGATACCTACAAAGTAGGACCAGAAAATTTCTTGTTTCAATAAAAGATGTCTGAGTATTCAAAAGAGTGGGATGACAGGAACACATCTTGCCAACCTCGAGTGAGGTGAGAGTGGTCGTCAGCAAGGCTTCCCAAGGAGGTGATCCTCAAACTCAGCCTTTAAGCATGACGAAGAGTCGGCCAGAGAGGAATGTGGGTTGAAAGTTGGGCGAATGGCATTTTAGTCACAGATAACAGGAAAGGTGCAAAGCATTGCCAACTGGCTTAATGCTCTCCCGGCGCATTCAGATCATTGCATGTACTTCTCTCTGGTTGCAGGGAGAGATAAAGGTGGGGGGGGCACCATTATGACAACTCGGAAGTTTAAGCACTTCAAGGCACTGTAAAGCCATTGTAAACATGTGGGCATATCAGATTTATGTTTGGGAAGATCATATGGGCAGCACTGTTGAGGGTGGGTTGGAAGAGAAGGACTAGACAGCTCAGAAGGCCACTGCTTTGATCTGGGGAGAAATGAGAGAGAATCTGAACTAAGGAAGTAAAAAGGCGATGGAGAGAAAAAATTCAGATATGTTAAAAAGGAGAATTCATGGGACTTGGGAATGGACTAGATTTAGGGGTGAAGGGAAGGAATACTTCACTCTCTTTTCCTCCTCGACAGCTTTAGTAAAGATAAACTAGCAAGTTGGTCTCACAGTGTACAAACTACGTTTGAGGTATCTATGGAGGCATCGGGAAAACTTCAGGAAGTTCTGTGTTTACGGATCCAGCACTTGGGTGAAAAGTATGGTTTATAGTTGAGGCTGTTGGTTGGGGGGGGGGTGGGTAGGAGTCAGGAGGAAGGGGAAGAAGCAGGAGGGACGGGAGAAGAGGAAGAGAGCGAGAGAAAGGGTGGCAAGGGAGGGCTGCCTACAGAGGTCCGGGGGATAAAGACTTTTAGTAACAGACTAGGACGAGGAGCTAGAGGTAGTAGCCAGAAGCAATAGCTTGAGTGAGCAGCATCGCAGAATACAACGGCAGAAAGAGTGTTAAGAAGGGTGGGGTGACATAGGTAGAAATGAAATAATTCATTTTTCAAACATTACAGAAGCTCTACCTACATCTCTAATTGCCTACCTCTTCATGAAAGGAAATTACTGTTACTTTCTTGAGCAGTAATTTGCGTCAGATAGGATACCCTTGTTTTTTGAGGAAGTGCCATTTTTTTTTTTTTTTAATGAGCTTTGCTCTACAAGGCTGAGCATAAAGTATTTGACTATAACATTGAAACTGTATGGGTAAAATTTATCTCTACATTTATCTTATTATGGCCACTTATCTTAAGCGTATTCATGTTAAAGCTTTTACATTTACAGAATTGATAAACTGATAGGAGAATTTATTTTGTAGATTTATAAGTCCCAAACATAATCCTTTTTCAGTTTGGAGAATATTGTGCAATGTAGCAATACCTAATGACCAAATATGATATGATAGCCTAATTCTATTAGATGTTGGGGTTAATGGAGAACGTGAAATCATCCATAACACCCAGCTTGCTAATAATGGGGACAGGGAAGGTTTTGGAGAAGGGAGTAGGCCTTTGGAATTCGGAGGCCTATGTGACCACCTTGCTGTAGGAATGCCCTGGGGAGTTGCCTAGACTTCCTTAGCCCAAACAGCCGCCCTGTGATCAAAGAGATGTAGGCAAAGTCC
This sequence comes from Taxidea taxus jeffersonii, assembly GCA_003697995.1. Taxonomy (NCBI): domain Eukaryota; kingdom Metazoa; phylum Chordata; class Mammalia; order Carnivora; family Mustelidae; genus Taxidea; species Taxidea taxus. Next base: position 77,599 of record ML104803.1, read on the forward strand.
TCCAGGAGATGTTTAGCAGATTCTAGAACACTCCAATTAGCAAAGCAGATTAGCGTATCGAATCTTTCCCTCATACGGATCCTCTTAGCTCTACTCAGACTCCTTGTCACACATCACGTGCTTGAGAAACAGTGCTAAAGATTTCTTATTATCTTGAAGGACCAATAAACGTGGATGCAAAGAAGAGCAAAGGCTCTTGATCTCTGAGTCTTGACCCCCGTGCCTTTTCCTCTCTTCCACAGCAAAGTTTGGAGTAATCTTTCATCAGTCGGTACAGGGATTGCTGGCCATTCCCGGCAATCAGACGTTTAAAGGCCCTAACAATAGAAGGTGTGTATACAGTGATATGAAATGCAAGGACCTACCCAAGCATATTTGATATTTTCTTGGTCTGAGTTGTGAGACCAGAGAGGGTATCTCAGCTCTGAGGAACCCCTAAAAAGCACAGGTAAATACAAACAGAGAGAGAGCCGCCACTAAGAAGATTCCTGTTTCTTATTTAGGTTTGCACTTGAGGGAACCTAGCTAAAGAGTACTAGAAAGAAGATAATCCTTAATAAACACCTTTCTATGTTGGACCGTGTTGCTTCCCATGATACCATATTTAGATGGTTATCTCCAGACCAGGGTGTATCTCGAGGGGATCCCTGGGACATAAAAAGTGTGAAGATGGACCTTCTACACCTCCCTATTCCTTCCAGAGAGAGTTACATTCCTACTCCGATGGTAGATATTATACCCGTCGAGGCTCAATGTTGAATACATTAGTGAAAGGAGTCAGAGAGTAGAGAAAAGAATATCAACTACTTGTCAGGCAGAGAACAGAGCTAGCCTTGCAAAGGCTGGATTGCATTATGAAATGGTTCTTAACTCCTTTTGAGAACCGGACCCCTCTGAGAATTAGAAAGAAATTGATGACTCATTCTCTATAAAAATAGGCATACTCCCTCATAGTCCAAATTTTGCACACAATTTTTAGAGAGTCCAGAACTGTGCCTTCGACGTTTAATTCTATATACTTTATATGTATACATGTACTTTACAAATACCATGTCCTTTTATGTGGATTCTCAGTGTGAATGGAAACATAAGCTTCCTTTTCTGGAAATTCTTTACCATTAGCTTTGACAGAATACAGTTAACTTATGGGGTTAAAAACAAAATGCTGACCTACTAACATTCACAAATCTTTATAATGTTATCTACCATATTTAATTTTTTAGAAGTTAAAAAGAGATGTTAATAATGGCCTACTGACACACACACAAGCTACCTTTTGGCTGAAATTTCAAAGAGCTTCATAAAGTTGTATTCTTTTATATGGAAGCTATTTAGCACACAATCAAACACACATTCCATTGACAAGAAGAACAGAGTAGATTTCAGCAGCTCTGAGTAATTAAATCCTGACATGAGGAAAGAAGAAAAGGATGCTATAGAGTGTTTACACTATTTCTTACTTTTTTTTCATCCTACCCAGAATCAATTCAGCAACATGTGGTCAATGTATAGGAGGGTTGTTATCATTACATTCATGTAATTCAGGGGCAGGCCTATGCTGAAGAACACATTCAGATATTGCTGCTTTATTCTTTGTGAAAGCTGAACCGAACATTTAGGGAATTAGGGATTTTTTTATTTAACTAGTGATTCCCAACAGATGTGTTTCCTCGTACCCCCCACCAGCTACACTTACATATTGTATTTTGCTATAACACGATATTACTTATTATATACCACACTTCTGTTACTGTACCTCTCCTCTTGTCTTGAGAGACGCAAGAATTTGACTAAAATCAGACACCCCTGGAGTGGCCTCTCCAATAAAATTATCCCAAACACCTAACAAATATTATTAAAAAGAGTGGCAGGATACACCTAATTTCCCCAAATCCCTCTTCTTGGTTTAGGCCAATTATAAATTTCAAGGATGAATTTAACCCCATTATGGCTATCAGATTATATTTATCTTTGTACATTTTCTGTTTTCAAACTGTGTTTTTAAATGCACAGGTATTTGTAAGAAAAGCCCTCAGTGATCAAAGACTGGTATTGCTTCTCTAGCTTCCCCTCCAATCTTATCAATGAATCACCTGCAGCAAAATGGAAAGCATAAGAGGCCTGAGGAAAAAAAAAAAAACCGTATTGGATTTCTAACAGTCCTTCTGTAGCACAATTTTAATAATAAACAGCAGGACATTTTCCTATTTACCATTTCATTCAAGCACATTGGGCTGAATTCAATGGTTAATGAGGCCTCATCACATGGATGAGATATTTGCACCTTTTTACAGAGGTCTTACTTCTGAAGTTTCATTAACTGTCGAAGAAATACATCTCATTCTTGGAAATGTGTACTCATTTACCAGAAGTCAACGCTGACTTAATTCAGGTTTTTAGATTATGTGGTGATAATATCGTCCACGAAAACAAAAAGAAGATCACATTCTGGTTTTCTTGACTTGTAATCGTATTTGAAATCATCACCTTATTCATTTTATTTTTCTAATTTTGCTGATTGGAGGTTGAATTGAGGCCACTGGTTTACTTTTCTCAAATATGGGATAAAAACTATACAGTGATGCAAGTCTAGCTTTAAAGCAAGTTTAGGGTATCAGGTTTGCAAATACAAGTTATTCAGAAAAAAGAAAGAAATAGATGCCTGGGTCTGTATATATGTCCGTATGGAGAGAAAGAAAAAGAGAGAGGGGGAAAATGCTAGTGCTAATGTGGCAAAATATCAACATCTGAGGAATCTGAGTGAAAGGTAAATAAGAATTCTTTGTACTATTTTGATAACTTTTATGTGAGCCTAAAAATTACCTTGTAATAAAATAAAATAAAATAAAATAAAGATCTAAGCAAGTTCTGAGGTTAAAAAGACATAAATGAGAAACCAGATCAAAGAATTTATAGACAGGGTATATAAGTATGCTCTCAGACACAATTACTATTGGCCTCAATTTTGTAAATCAACAATCAATACCCCAACACTTATGTTGTTTAAAGTCACTGGTCTATTGGCAACAAGCAGCAATATACATTACAAAACCATCATCCCTAAATGATATTAATGTTTCAGCTACAGCTGCCATCAATTATTTAAGACCTACTTCCTAAGCACGTTGGTAGGCTAGAAGGCAAGGTTTTTGGAGAATATAGGGAGAATGGGAAGAGAATCAAAAAACGATTTTATCCTAAGGGAATGCTTTCTGAGCAATCTAGAACCCCAGTATATATACACATAAAGGACTATTTTCATCTGGTGGTCTGCTCACCAGAATGATACAGCAAAATGACAGGACTGCCCAAAGGAGGCAAATTTCCCCCAGGCAATGTATACCGGTAAAATAAAGGATCAACTTATTGAAATATTGGCCCAGCTAGACTTTCTTCCATTAACAATCAGTTGAGACACATTTTTAAAGCAACAGCTTAAATGAATGGCTGTGTGTCTGTAATAATTTTGACTTAAAATGTCAACTGTATTTGAGATGCCATGTGCATTTAATCAATGTCTCTGTATTATAAAAATAAATATACTTCAGTGTGACTGCTGTGCCAGCCATAAATCATAATTCACAAAGACAAGAACATCTTATCCTCTCTATTGATAGTTGTTAATGACAATACTGATTAAAATGGTATCTGCCTGCCATATTATTGTTAAGCAGTCTATTAGAATTTCTATTCTATCCTATAACCTACCACTATTTCTCTTTATGCTGATACATTTCTTATGAAATAAAACACGATAGACAGTTAGATTTAAAGTTTAACACTGAAAATGCAAAACAAAAGCGTGGAACTTATCAGTAGGTTTTAACCTATATTTTCAAAATTAAGAGAGTTCCTTCTCCTAGAGAATTCTAGTCTTCGATAAACTTGTTTTTCTCTTTTAGAATACTTCAGATTTGCAAAATGAATACTTCGGATAAAAAAAAACAAGAGTTAAAACATCAACTGTCATTTAAGAAGCACATTAGCCTAGGGACACCTGGGTGGCTCAGTTAGACAAGCATCTGACTCTTGATTTTGGTTCAGGTCACAATCTCAGGATCATGAGCTCAAGCCCCATATCCGGCTCCATGCTGAGTGTGGAACTTGCTTAGGATTCCCTCTCTCTCCCTTTCCCTCTACCCTCTTCCCCGATTTGTGTGCGCTCTCTCTCCCTCCCTAAAAACAAACAAGCAATAAAAAAAAAAATCAAACTATGGAAGCATGATTGCTAGTCATTATTTCTAGAATGGATTTCTTGGAATCAAGAATTAGATTAGTAATCCATTTTTGAATGAATACTATGGGCAAGATAGTGAGCATTAGCAAATGTGCTGTCAGATACACCTAAGCATCACTGGGGAAGGGGACTAGATAGAGCACAGCTAACCAGGATGAACGATGGCCAGAGGAATCGCATAAAGACAGAGAGGCTGACTTTGAGAGGTCAGCCAGCTAGTCTAGAAGTGGTCCATTCAGGCATATTTCATCAGCAGCACAGGCCAGGCCATGGCGGTGAGAAAGCAAAGACAGATGAATACTTGAAAGACAGCATGCACAAGGTTCAAGGAAAACTAACCTGTCACTAGACACATGGGGTTGGAGATGGAGCCAGGAACGAGTATTCAGGGTATGACCTGTCAGAAATAGGCAAGTTCCACTATATCAGCGCTCTAGTCTAAGATAACATGGTTCAAGCTGAGGCCTGCATGGCACTGAGGGTTCTTAGGCAATGCCACTGGGCCGACCAAGCCTGGTGTAGAAACCAACAAGGCAGGGATGTAGTACTTTAAGAGTCGTGGTTACTCAGAATTCCATAGGTTTATTGAGTTCTGTGGTTGGACTACCAGATGCCAGATGTGGAAAGCACTCATACAAAGATGACCAGTGTCAGGGAGAGATGCTTGAAAGTCAGTCTAATTTTGTGTTTAGTTCAAGAGACGAGGACCAGGAGGAACCTGAAAGTTGGGTTACATTAATGAGGAGATAGGAGGGGAAGGTAGAGGGGAGAAAAATGAAGCAAAGACAGAGAACACAAAATGGGAAGAACGCATAAATTCATAAGACATGGTTCTTATATTCAAGGTGGTAAAAAACCAGTGGAAAATACCAAGATGACGCAGGCCAGCTCTAATGCAAGTCTTGGGGAATCAGGCCTGGACAATGACTTTTCTATGTGGCCTGAACACGCTGAGCTGAGAAGATGCCGGGGGAGCCAGAGTCAGAAGGAATGAGAATGGCCTACCAGGTCCATAAGTGAGTCTGCATTTACTGCAACAATGCCTTGGCATCTTTGCTCATTTTTAACAATGGAGTCACTATTATCTGTATAAATGTTAAATGTCTAGGTTTTTTGAGAACTCTTCTTTTTTTCTTTTCTTTTCTTTCCTTTTTTTGTGAATTTCTTCCTCTACTTCCATCTACTCACATCATAATAGAAAGAAGGAAGCTGTAATTGAAAACAGTAAAACAAAATGAAGGGGAGAATGTATGATAAATAGAAAAAAAAATGTTCTGATAGCAAGTTCCAATTAACTTGTCAAAGAGTCTTTATAAGGGTGTTTCAGCAATCATGTCAATGTAGACACGAAATACTCTATTAGAGGGGAAATGGCAAAGGCATGAGAGGTATGGAGGACATGGTGCGGGGAGTCTGGTATATAGTGTTTGGGTCAAAGTTCTAGGGAATTCGTCAAAGCCACTCCTTTCATTTTATAGTCCATCTTCATCATAAAAGCTGTTCTTTCATATACTTTGAAAATTCCAGGAGGCAAAAGGAAAGCAGAACAAATCTATGATATTGATTTTCTACTATACATTGACTAGAGTTCAAATTTAAAGTGGAAAATTATAGTCCCTGGGGGAGAAGAAGCCTATCAATGGGAGGAACTAATACCGAAAGCCCTAGAATTAGGGTTTTTACTGTTCACTGGTGATTTTGTCTGCAATCAGAGTTACAACCATTATTTTTGGTCGATGTGCCCTCCAGCTCTCTCTTTCTGGAGTTTTGAATTTATATAATTTTTTTAAGGATTCTTTTGTTGGCAAGTGGGGCTACTGCTTTTAGTCATTCTCTATTGAGACGTTTCTACTTTGATTCCTGGAGCTATATGGTTCTTTCAGATAGCAAGAAAGCCTTAAGAGACTATATGACAGCTCAGGCTAAGGCAAGCACAAAAAAATAAGGTAAAAGAAGAGTTCACTCAACTTTTCTCTTAGAACTTCTACTCTTTTATATGTTCTTTTAATTTAGAGTATGCTTTTTTTTTTTTTTTTTTAGCTTGTGGTATTACAAATAAAGTTAGCTTTTATGTTGTGTTTTCAGTGAATTTTTATGACTATAGTAGCATATAAATAAAGGGTAAGGAGGGTCAGATACAACCGACAATACAGACGAGGGTGATCCACTGTTCTGATTTGCTTAAAACTGAGTAGTTTCCCAGGGCATGGGATTTTTAGTGCTCAAACTGGGACGAGCTGGTTATGCTAACACAGAACAAAGGATATACCAGGAATATGTTTAAAGGCCAAATCATTCATTTTGCCTCTAATTAGGTCTTCTATTTTGGTGAGTTACATGTTGGTGGTCTTGGGCTGTTTCTCAGTGCCATTTCACTCTGTTAAACTGACTTCTCAGATTACCAATACTTATCTATTTTAGTCTATAGGCACGTCTGCACTACAAACATTTTCAGCCAATGGCCAAGTAGTTCTTCATCGCAATGATCATTTATACACATATTACAAGTGTATACAAGATGTATATCTCCCAGGCAAAGGACAATTCCATTCAAGAAGGCAACCGTACAACTAGGTTTAGGCATCCCACTTTCAGTACTTTTACTAAGTATACTGAAAATGGTTTAACCATAGTTTTATGGGATTCATGGATGCTCTGCTTATTTAAAAGGAACTAAATCCATTTTATGTTACATTAATATTAGAACTTCTATGCCCTACCATCCTTCAAGGAAAGATTGCAGGTGCCAGAAGAACACATCTGAGTTGTTCACTGTGGTTACCTCCAAACTGAGCACTGAGACTGTTAGTTATAAGACAATCCATCAATATTTGCTGAATGAATGAAAGAAGATGTCAGGGGGAAAACTGACTGTACAGTTACAACATGCTTATTGTATACTTACTGGTTGCTTGATCAAAAGTACTGAATAAATTATTTCAGAAAAGATTCAGGATTATTCCAGTTAACCTAGAAAAGAAGCTTGGAAATAGATACAGAAATCCATGATTTTTAAAAAACGCCCATGGTAGGTTTTTTTTTTTTTTTTAACATTTTATTTATTTATTTGACACAGAGAGAGAGATCACAAGTAGGCAGAGAGTCAGGCAGAGAGAGAGGGGAAACAGGCTCCCGCCAAGCAGAGAGCCCGATGCGGGGCTCGATCCCAGGACCCTGAGATCATGACCCGAGCCGAAGGCAGAGGCTTAATCCACTGAGCCACCCAGGCGCCCCCCATGGTAGGTTTTTGAAAGGTGAAGAATTAGAGAGGGTATATATTTGAATTCTAACCACAATCATGGTCATAATTTCACCATTTGGCTCTTAATTTTAAACCCCACTTTCTTTGCTAATCATTTTGTATTTATGGGTCATCTTAATTAGATAGTGAGCCTAAGCAAAAGGTTCGTGCCTTGTATTTTTTCTGCATTTCCCTAGAGTAGTATTTAATTGATATTCAAGTAATAAACTGATTGGCAAATTTTTTCATGTCATTTTAGATGGATACTTATCCTTCTTACTTTTAAAATACTTCAGGGAGGTCAGGTCTACAACCTGTTCAGAAACCTCATTCCAGTGCTTAACAACTATCTTCTTTTTTATGTCTAACCTCATTTTTTTCTAATAAGGATTCTGGCCCATTTTCTCTAGCTCTGTCCTCAGTGGAGATGGAGAATAGCTGGATACTATTATCACTTAACTCATCCTTCAACCTTTTCTTCAAGCAGAAATTAAAAAAAATAATTAACTCCCAATGCAGTTCACCCTTTCTTATTTTTGAGCCACATTCCCTATTTGCATTATTTTCAGTACTATTATCTAGAAGGACTAAAGGGCACAACACGTTAATATCGGCATAGGTCGACTCCAATGAGCATATCGTCTGAGCCATCGGTCAACCAGTGTAAGCTTAGTAAGGGCCAATGCTGTGCAAAGAGCAGTGAGGCAGCAGTTTCGTTTAGAGGAATTTCTGACCCCACCGAGGACAGGAGACACACATGTAAAGCCTAAACTAAATTCCAAGTCTGCCAATGGGAAATCCAAAAGAGAAGGCTTGGGATGTAGGAATTTTGAAGAAAAAAAGAGATGCACAAGTCAAAGAAGGATACATAAGGGGGATGGGGCTTACGGTGGGCTTCGGAAGTCTGGCAGGACTCAGAGAGAGAGAGAGAGAGAAGGGGGGGAGAGGAAGGGAGGGAAGGGGAGGAGGATAGAGAAGGGTGGTCATCCAAAAGAGGATGGCATCTTAGTGCTCACAAAGACTGATTTAGGCAATAGTGAGTCATCTGGTCAGAGTGGTGAGTTTGCACAAGGGGACGGTTAAAAACAATGAGAGAAAAATAAATTGGGATAAGACTACAGAGGGTATTGAATGCCAACCTAAACAGTTTGAACTTTAGGAGTTAACAGCTCCCAAGTGGGGGTTCCCAGGACTCGCTCCAACACAATCATCAGAGATACCAGACGTCATCCTAGACCAACGAATTAGAATCTTCTATTAAGAGCCAGTGATCTCTGTAGCTTTAATAAGCTCTGTAGAAGGCTCTAGAGGACAGATGGATTTTGGGGAATGACTTGGTAATTGGTAACATCTTGGCTCCTAGAGCAGAATAGGTTACATTTTAAGAACTTTCTATGTGCCAGGCATTTTCATATATCATTGAAATCACTCTCAAAGCAACTCTATTAGGTAGATCTCTTACTATTCCAGTTTCACAGAAGAGGAAACTGAGCACAGAAGAGTCCAGCAGGTGCTGAAGGACTGACAGCTACAAAGAAATGGAGCTGGGGATTTGAGCCTAAGTAGATTTGGCCTCAGAGGATTTGTTCCTGGCCACTAGGCTATAATGCACTTTAGTGCAGAAGGTTTCCATTAAATACCTGACACCTAAAGGAGTAAACGGCTGCTGGCTATGTCTAGGATGAACCGGAAGGAGGAAAGGAAGAACGCAGGCAGCTAGGAGTTTGTTGAAACAATCTAGTTATAAATAACAGAGACCATGGTCAGCAAATGGCAGCAGAGACAAAGAAGACCACAGAGACATCAGAGACAGCGTTTCGCAAGCATCAGCAGGTGTGCGGGCTCATGGAAGAGAGGGGAATGGGGAGAGAGGGGCATCTCGGACGGAAGCTGCGGGATCCTGGCAGTGCCTCCTGCAGAGTCAGGAACATCGGGATGAGCTGGTGACTTAGACGGGTGGATGACGAATTAGATTTTAGCCACGTTGAAGCTGAGGTTGAGGCAAGGCCACCACGCAGAAATGATCAGTGTCGGGCCGAAGAAGCAAAATTGGATTGTCTCCAAAATCCTGTTAGATACTATTTAGCTTGGTTGCAATAATAGTCCTAGATGTGCAATCCCATAATATTTGTGTACCTCTTACCCATTTTTCAATCTGTGTATCTCCTGTATCTGTCTGTAATTGTTCTGGGAAGCCTCTCTCTCATATGGTTATTATGCCAAAGATTCAAGTCTTTTCCCTTAATTATGAACCATCTCATGTTATTAAATTGCTGTTTCATAAGATTGACTGGAGACAGAAAAATCCAGTGAGTAGCAAAAATAAAAAAGTATGGGTTCTACAGGGTGTGTCAACGTATATACAAAACTGTGTAGACTTTGTATTGGCATCCAAACACGCTGTGCCATTGTGTGTCTGGATTAAGAGGGGACTTGGTATTGCCATCAGTTCAAAGTCTGGCTCTAGGCAGGCAAATTCACTTCTCAATGTCTCATCCTTTATTACTGCAAAGTGAAGCTACTATCTGCCACCCTCATGTCCCACGCATCTTAAAGATGGATGTTAGTAAATTACATTGAAGTTCTCAGATAAAAGGTGCTAAACAAAAGAACTAATTTCATTTTTCCCCCTCAAGCAAATTATTAAATCTATACATGTCATTATCTAATAGTATTAAGTAAACATTGCACAAGGACATGACATTGCGCTGGACACGGTACAAAGCAAATTAGGCAAATGCAGTCTCAACTAGGAAGCGGTAGGTGTTTATATATATGAATAAACCTGCTGTTAATATGTTTTATTAGTTATTTAATATGAGCATGCAAATAGGTCCATTAGGAAATCCTCTGCATTTTCTTAATCCAGCATTTTAAATGATTATATTTCACCTTAAATGCTAATGAAGTTTATTTATTAATGTGTATCTTCTACTTTAGTGCCTGTGAAAGTTCTTTGTAGCGTATCAATTTCTTTCAAAGTTAAGCCGATTTTTTTTCCACTGGACTTTTGTTCTGATCTGTTAACAAATCTAAACCTCATTATCCAAGAAAAGTAATGAGATAAAGGGATCTATTTTTCTTCGTGCTCTTTCGTAATTCACATTAACGTTAATGGGAGTTGTGCACGCATATTAAGGAAGAAGAGAACCCTAATTAAACAAATCAGCCTTTTGGTTGACACTCTACGTGATCATTTGTTATTATGAAAATTACGAGGAAATCATCCTGCTTTGGACAGCCATAAACAGAGCTCCAGAGGAATCGAGATTCCATACAGTAGGAGGGGAAGGCGATGAACAGCAATCAGCTTTTCAAATGATTTTGAAAACAAGTTACCCATACACCTGTATACTAATTAACTCCATCTATGCCCCTCGCCCCTCTATGAACATATACTCAAAGAAAACAGAGAGAGTGATAAACAAACATTTGCAGACATGTGTGACAGCTGAAAAAAATTATTAAAGTCAGACACCACACAAACTCTGCATGCTGGGTACTGCGGTGGCTCATTTGTCTACACAGTCAGCCTCCCAGCCTATCAGCCAAGCAGCCCGTCTGTCCCTGGGTCTTCTTTCCCTCGAGAAATAAATGCCGGCCACACAACCCTAAATGTGTCTGATCCAAATTTAATCTATACTCTTTAGTTACCATACTTGCCTCTACCCTCATCATTTTCTCTCACTTGCCCTATTTATGGAGGCTCTCCCTCCACTTCTTTACATCTCCTGTCTGCAATCTATTCCTATTATGATGCTAATTTTCCTCTCTGGTGCTTAGTTGCAAACGAACAAAAGCTGGAATGTATAATACATAAATATATAAATATTACCAGCGATCACACCACTGGGTTTAATGGAAGTCAATATCGGTATATTACACTCTCTACTTTGCAATTCCATTACGGGCTCAACACTGCTGGTCATAAAAAGTAGCATTCTGAGCCCAGGCCTATGATAGTAATAATGAAAAAAAAAAAAAAGGTGGGGGGTGGTCATTGCTCTTCCTAACTCGAATGAAAAATTAAAATTGCTAGGGCACTTAGCTTGGAGGGAAATTGGCAAATTAACAAAATGAGGAGACAAAATATTCATGGGTCATATCGTGAAAGAGAAAGTAAATAATTTAAGACGGACTGTGAGGTGAGAAAATTCAGTTACCCAAAAGACAAAAAAGGAGCCTAACAAAATTTCAGTGTGTCTTCAGCTTCTATTCCTTTCCCACTCCATCACAGTGAGCCATGGAGAAGGATGGATGATTGCACCGTGAGCAGCCTTTGACATGTAAATTCATTTTTTGCCAGTCATATGTTTCTCTCAGGCTCAATGTATGCAGCCATTTTGCCCTGATCCATAAGGTTCTCTGTTTTCCATGTATTTCCATATACAACTTGCAGCTGAATGAAGAACTTTGACCTACTTTGGCTTTCATTTTTCATCTGAAATTTCATATTTCATGAAGCAAAGCACCTTATCTCTAGCCTGTTGTTGGCCTTTTGCCTTTGGGGAAATGACTGTTAAAATTTCATTGGCCTGGCTACATTAGACAGGTTGCCCTTCATACCCATAAAGCTGAAGGTGTACCCGGACATTTTACAACCACTATCTAGAAAGAGGTAATGACAGGCATGGCCACATTACATTTATTGTACATGAGACCTATAACAGCCGTTATGGGATCAAGGTAAAGAGGAGAAATGTACGACAGATGTCATACTCCCTGGAGATTTAAGTATTCAGTCTCTATCTAACCTAATTTAAAAATCAAGTCAAAATATATCTTTATGGGTAATCTATTATAGGACAACTTCCAAGGCAGCCCAACGAAATAACTATGAGCCATGCATTGAGAATATCAAGTCCAAAACTCATCCATTCACTCTGGTCTGAAACATAGGAAGGAAAAAAATAGAAAAGAAAAAAAAGCCCGTTCCTCCATCTGAGTCCCCTTCCTGTTTGTATTCAATGCCACCAAATGATTAGATAACCTCTGAAAATAGTTCAAGGTTATATTTAGAAAAGAGTGACCCAAAGCCTATAAAATAGAAAGTATTGAATGATTTTAGTTATGTCATTACTTCTTACAGCTTTTTAAGCAAAACTGTCCAGTCTAGAGAAAACATAGCATGCTCACCTGAAATACAAAATAGCAATTAGAGGAAAAATTTTAAAAATTGAAACAGAAATTTAGGGGGCTCCAAGTCAAACGCTGATGGCTGGCTGGCTGAGTGCGGCCATGCAGGAAGACAAGAAGAAAACCCTACCGACTCAGGCACTATCCTGACAGCTTTGCTTACATAAATTAACTTCAATTTCACAACAACTGGGGGAGGATGTGTTATTATCCCCCATTCACCGCTGAGTAGATGACTCAAAGGGATTCGTGAAGGCCACAGAGGTTGTAACGGACAGGTTTTAAGTAGGTTAAGTATAAATTCAATGGTGATGATGTCTGGGTTGTTGTTTGTGGTGGAGGAGAAAGGTGTGTGTGTGTGTGTGTGTGTGTGTGTGTGTGTGTGTGTGTGAAGTGTCTTTTTTAAAATGATCCACAGCAAGATGTCATATAGAGATGCCCTAGTTTTGATAAAATAGTATATTTTAGTATAAAACAAATGGAACATAGGTGCTTTAGCACTTGTAAAGCTTAGATATAAAAAGTTGGTGCCTTTAGATTAAAAAAAAAACCTATGCCATTAGGGCTCATAATTTAGTCTTCTCTGTGTAGATATTAAACCAGTGTATCACTGAGGTACACCTATGTTGTTAGCTGAGTTAAGAAGAAACAATGAAGAATATCCAACCAGGGCCCCTGGCTGGCTCAGTCAATAGAGCATGTGACTCTTGATCTCAGGGTCGTGAGTTCAAGTCCCACACTGGGTGTGGAGCCTACTTAAAAAAAAAAAAAGGAACATCCAACTGTTGGGCCAGGAGGAATACAGTGGACACACACAGCTGCAAATCGAGTGTTCGAGTAATAGCCATTTAGATGAAAGCCCACGTGTCTTCAGAATGTTTACCTCAGGTATAATAAGACTTTGTATGTTAAAACAGACACAATTTGAGTTAGCGTTCTGTTATAGCTTTATGTGACGTTGGTTTAAAAGTAATCCCATAGTCCTACAGTGCAAAAAAAAAATATATATATATATTTATATAACTAATTATTATATTTTTATATTATAATAGAAATATAATGTTATATATTAGATTTCTATTATAATATAATATAATATATATTATAATTTTTATATAACTAATATTTTTTATATAACTAATGAGCTATGTGTATATATATATGTATATATATATATGGCATAAAGTGATTTGGCATTAGTACTACAGCATGCAAGGTTCTGATAACGAATCTGCTGAAATTCAGTGTAGCCTGGGCAGACGCACCGTCTGTTAGGCTGTAAGTCACTGTGAGGAAGAGGACACCATCCCTCTGGCTTCACCTTCTTCGTAACACCTACTAGAGCCCCAAACAATCTCAATCATTTGAGTTAGTGTTTATTCTCTCCTTGTCACTGGGATGCAAATCACGTAAGAGCCGCAGCCTGGATGTCTTGTTCAGCACCAAATAAATTGACTATTGATTCCCTCAAGCTGACAAGGAAGTGCTTTGTCCTCAAGGTAGCTGAGCCCAATGTCCCACCTCTCCCTGGGAAATCCATTGCTGCAAGTACTTTACACGTTTAGGTGATATTTTGCTTGTTTTGTTTTAAACTCACCAAAAGAAATTCAAAAGTCTTTGAGTTTTCCTTCCTTTTTTAAGACCAAAAAAACACCCCAAAACAACAACTACAACAAAAAACCCACAAAAGCACGGACTTCATCACTGAATGTCTGGGGTCTAGAACAGTGCCTGATGCAAAACGAGCATTCAGTAAATAGTATGAAATATATGAAGACTGACTATGAGGGTGCTTGGCAAAGAGGGTGCATGGCAAAGACCAAGCATTCAACATAGTTTATTAATCAATGACTATGGGCATACAGATTTTTAAAACAGAGATGAACCTCGCTATTGGCAAGTGTAGCACTTTGTTATTTGTTAATCCATTAAAAAGGAATTTACCATGCAAAATTCCCTTAGGTACGAGAGCACACACAGAGTATAGAAAAGGTACTTGATCCATTCAGGGTCCAGCACAAGTAAATAATTCAAAGGTCTTTGAAGTGAGTGACCTATAATATCAAAAGGAAGCAACAGCAAATATGATATAAAAGAAAGATTTTAAACACAGACTTGGGACAGAAATCAGTTTAAAGAATGTAAAGATCCACATGGTTATTAAATAATTACGAAATTAGGGACTTAACGCTGGGCTTTCTGCTCTAGACTGGGCGAGATTTTGTTAGCCAAAGGCTATTTTTCTTCAGTGCTTAGAAAAGATCTGCTAGACCCCAGAAGAACAGCCGAGGACTGATGGCAATTGGCTTATCTACTGAGTGGGTCTGAGCTTCACCCTTTGGCTGCAAGGAGCCACAGGCATTCTTTCTACAGTCTAGTGCCATGAAGAGTACAAGGCCCTAAGGAAGCCAAACACGTGATAAAAAAATTTAAGCATCTTTATTCCCCAATGCCCTCTTTCAACAGCAGGTAAGCAGAGGATTCAGGGAAACTAACAAAGTTGGTAGATTCTTGATCTGCATATTTTTCCATAATAATTCATGGCTTGTGTCAGAGCCACAGTTGACTCTATGAGGAGGTAATTCTGAAATCAGAAAAGCATTAAGCATACTGGAACCAGACTGCACATTTAAAGATATGAATTAATGAGATCCCCATAATTTTTTCCAAAGGATCAGGAGTAGGTCAAATTAACTAATGAGCTAAACTCTATGACTACATATCATTAACATGAATGGACTGGCTAATATTAGAAAAGCACACAACACTTAGCATTTTACAAGCCAGAGCAAAGCCACTGCTAAGACATTCGCACTTTGGCAATGAGTAGCTCGGTGAGGAGAGGGGGATGATTTCCGTCCCCGCACGTGCCCTTGGCCAGGTGCCACTGTCCATGGCACAACCTGCATTAAAGTTCCATGTCAGGAGAGTGGCTGTGAAATACAGATAATGGAAAAAATAATACATATTTAAGCCACACATCTACCTCCTAGAGAACCTTAAAGCAATCAATCTTTTTTAAATAAGAAAGAAACGAAGTCAATAGCATCTGAGCAACAGATGAGAATTAAAGCAAAATCTGTTGGCTAATGGCAACAGCTTTTGTGTTCTTTGTTGCTGAAAATGTGCATGCAGCAGCAACTCCAATATGCTCACAAACTCAGATGCAAAAGGCTATGGAAAACAGTTGCTATTTTTACACGGGAGATAAAATCAAACACCACCTTTCAGATCTTAATTTTGCTAAAACAGGAGAAGGAAACAAAACGGAGTTGCTAGATGTCTAAAGGATCTAGGATGCGTGATTTCCACCATGGGCAAATACAGCGTATATCGGACAACAAAAGGAATAGGTTCTATATTCGGGCAACAGAGTACGAATCGGCCAAATTGAGTCATTGGAGCAAAATACAAAGTGAAGGCTTACTTCAGTAATATTCTAGAAAAATGGGATATGTGAGGCTTTAATAGTTTTTATATTTGTATACTACTCTAGTTAAATCTTTCTATTTTGTTTTTTCTTTCACACCTTAAAGAGGAACTTGTTTCCTTATAAATTACCACAATATTGTAGAAGTACTACCAATAATTATAATAACTATGTTAGTTTTCTATTGATGCTGTAAAAGAGTATCGTAAACCTACTGGCTTAAACAACAGAAATGGGCTTTGATTTGGTAGGCGGGGTTCTTTTCTAGAGGCTCTCCAGACAGAATCCCCTCCTCTACCCTTTCCAACTTCTAGAGGCTGCCCACATTCCTTGGCTTATGGCCACCTCCCTCCATCTCAAAGCTGGCAACATTGCATTCCTCTGTATCTTTCTTCTTCAGTCCTATCTTCCTCTTCTATTTTTTTAAATTTTATTTATTTATTGGACAGACAGAGATCACAAGTAGGCAGGGAGGCAGGCAAGGGAGGGGGGAAGCAGACTCCCTGCTGAGCAGAGAGCCAGATGCAGGGCTCAATCCCAGGACCCTGAGATCATGACCCGGGCCAAAGGCAGAGGCTTAACCCACTGAGCCACCCAGGTGCCCCTCTCTTCTACTTTTAAGGCTTCTCATAATTACTTTGGGGCATGGGGGGAAATCCAGGAAGATCACCTTTATCTTAAAGTCAGATGATCCCCAACCTTAATTCCATCTGTACTTTAACTCTCCTTTGCTATGCAACATGACATATTCATAGGTACCAGGGACTGGGAAACCAGGGATTGGGCTATGGACATCTTTAGGGGGCCTTTATTCTGCTTACCACAACATCTATTGAATGTGTATTTCTGGCCAGGGGCTGTTCTATAAGCATGTTACATTAATTAAACACATATAATTCCCATAATAATGGTATATTCTATTATTATTTCCATTTTTCAGATGAGGAAACTGAGGCACATAGATTGAACAGTATGCCGGATGCTACCTAAAGAGATAACAGGAAGAGCTGGGATTGAATTTAGCATTTCATGTGCAGAGCCTGTCCTGTTAACCTCTGACCTCCATAAATTCAAAGGCAATTCCTATCTATATATTTGGATTGTGTGTGTCATTATTATCAGGATGGTTAAAGCATAGCCCGCAAATTCTGGCAATCTTAATAATTACCTGGAAAAAGGGCAAGTTCAACATTCAAAATGTCAAATGGGAAGACAGAGTCTATAGAGACCACCAGGAAAAACAAACCAACATTTATTGAGACGTGTCTTACTGCTATCAATATTATCCGTGTTGCCGAACTGTGATTTTGCAGTTTCAAGGAGTCTCTCTCTTTCCATATTCATATATAATAATAGATTATATTTATATTCGTATATTACATATGAATAACAGATATGGAATAGAGCTTTCTGTTTCTGTCTGAAATTTTCATTGAAAACCCCAAACCTGGGGTACCTGGCTGGCTCAGTCAGTTAAGTGTCCAACTCTTGGTTTTGCCTGGGGTTGTGATCTCAGCGTCATGAGATCAAGCCCTGCTTCAGGCTCTGTGCTCAGTGAGGAGTCTGCCTGAGACTCCCTCCCCCAACTCTGCCCCTCCCCCTCTCACACTTGTGTATTTCTCCTTCTAAAATAAATAAATAAAATCTTAAAAAAAATTCCAAATTAAAAACATCTGATGACAAATGCCACCCAGTATTTTTTTTTAAAGATTTCATTTCTTTATTTATTTGACAGAGAGAGAGAGAGATCACAAGTAGGCAGAGAAGCAGGCAGAGGGGGAAGGGGAAGCAGGCTCCACTGAGCAGAGAGCCCGATCTGGGGCTCAGTCTCAGGACCCTGGGACCATGACCTGAGCCGAAGGCAGAGGCTTTAACCCACTGAGTGACCCAGGTGCCCCAGCCACCCAGTATTTTTTTTTAAAGATTTTATTTATTTATTTGTCAGATAGAGAGCACAGGAGCGAGCACAGGCAGACAGAGAGGCAGGCAGAGGCAGAGGGAGAAGCAGGCTCACTGCCGAGCAAGGAGCCCGATGTGGGACTCGATCCCAGGATGCTGGGATCATGACCTGAGCCGAAGGCAGCCGCTTAACCAACTGAGCCACCCAGGCGTCCTGCCACCCAGTATTCTTAAGAGAGATATCTCCTAAGAGTTGACTAAGAGGTAGCCAACATCACCTCCCACCCCTCACCTTCAGGCCCTGGATAAAAGAAGGATAGAGATTGAGAGAGAGATTCTCTGTGATGGAAAGCTGTAAGAGCAAAGAAAACAATGGAAAGGGCTGCTTCCCCACCTTGCCCCCAATAATAAAATAAGTGAGGAGTCTGCAGGATTACTCCTGAGAGAATTTGAAGGCAGTTGTATGAAAGGAGACGGTCATCCTCCCCATTTGCTTGAGACGCAAACACCCACTGCCCCTCTTCCTTCCCCGTGCATGCAAGCTTGGGGTTGGCTCGTGGCTCCAGAGCTGGGGAGGCACAAAACAGGACTGGACCCTGCCCTGGAGAAAACTGAACATGTTAGGCTGGTTGGGACATCCCTATGGCAGGATGGGGGGAGAGGCGCAGCGGGAACGGGCTGGGTTTCTATCACTTGGAAGGGCAAGAGATAGGCAACTCCTGGGAGCCAAGCAAACGTAGGCATCTCCAACTGACACTGTCCAAGGCTATCAGCTGGGGGGTGAGGGGACACACACACACACACACACACACACACACACACACAACCTCAGGGTGTGGTTCTGAGGTCAGAGGCTAAAGGTCAGAGGGTCTCAGGAGATCAGTAGGGAAATGTTTCTCCTATTTAGTGACTGGTACAGCAAGGAGACACTGAAAAATCTATAAAACTCGCCTACAAAGGCCCCCCACAGCCAGATTATACCAGATGCAGATACCAGTTAAGGACAACTCCACCCTTGTTCTAAAACTGCCCTTCCCTTCCCCCTGGGTCCAGAGACTGAGAAGCAGGAGAAGGTGGGATCCTGCCCCCACATCACCTAGGGGGTAGAGACTTGAGGGGCAGGGAGGGGAAGTTTCGGTTAACATTAGACTGGCAGTTTAGACCCCGAGGCAGAGGTTGTTTTAATACCCAAAGTGACCAGAAAGCCATCAGCTGGAGTGACGTCACTGAATCGTGGACATCGTTTCAGCATCAACAAGGCACATTTGGAATTAGCTGTAGGAGAGAGGACAAAGTTGGTTTCTGATCGTGCCCTTCGGGGACGTGCCTAGTGGACAGGCTGGCTGTATCTGAAATTGTGTCTCACAACCCCACTGAGTCAGGAGAGCAGGTCCGCTGGCCTCACTGTTAAAGTGAAGACAGGAAGGCTTGGGGAAGCGAAGCATCACATGAAGCCCAACAGCTCACGTGTGCAGGGTTACGGACTGAGGACGGGGTCCTCTGACCCTAGACGCAGGGACGTCTCCACTGACTGCCCCCAGCTTCTGCAGGTCCTAACGTGCTCACAGGCCTGGCCACGCACCTCCAGTTACGGGGTGGGTGAGTGAGGTCCATCTACTTTTGTCTTCTCTAAGTCACCGCGGGGTGTCATACACGCCATGGCGGGGGACTCCCTCACCTCTTGCTTTCCCTACACTGAAAACGCATTTAATTCACCCGCATAAACCAAGGGCTTCGCGCACAGCCCATGCCTCTACCAGGCGTCAGCCTTTCGTTCAAGCAAACTGATCACAGCCTCCTGTCATTCCAAGGAGCCCCAGGAGCCACCCAGGAAGGCTCCTTCTGCTTCTGCAGGAAAGGAACAAGTGCCTTCGCAGTTGAGATTTTTATGCACTTAGCTAAAAAGGAGGAAAAGCTTGCCATTTTTTTTTTTTTTCTGGATACACGCAGATGAGCGATTTCACCAGGAGAAACCAAAAAGTAAGACAAGGCCCGCTGTGCCTTCGCAGCACACCCATACCTCAGCATGGCACCGAACCCTTTCTTCTTTATTTTCCTCTCTGGGTCTTCATTTTCTTCTTTCAGCTTTTTCTCCTTGACTTTCAGTTTGCCCTTTTCCTTCTTCTTCTCCTTCTCTTTCGGTTTTTTGATTTTCCTGGCTTTCTGCTCCCCATCCTCCAGCTCAGGGTTCCCCCGAGGGGCAGATTCACAATTCAGAGCCCCTTGGCCGGAGTGAGAGCTCTTATCAGACAGACCGTCTGTACGGAGAGAAAAATCAATACGTGCGGTCAGGGGCACTCGCTGTTAGTGTATCAAGAAAAGTTAAATGTAAAATACAGAGGGATGAATGGAGCACACCAGAGTTTTCCCCTCCCACGTGGCTACTTGTACCCTTTGAAGAGACAACTGCCTAAATCTGGTTACTTCAAGTCAGGTTTCCTGTGGGGAGGAGGGAGCAATGGGTGGTTCAGCCGGTGGTATGAAAGGTTTGATCCGGGGTAAAACACGCATATCTGTGAAAGCCAGCTTGTTAACTCAGACTGGCTGCGAAAGCCCGGGTGCTGGCCAGCCAACGGGGTGAGTTTATTTCCCGGAGAGGCTTCTGAGGACACATGTAACCCAACTGCATTTACCCAATTAATGCAGTCAGTCCTGGGGTTGAGGCTGCTTCTAATGACTCGAATAAGAATGTCAAGAAATGCATCCTCAGTGCTCCCAGCCTAAGGGCAAATGACACTTGGTCCTTGTAGGAGAGCGAAGGGGGCATTTCTTTGCCGTTTGCACTGTCGAATACATCGCATCTTGTGTTAGCCAATTCCACGCTCGTTAAGCCAAAGGGCAAAACATATCAGGAAAATGAATTACTTTTAATATCAAAAATATAATTGTGATCCTTAAACCATTTTTCTTTGTCATTAAGCACACATCCTTGCCTATGATTCGCGGATGATAATGAGATGAAGAAACCGGGTAAGGAGGCCCTTGGTCCTACCGGCTTCGAGCTCCTCGGGTCCGTCATAGGACTTGTCAATGGCCGCCCGGAAGCTCTCGTTGCAGCCGCGGCCGCGAACCATGTGCGGCCGCGGCCTGTGGAATGGCAGCTCGTTCTTCCTGACCTCAGCAACCGCGGTCTGGAGGCTCTCCAAGGAACTGGACTTCTTCAAACCCAGCGTTGGACCCAAATCTTTGCTTGGGGATTCTGGAAAAGAAAGGGCAAAAGCTGACCCTTTCCCCAATGAGGCATGGTGTGGTGTAGTGGCAAAGTCTGCTGTTCCAAAAATCTTTGTTTGGGCACCTTAAAAAGGGGGGGTTTCTGAGGGGGGGGAGATGGTGCTTTGACCCCAGCCTTGCCAACTTCTCGTGACGTTGACTAAGCGGTTTGAGTTCTTGGAACCTTAGTTTCCTTTTTTTTTTTTTTAATAAAGCTGAGGTCAGATTTAAAATGATAACATAGGGGCGCCTGGGTGGCTCAGTTGGTTAAGTGACTGCCTTCAGCTCAGGTCATGATCCCGGAGTCCCCGGATCGAGTCCCGCATCGGGCTCCCAGCTCTACAGGGAGTCTGCTGCTCCCTCTGACCTTCTCCCCTCTCATGCTCTCTCTCACTCTCTGAAATAAATAAATAAAATCTTAAAAAATTAAAATGATAACATATATTATATAAATATGCCTGTGTGTATATATGCACATACACAGATATCTATGAATTTGAACGTTTCTAGCAGTCTATAGCGATTGTACATGTACACACACACACACACAGGGCATCTAAGATCAATAATGCCTCTCTCACAGTGCCCATCCAAAGTATTTTCTACATTGTGGCTTCTTAAAGATATATCTTTTTAGAGAAAGAGAGATTGAGAGCAAGCAAGCTTTGGAGTGGGGAGAGGTAGAAGGAGAGGGAGAGTCTTAAGCAGACTCCCTGCTGAGCACAGAGCCCAATGCAGAGCTCAATATCATGACCTGAGCTGAAATCAAGAATCGGACCCTCAACTGACTGAGCCACCCAGGTGCCCCTACACTGTAGTTTCTACTATCTCCATGATCCTTTTTGTGACTATTGAGTAACATACTATGCATAGAAATCAACATTGAAGTGATTGTAATTTTTATGATTAAACACTTCACTCTAGAGGCTATTAATGTATCACGAATGTAAATCATTTAGTCAATAAATAAATAAAGCAAAGCAAGAAAGAAAATAACTTTTCTGTGTCAATGCTTATTGTCCCAAACTGTATTTCTGTTTGGGTATCTAGAAAAGGGGTAATTTTTAAGTGAATATGTAATTAAAAAAAAAAACAACCCAAAACCTAAGTGAATTCTAGTAATTTGTTTTCTGATATAAAATATCTTTCATTGGCACCATTTGGCCCTGTGGCTGCCCCCTCCCCCCATGCCATGACCTCTATTCCCAGCCACAGCCAGGCTTTCTGGTTGTCTATAGCAGGATTAGGCTATCTAAATACCAGCAGCACAAAGATTATTTTAAAGATGGAAAGAATTCTATCAGGGTCCCTTTCCACTGGGGCGACATCTCATGATCCTCTCCAGTCGCGAAGGAGGTTATTACCACACGGAGGCCACATTTGCATTTCTGGGAATAAACTTTTGCAGTTTTTAGAGAGATACAGATTGAGTACATACTAAGGATTATCTACATAAAGTACCTTACTCAATGCCTCTTTTCCATATGTTCTGAATATGTTAAACATAGTCAGAATAACAATAATTCTAATAGCTAACATGGCATGACAAGCTTTGTCCCATTCTAAGTGCTTTACCTGTATTACCTTCCTATAATCCTGACAGTTATTATTGTTAATCCCATTTTATAGATTAGGGAACTCACATACAGAGCAGAGAAATAACTGCTGTAAAATTACACACTCACTCTGCGTCAGAACCGGGAATGTTCTTAGGCAGCATCACTCCAGCATTTCTGCTCTAAAGATAAACTTGGCCTCTGCCCTCAATTCGATTAGAGTCAAGCTACTTAAACTGGCCCACAGAGTCCTCATCCCTAGAAGAAGTCTAGATTAGTCCCGTGAGATTGGCCAAGTAGGCAAACTACAAAGATCAGATGTTCCTATAATTCTACTTTCATCATTAATTTACAGGAGGCAATTCTGCACTTTGGACAACATACATGATGACAATAAACACTGCATTTTATAGGCAACAGCGTATCTTGGATCAAAACAACTGAGATGAGCTTGAGTGAAAAAAAAATTACAAGAAATTTCAGGGACAGATTTCAGATGCTACTTGCAAATCACAAACACTGAGACTATGTTGCTACTAAATTCAAAAAGAGGCATACTTCTAATATTCTCAGGAAGGAAGGTAAGTTGAAGAAGCAGAAATTGGATAAGATTGTTTCTGACAAGGAAACAAAAGGCAACATAGAGGTTTGGGGTATTGAAGCAACAGTAAAAGCTTTGGAGTTTACAGAAAATATTTTACACCATCAACCCCTTAGGATGTCTGACATGAAGTCTGGTGAAAACAAGAAGATGAAGAATGCTATCTGAGAAAGCTTAGCTCCTCTGTCAACAATAGTAACCATCTTTTATTTATTAATTGCCATCCAGGAGATTATATTAGAGCACAAACTGTAAGTATTCATGTCAACCTTTTGCAATAAATTCTAGGGAACATGAAAGTGAATAAATCATCCAAGATATAAGGCGTGCTATCTAAGAGGAGCTCATCCAAAGCTCAGCAAGAAGTCATATTTGAGAAGGAACAAATACATTGTTACTCATTCTAAGCAAACTGAACATTAAGGATTCATGGATTTTGCTGGATTAATAGAGCCAGGAATTAATTCAGTTTACAAAAATAAATAGAAGCCACAAATTAGAAGCATCAACTGACATGGGCCAAAATTACAACCTAGCTGTACTGGATATAGTAGTAGTAAAATTAAAAGCAAAACTGGTTGAGTCCTAGGTTGTAAATGTGAACTCAGGGGTTTTCAGGCTTGGAAGAATTGTTTCTATTTATTCCTGGGGACTCAAGAGGATGCAGCGATGGCAGGCTGATGTGAGAGAGAAAAATCTGAAATCTGGAAAGCCTTTGCAAGGATTCACAGTCATACTGAACTGAAGTTTCAAGTGAAAGAAGATTCTGATGTGGGCCTTGACCAGGATCACACATCTCCTCTAGGTGTCCCAGGGCTTCCAATAAATGGGCACATTTAATCCCTCTTCCCTTTTTCTTACCCTCACCATTTCAAACTTAGGTTGACATTACTTAGGAAATTCTGTAGCTTTTAGAATGGGAAGACTCGCTGTCTATGTTTAGCCTAACCATTTACACCAATTATATTTTTTCTAGGTTCCCATTAAAAGTAGAGGTCTCTCTGAAGGGATCATGTAAAGTAATTAATCAAATTCAAAACCTCATTCTATTCCATTGAAGTCATCCCAAAATATGATGACTCCTCACATTTTCTCTGCACTTGTGGATACTGGCTGTGGCTGATTTTAAGCAATTGTCTAAGAGGGTGACCTATGAATGCCATGTGTTATCAGTCTCAGGGTGGGTGGACTTGGTCCAAGCTTGAGCATTTACTTGTCCCATTTTGAGCATCTACAGAACTAATCTTAATATGATTGTTCAATGATTTCCAGGCCAACCTCACTTACTTGCCAATGCCAAGGCATAAATCTTCTTTCCAACTTTATTAGTAAAGCGTTATTATTTTAACTTATGGCTTCTATGTCCAGTGACCATGTTCTCTAAGATCCAGATAAAACTCATCTTTCCATCAAAAAACACAAACTTGATATACACAAACTTCTTTAAACAAATGATAGAACAGTTATCAAGGGTGCTAGAAGAGGGATCTTACATGATAAAAATTATCCTCAAGGTCATATAATAAAAATATTCTCTTAAAGTTCCATGTGCCAAATTTTTTCTTAAAATAAATCCTCATAAAGAGATATCACTGACTTTTTTTTTTTAAAAAGATGCTATAGCATTTTCAAAGATTCATCTGTTCCCAAAGGAAGGAAGGAAGGGCTGGTTTGACTGAGTCCCAGAAGACTTTCCCACAAATAGTAGAGGGAAGTTTCGGGACCATGCCTTTTGGTCCACCAAGCTTCATACATATCCACCACTCCCTGTCATCCAGAAAAATACAGTGTTATGAAGAGAACGGATGCAAAGATTTAAAGGACCGAAGACTTCTCTATGTGAGAAATGGGCAGGAAACAGGTGGCGTGAGAGCTACTGTCGGAGTCAAGAGGAGCCGCTGCAAAACAGATCCTTCACACCCTGGGAAACCATGGCCCCCACCTTCTAGGGAGAAAGTCCCATGTTGATGCGTTACAAAACAGAAAGTCCTTGCTGGAGGGTTGTCTGGATGTGGACCTCAGTTTCCCTGACTCAGTCTTGGATTCCTGCCCTTGCCCCATGGCTGCAAACCCTACGGGCAGGTGATTAGGATATCAGAGAACAGAAGTCTAGAGTATTGTTAATAGTGAATAAGAGGGGAAGCTGTGAGACATGCCAACAACTCTGCCACTCTTTCCTGAGTTATTAACCCCTCTGTGCTTCGGTTTCCTTATCTGTAAAATGACCTTAAGACATGCATAGAAGAGGACCTGCCACATGGTCTATGCTCATAAGACAGTGGTGACAATTGCTGTCACCTCTAAACATCTGAATAAGTGAAGGCCTAGCACAATTAATTTGAGTCCCCCACTGCATTATTTGTTGTTGTTGTTGTTTTTAAGTTATATTTACTTATATGAGAGAGAGAGAGAGAGAGCGAGCACATGCGTGCAAGCTGGGGGAGGGGCAGAGGACAAGGGACAGAGAAACTCAAGCAGACTCCACGCAGAGCATGGAGCCCCCCTCACCATTCTGAGATTAGGCCTGAGCCAAAACGGAAAGTCAGATGCTTAGCGGACTACACCACCCAGGTGCCCCTCCACCACTGCATTCTTAACTACAACCATTCCTTCCATAAAAAGCTGATGAGGGCTTCCTAAAGAAATAGCATCATTTCTTTTTTATTCAAAAGTTGAACTGATTTTTTTTTAAACAACTCCTTACATTTTTTTTTCTTTTGAAATAGGGTATATGTACCCATCTGTTCACTGCATATAGAGACTATCATTGGGAAGACTGAGAGGGGAATCTTGGTTGCCCTTTCCTTAAGGCTGTAATCATTTAATTAGCCTGAGATTTCATTGGCAATATTTGAACTTTCCGTTCTAGCATTAAAATCTTGCAATAAGAAAATGCCTTAATCCAGAAGACCAGTAATTGGATCTTCCATTATTGATGAAATTGCTTCCAATACATTCTTATTAGAACATAAGGAATTATTTGGGGGAAGGTATTCACTTTCGTATATGTGGCAAGTTTTTCTCCCAGCTAGAGCTTTATAATTAATAAATACTTATGATAAATTAAGAATAAATAATGTATTAATTTGCACATTTCAATAACATCAATGGCCCTCAAGGCACTTAGTGAAAATTAATTAAGTTAGTGTTTCTCCCTCTAAAATAGAGGAATTGTGCCCAGTAGTAAACTGGGGATGAGAATGATTGCAATGCTATTCAGGGGTCACAGCATGAAACTTAAGAAGACCGGGAATTCGGCAAGATAGCTTGCTTTCATTATCAATTTGGCATTGGTGTATTATGAGCAATGAACTTGGGCAAATACAATAGAAATGCTTTACTTGCTTCATGGGGAGTTGTGATGTGAAATTAATAGCCTTAGAACTCTTTGAATGAAAAACCATTATAAATTCCAAGTAGGAAGTCACAACACCACTTTATTCTCCAGTATATCCCGCTTTGTCTTTTTATTTTAGATTACACTTAACTGAAATTTTTGTATATTTGATTTTTTTAGTAGTTTCCCTAGAGGCAAAATGTCTTATGTGCTTGAATAGATATCATTGCAAATCCATTAGCCTAGAAAAAAAGTTTCCCATAATATCAAAATGTATAATCTCCCAAATTATGTTATCTGTGCTAACTATGTCCATAATGGGCCTAATTACCCTCTTGCCTATCTCAGTATCCCAAATATTGATCATCATTCCAAGCTTATCACTGGGTCCCGTTTCCTGTTCATTACCATAGGGCATAATGTAATCTGGTTTATACATTATCTGCTGTCATTTGGGTCTCAGTTCTTTTACTGGCAATTTCCAAGTTCTCCAGGAGCAGAGATTTTTCTTTTAAGTCTCATAAATCCCAGGGTCTTTCATCATTTCTTGAAATTCATGTCAAATGTTCAATAATGAACTTCTCATTATGATTCATACATTTGCATAATCTCTCCTACTCTGTCTCCAAACATTGTCTATTTTAAAGTGAAAATATCTAGAGAAAATATGGGAAGATTAGGTGAACAAATAAAACACATTGCTTTGATGATGAGTGTGGGCATGGCCCTCCCGAAGTCTTCAAATCTTTGCCACGTGCTGTTATACAAGCTCATTGTTACTGGAAGTTGATTCTCTTATAAACTGAAAGTTGAAATCTTATGCCCAATTTTGGTTACTTTCCTGGACTCAAATGATGGGCTACAAAGGTAGAGAAGAGTGAATTTACTGCACCAAAAACATTCTTAGGACACCTTTTTCCATTTATTGTCTCTTCTGTGGATAAGGAACTGGAGTCTGGTTCAATTTAATGGGTAAACTATTTAAAAATATCTCTATATAACCATATTTCTGGGTAGATTCCACTGAGGTGACTGAAGAACTCAGACAAATCCATTCCCAAGAGCTGTTTGTTGTGATCTCTTGCATTCCCTCTTATCTAGCTTATTAGAGAAACTCTTACCTAATTAAAACAACAACAACAACAACAACTCACAATTGGCATTCAAAATAATAATGAATTTAAAAATTGGATAAATAGCATTATATCCAAAAGGGAATATGGTTAAGTAAAGGAAACAAAACAAAACAAAACTAATTTTATTATTTAACTGAGGGGGACAAAAAAGACTTATTTGAGAGTCCAATAAATTGTCTAAAGTAGCAAGCTTTTCCACCTGTGAAACAGGATCAATAGGGTCAATAAATGCCATCCATCATTTTCTTGGTCTTGTTGACTTGGTCTCCTCAGCACAGGGAAGTACCACACAAATATTTGTCGTAGGGATAAATGGAGGGGGAAGGTGAAGGGTGGTTACAGCACGTGGATGTCCCTTTTCTCCAGGACGGGGAGAGGGAACCAAATTTTACTGGGAGAAACACACCTCCAAGTTGCTTCACTTCCTCAAACAGAGTCTTCTTTGTTAATATAGCTGTTGGGTTCTTTGGTGTCACTTTCAAGGGTTTAATAATTTCTGCTCTAACCATCACTATTCATTCATCTTCTCTGTGTTTTGCCTTTTTAATACCAGTCATTCCTTTTGCTTAACTTCTCTTCTTGTAATATTAACCTTTTCTGCCATTTCTACCTCCTCGAGTGCAACTTCAGTCTTGTTTTTTTTTTTTAAAGATTTTATTTATTTATTTGACACAGCGAGAGAGAGAGAGAGAGAGAGAGAGAGAGAGAGAGGAGGAAGCAGGCTCTCCGCTGAGCAGAGAGCCCCGATGTGGGGCTTGATCCCAGGATCCTGAGATCATGACCTGAGCCGAAGGCAGAGGCTTAACCCACTGAGCCACCCAGGCGTCCCTCAGTCTTGTTTTTAATCACTGCCAAGAACACCCTTATTTGTCTTACAGCTCCTTCTGTGTACCTTGGGAACAGGCTTTCACTCTGGACACAAACTGCTTCTGTGATTCCACTGGTCACCCCACCCTTTCCTTTTACCATTTACTCTTTGTATGGCTTGCTTCCACAGCACATCTTTCTTCTGCTTTTGATTGTTGAGTGGCTCCTGCTCTATGTGGTTATCCACCATAGTACTCTCAAAATAAAGTATAACATAAAGAATTCTAATAAGTCTCCTTAAAACCAATAGCATAACAAAAAGGTCAAACTGATTGATTTCTTGGATGGAGACTCAGAAAGATGTTTTTACATGACATTATGTAAATTGAGTACCTGTATTTTTTAGGGTCAAACATTATTTTTGCACTTTTGCTTTACTATTTTCTCCCCTTTTGATAACTGACTATACTAAAAAAAAAAAAAAGACCCACTTCAAATTCTCAGTGACTGAGTTATTTATAGACCTGATAGAAAGTGTATTTTTCAGTTGGTATGGATATGAATAATTATCTCTCTATGGATATATTTTAAGTAAGATTTCAATCTAATGTTAAAGTGTCAACCCAGAATTAAGTCATCTATCAATGAGTGTCTACTGAGTTGTTTTATGGCTCAGAACAGTGCTTGGTCATAAAGGTAACAGAGGATAAGTATAATGCTAACAAACACTTCCTTGTTGCCTTATAATTTCCGAAGTTCTTTCCTATACAATGTGAGATCATATCATACACCAATGATTTTACCTAAATTCACATTCATGTCCAGAGAGAGCTCAAATGAAGGAAGGTGGAGGACAAGACAAAATAACTTATGTAATGGGAGTCATTTCACTCACTATCCATCTCAGTGAGAGTAGACTCTAGAATGAATGCTTCTCAGACAAGGCAGGAGTTTGGAGAAATGAACTGTTTCCTGTGAGTCCATGCTTTTACTTTTTACTGTGGGTAAACACTGTATTATTTTTTTATTGATATGTAACATTGTGAAAGTTTAAGGGGTATAAATGATGACCTGATACACACACACACATATATATATATATATATATATACATATATATATAGTCAATTGATTATCACAAGAAGGTTAGTTAACACCTCACATAATGACCATTTTCTGGTGTGTGTGGTAAGAACATTTAAGATCTACTTTCTTAGCAACTTTCAACTCTATAATACAGAATTGTTAACTATAGTTTCCATGTTTCACTTAGATTCCCAGAACTTAATCACCTTATAATTGGAAGTTGGGTCCTCTGACTAATGTTCCCTATTTCCCCCACCCCTGGGGTCCTGGCAACCACCATTCTGCTGTTTCTATGAATTTAGCTTTTTTTTTTTCTAAGATTTTATTTATTTATTTGACAGACAGAGATCACAAGTAGGCAGAGAGGCAGGCAGAGAGAAAGAAGGGGAAACAGACTCCCTGCTAAGCGAGAGCCCGAAGTGGGGCTCAATCCCAGGACCCTGGGATCATGATCTGAGCCGAAGGCAGAGGCTTAACCCACTGAGCCACCCAGGTGCCCCTGAATTTAGCTTTTTATGATTCCACATATAAGTGAGATTATATAATATTTGCCTTTCTCTCACTTATGTTATCTTAGAATAATGCCCTCAAGATCCATCCATGTGGTGAAAATGGCAGGATTTCCATCTTTTTTATGGCTGGATAATATTCCCTTGTATATTCATGCTGTATTTTTTTTTAATGTGTTCATTTACTCATGGTCACTTGGGTTGTTTCCATGTGTTGGCCATTGTGAATAATGCAGCAATGAAAACAGGAGTGCCTATACCTCTTCAAAATAGTGATTTCATTTCCTTCAGGTAGATACCCATAAGAGGGATTGCTGGGCCACACAGTAGCTCTATTTTTCATTTTTTGAAGAACCTCTATATTGTTTTCCATAGTGGCTGTACCAATTTACATTCCCATCAATAGTGCATGAGGGTTCCCTTTTTCCCACATCCTGCCAGTACCTGTTACCTCTTGTCTTTTGGCTAATAGCCATTGTAACAGATATGAGGTGATGGTCTCTACTTGCTGCTTATGTCATGAGGGAAGGTCATTCTTAAGTTTCAAGATTTCTATCTTCTATAGGTCCCCATGCTCAAACCCAAGCCTACCATTTCAGCTGATGCTTGACTGAAGAAATAACTATCTGTTGCAGATATTTTGAATTCCATATTTTAATGTGAATTTGGACAATTTTCAATAATATTTTATGATTTCCCTTTCCCTGATGACTTGAGAACCATTCTTGATGGTTCTTATCTCATGTAAATCTCAGAATAACCACTCAACTCAATTCTCTTCCCATTCCTTCTAAAATTCCTTGAGTTTGCAGACAAAGAAATATTGGCCTTCTGACTTGGCAAAGCCACTAGGATCCTCTACATGGCTTTCTTTACCTCAACAACCCAGGAACTAAGCTCCTCCCACTGTTTTTGAGGCCTCAGAAATATAAGATAAGGTACCTACTTTCCTCCAAGATGTTATTATCTGTGTTCTGAGCAAAGATGGACACACATGAAGGAATAACACCAGATAATGAATAGAAGTCCCTTCCCATTTATGAGGGACCCATCTGAGGATATATACAGATCCCCAAATTCTAGACAAAAACGTTTGACTTCCGGGTCTCTCAGAAGTGCTATGTCCAATGGGTACCATGTTATCTCTTCACTCCACTAATAAACTGCCTCTTCGGCATCCAGTAATAATTTAATCTTTAGAGCAATGCTATAACAAGCACCAGTCTGGCATTAGACCACTTAGGTTCATTTCCCAGTTCCAATCTACACTAATTGTGTTATCTTTGATGCTCTCAATCCCTCCGTGACTCAATTTCTTCATTTGTAAATTTCATAATTTGTAAATTTATTATAAATTTTACAGTTTGTTACAATGACAAATTTGTAAACCTTGTAAAACAGAGATAATGACTGTACCTTCTTTACCGGGTAGTTAGGGGGACTCTCTGGGAAGAGCCCAAACATGATGCCTGGCACATGTAAGTATTCAGTAAACATTAGTTTGTGCCATATGTCTTCTTTTATGAGCAATGTTTACACTCATTAGGAGGATTTCTTTACAACCAACAGAATGCCAAGAGGATTTTTGTTCCATAGCCATATACCATAGGCCTGCGGCATCATTAGCTTTGTTTGGCTTTTCACTCTTGATTCAAAACAAATTATTTTTATATTGTTTAAGACTTTTCATCACTTTTCAAATTAGCTTCTATACCCTTCATTTCTTCCAATAGCCCAAAAGCCTTGTTTCTTACAGACGTATTTTCCATAAAGAAACCAAATGCTAAAATCACTTGATGGGAATACCCCTGTCTGGGCCAAGTAAAGAGCTGGGTGACTCTTCTCCCTCAGACCAACACGTTACACCATCAACAAAATGACAAACCAGACAGTGCCATAGACCTTTGGGGTCATGAGGCAACAGATAATACTGAAAACTACAGAACCAAGGACGTTGATATATGGCATAGTTCCGGGCTGGAGCAGTGTAGACACATGAAAGCCCAAAGAGGACAAAACACCCTGATCCTGGGTCACTAGCTAATGCTACATGAAAAAAGCAAGACTCGACCTTGAAGATGAATCAGACACAGGCAGGAAAAATAGGAAGTGAGCAGGTCCTCCACAAAGGAGGAAAAATATGAGGAAAAACCTGGTATGTCTCTTTGGCGGTGGTGACATAGAATGGATGGAATGACCGGTAAGGGAAAGGGACTATAATGGGGATTGGTGGGAAAGAAGTCAGGGTAAAGGAAGATATAAAGGGCCTCGAACTCTGGCTTAAAATGTGAGACTGCAGCAGGAGGGAAACAGGAATCCTTTAAAAGTTTTTCACCAGCAGAAGGGCTTGGTAATATCGGTATTTTGAGAAAAGAGAACACGGAAGAAATATATAGGATAAATTAAGGAGAAGAAAGACTGCTGTATTATATGGTAATGGAACTCACTGCAAATAAAATATCTTGGTCTTCACTTTCTTCCTGTTAACAATTCTGATTTCAGGCTTTTGTGAAGCAATTTCTTCTAAAACATTTTTAGTGTGGTTAGTCACCTTTCCTTACAGCGAATGGAGCCACTTGCCTTAGACATTTCTCTGACCAACTGGGAAAGGCAGAAGAAAAGTGGGCTAGTCTACCTGGGAAGAAAGAGGTACTCCTGGAAGTGTCTCTGTGAATAGGTAGGACAGGGGCATTGCCTGCCACCCACAAGCTTCCTCCTGGCATGGCTAAGCTGTGACTGCCACAGCCAGACCCGATGCTATCTCCTCTTAAGCACACTTTATTATATTGTGTAATATATAATGATTAATGGGCAGTAAAACTAATAACATAGGGGCACACAAAATAAACGAGGTGGCAAATATGAAAAGGAAGTCCCACTTAATGTTGTTGTGAAATCTGACAATATGCTGGAATTTCCCTATAATTCAGCCTGAGGAGCCCTTGCCAGCAGGAAACAAGGTTACAAGAAGGTGGCATTTTCATTAATAACTCCCCCTGGGGGAAGTCTATGATCAATCTTTCTTGTACTAAAATTCTTGTTGGATTGTAGTGAAATTTCAGAGAACATGGAGATGCTGCTGCATTCCATCTGAGGGAAACTCATGGAGGAAAGGAAAGAACATCACAACTTGCCGGCTATCTTGACTTGCCCTTTTTATCCACCCCTGGTATTGACATTCATTTTTTTTTTCCTACCCAGCATTCACCATTCCAGATGGAATGAGCATCTTGTTTTTTTGGGGTAGGTGGGTGGGGGGAGTTACTATGCCTCCCCTACTTCACCCAGAAGTCTGCCTATGACCCAGGCAAAACTGGTCAGTCAATTTCATCCCCCTGTTGGTTTGGGGATAAGTTGTTGGTCTACACAGGGCTAATTAGAACTAACCCTGGTAGAGTGACCTAGAAAAAGCCATCTTATTTCCTACTAGGGTTATTCTATTAGGGTTATTATTCTGGGAGGGTAAGCCTAGAGCAGCTGAGGGCCATCGTGCTTTTGTATAAAAATGAAGTCCAATGAGAGGGACCAGAACTGGGAGAAAGAGCACTGTTGACACTGAGACCCTACATCCAGCCTTGTCTTTATGTAGATGCTCCTCTGAACTTTTCAGTTGCCCGATTCAACAAACTATTTCTTTTGCAAAAGCCAGTTTGAAATTGGTATTTTCAATTGTAACCTAAAAAGTTGGCTTAATACCCTATTCTCTAATATTTCTTCTATATACCAAGCTCACCAGTTGTTTTCTCTCAGGTCAGACAGATACTTGAGCAACAGGGAAGGGCTGTTCCTTGGTTATAATGGTGAAGAGATCATAGGTACATATCTGATCAGAGCAGTGAGAACAGGTTCTGATGTTAGTCTACAGGCGGCATGTTCTCATCTGTAACTGGTTGGGTTTTACGAGAGATAAATTCCCCAATAGAGATGATTGTATCAAACTGATCTTCTCATCTTGGCCCCTGACTCCTCTGTGAAGATGGGACCATTTGCCAAATCATTTCTAATAACTGTAGACATACAACTAACTGCTATACACTTTGGAAAAATAGAATGGCTTTTGAAAACAATAAAATGAATTCTTGTTATGGTTAACCAAGGGTTCAAACAACCTATCTATAATTGCACTCATTAAATACATTGCTTTGGATTTTAAAGTTACAAGTAAACCTAATATCTCTCATAAGGCGCTGTTCTTCCCATTGCATTCCCATGGCTACTCAACAGAGGCCACACATGTGGGAGGCAGTGGAGCTATGGCACAGAGGGGCGGTGTCTATTTCTCCAGCAGGGTTTGCATTGTATGACTATGTTCCTGTCAAGCTTCTCTTTAACGACATTTCTAAATAAATGTGAATTTCCCCCCCTCTTTTTTTTTTAGAGGAGAGGGGGACAGGGTGGCAGGGTGAGAAGGAGAAAGAGAATCTGAAGCGGCCCATGCCCAGCACAGAGCCTGACATAAGGCTTGATCTCACCACTCAGAGATCATGACCAGAGCCAAAATGGAGAGTCAGAGGCTTAACCAACTGAGACACCCAGGCGCCGCTGCAACATACATCTTTGATGTGGACTTAGCATTGAAAGACCTGAGGTCTAGGCAAGTCATTTAACTTTTCTGGGCATCAATTTTTTCCTCAGTAACAGTGGGATAGTGAAAAGTATGATATCGATGATGATGAAAACAGCAGCTGCAGCTGCCTGTATCTGGTACATTCCGAGTGTGTGGGTGTCTGTACTCATTTAATTATATGAGGTAGATGCTATTAATATCCCCATTTTATAGGTGAAGAAATTGAGGCCCTGATAAGTTAAATAATGTATCTAAATTACCAGTAATGCCAATCTCATGGATTTTTGTTGTGATCAGTTGAAATTACCCACGAATGAGGAAGCCACAGAGCTCCAACATACTCTGTGTGTGTGTGTCATGCTGCGGCTAGTAAAAGAAAGGGGGGGTGTTCTTCTCCACATCTTTTACAGACATTGGGTTTAAGTGATCACAAGAAGATACAGAGAGGTACCTTTCTGCGAACATGTGCTTATGCGAACATGTGCTTATGAAGGATCAAAATGCAGAATTCAAAAGCATCCCCAAACAAGGTGGAATATGGCAAGATGTAGAGTGGGGGACAGGAGTCAGGGGAAAAGAAGGAGACTTGGAGCTGAAACAGACCGTTGGACAGACTGAGAGATGGTCCTGTGGACGGACTGGGAAGGAGGGGAGAGCAGAAGAGTGATGAGTGGTGCCAAACGCAATCTGTCTGCTGTGGAGTGTTCACGTGGGGCAGCAGGCATGTAGAGGTAAAGATGGACAGAGAGGATGGGGAAAAGAGCGAAGACCACACTAGAAGCCAGATGACCAGGTGCGTGATTGATCCCACCAGCAGTAAGAGACATAAGAAGTCTGCGACTGTGTCCCAACATCGTCACTCAAATACACGTGCTTATTTCTGGGGACGATAACCAAGGCAGGGCTTTCTGTTTGTACCATGCACTAGGTGGGACTCATTTGGCCCACAGGCATGTGACCTTAAGGGCCAAAACTGGGATGGATTCTTTTGTTTTGCCTCAACAACAGTAACAACAAAGCTGATCTTTATTTAGAACTTACTACGTGACAGGCTCCGTGCCAAATGCTTGTAATGTCTGGATAGCCCAAGAAAGGGTTATCATCATTAATCGCCTTTGATAGAAGTCAGCCTCCCTGATCAGAAGTCCTGGTTCTATCCCAAACATTTAGAGCCCTATTTTAGTTTTGGCAGTTAATTATAATAAAAACACAAAAACATATGGCTTTTCTAAAAAAATATTTATATCAAAAAAGAGAGGACTATTGGGCTCACTACTGATGCTGCCCCCCCCACACACAAAAAAAGAGCTACTTCTGTTCTCCTTTTAATATCAACTTTTGAGCCAACCAAATGTCATGTGTTATTCTCCCTGCCTTGTTCTGGGTAAGAATTTAGAAAGGAGCTGTGATGTATCATTAAGTAGTGTTTCCCATCATCTTATGGCTGAGTTATTGGCACTAGATATAGCCACGGGAGGGCGGGATAAATGTTTATGATGATTTAAAAGACCAATTATAAGTCTCTGCTTTATTCCTTACTCAGCACCCTCCATGGCATGTAAAAACAGCAATGAAAAAAACACACTACAATTGAAATTTTAGCTGAGCAGAATGTCAGTTTTCAGTTACACTTAAAGAATAAAAAACATTAGGATACCATTAACAGCTCCAGAGTAACGGAGGCAAAGTGGGATTGTTTTCTATTATTATTATTATTGCTATTAATGGGTCAGAGCATTCCAAGGGAGAAAAGCTGGGGACAATCCATACACTTTCTTTTTTTTTTTTTTTTAAAGATTTTGTTTATTTATTTGACAGAGAGAGATCACAAGTAGGCAGAGAGGCAGGCAGAGACAGGGAGGAAGCAGGCTCCCCACTGAGCAGAGAGCCCGATGCGGGGCTCGATCCCAGGACCCTGAACTCTTTGAGATCAAAAGGGGGCCCATTCAGCAGACCGCACCAGGTGGTTACTAAATGATACCCTGGTGGCCTTGAAGAATTTATCTCCTGTCTAAAGAGGCTCGCTTACACATTTCTATTTTCTGTATTCGATCTCCACAAATATTCCAGTAAGAGAAAAGGTTAATTTGCAGATAATTATTTAGGGAGAGAGGGAATATTTTCTAAAGCAGAAAAACAAAAACAACCTGTCACAATGCATCAGTCACTGTGTGCAAATCTGGAAAAGGATAATGAGCCTCGCAAAGTAACAGAATTAAGATGAAAAATTAGAGGTGCAAGATGGAAAGATTTTCTTTCAAGGGAAGTACCTGGTGAAATAATTTTTTCCCCATTGTTCATTTCATGCGATTTATATGTGACTAAGTACAGCTAATCCTGTCTCTTTCCAAAAGTTAATGTCAGCTACTCAAATAATCTGCTTTCTTGATTTAATTGCATAGTTTAACCTCTGACATAACCTTTTAATTCACACCATGACAGCCAGCCCGGCAGAAAGTTTTTCTAGGAATCTGAGTAACTTCCCCAAGGTAACAACTACTTTCCCTTTTGAGGGGTAGAGAGGGGAATATTCTGCCCAAGATCATCAAATCTATCACCGCTGCTCTGGTTGTAGAGGTGGCTTTCTTACTGCAGGGAAGGGGGGGGGATTTATTGGGATATCTAGTGTGTTAAAAGTTACATGCAAAACAAACTGAGGGGAGCAGGGGTAGGGGGGTGGGAGGGTGTAGGGAGAGGGTGGTGGGGTTATGGACATTGGGGAGAGTATGTGATATGGTGAGTGCTGGGAAGTGTGTAAACCTGATGATTCACAGACCTGTACCCCTGGGGCTAATAATATGTTATACGTTTATAAAAAAAAAGTTACATGCACAATAGTGTCAGTATACTTAACATTACTGAACCATACCCTTAAAGAAGTTAAAATGGTAAGTTTTATGTTATGCATATTTTACTAAAATTAAAACGACTTTTTAAAAGTTGGTTCTTTTTAAAAGCATGGTTATTAAAAAGGGGCAGGATACAGAACACTGATCAAATGATACCTTGGTTAATGAAAGTATGTAGTTCCAACTTGTTTCAAATATGGTCGTAGAAAAAAAAAACGTACTGTTAATATTTAAATATTTGGTGCTGTTTAGTGAATTGAAGTGAATTTGGGGAACCAAATTAACAAGAGAACTTGGCTTCTTAAAATGCTAGGAGAAGGGTGCCTGGGTGGCTCAGTCATTAAGTGTCTGTCTTCTGCTCAGGTCATGATCCCAGGGTCCTGGCCCCACACTGGGCTCCCTGCTCAGTAGGGAGTCTACTTCTCCCTCTCCCTCTGCCTGCTGCTCTGCCTACTTGTGTTCTCTCTCTGTCAAACAAACAAACAAACAAACAAACAAATAAATAAATAAAATCTTTAAAAAAATGCTAGGACGGAAGTCTTCAGCTACAGTAGTAGAAGGACTCACACCCTCTGAGGGCTTTGATTTTAAGTGAAGACCAAACAATGATTCGGGCAGTGTGGAACCAATGGACTGTAGGCAATTAAGGTGGTAAAATTCTGATGTTGTTTTAACATTGATCTTTTTTCAAATTATGAAGAAAGTTTCTCCTGTTTTAGCAATTTAAGAACCACGGCTTAGGGAAGCCACCTAATTTTAATAGCAAGAAATTTAAATATGTCTTGTGTTTGTTATTTAAGTCATCGCAATATTCAAAGAGGAGACAAATATTAAGGGTTATGTTCAAAGTGTCATTTGAAATGCTGGGACAGAGTCTCTGGCCACAGAGAGTACAAGGATTCTTTAGTAGGCTAGCATCAAGAGAGGAAGAAAGAGATGAATAAGGTGAGCTAATAAACTGAGTCCAAACACGTGCCATTTTGGGTTAAATTCCTCTGCAAAGAAATACAGAGACAGGGAGTGGAATCTCCTCATTCAATATTTCTCTTTGGCTGTGGGCATTTTTATTTGAATTATTTCAGTATGAGTTTTTTCTCTTCATAGCTTGGATTTTTTTTTTCTCCCTATGGTGAGATGATAATTCTTTGCTTATATAACCTCACTAATGCTGTATCAGAGTTTTGCTGCATGATCAAATAAAAGGAGGTCTAGAGGTTGAGAAAAGAAAATTTGTTTAAACAAACATCTCGATAATTAGAAAACTGATGGGAAATTCTCTGCTTTTCTACAAAGGAAACCAAAGCTACGGATGTGAGATGTGCGTAAGTAAAAGGCCAGAAGCCACACAAGCATAATGTTTTCTTCTGTTCTCAACTCTGAATACAAGGCAATTTCACCCACTGATCCATTTCAGGGCTACACTTGTGTATATTTCTTTCTCTTCCTT
This sequence comes from Taxidea taxus jeffersonii, assembly GCA_003697995.1. Taxonomy (NCBI): domain Eukaryota; kingdom Metazoa; phylum Chordata; class Mammalia; order Carnivora; family Mustelidae; genus Taxidea; species Taxidea taxus. The sequence continues at coordinate 116,647 of ML104803.1, forward strand.
TTTATGGAAAATTAGGCCCTTTCAAGTGTATACACCTGGCCAAGAGGTGCATTACTGGGCTATTTTAAGATGAAATGGTTTGGAGACGCCTGGGTGGCTCAGTTGGTTAAGCAGCTGCCTTGGGCTCAGGTCATGATCCCAGCGTCCTGGGATCGAGTCCCACATCGGGTTCCTTGCTGGGCAGGGAGCCTGCTTCTCCCTCTGCCTCTGCCTGCCGCTCTGTCTGCCTGTGCTCACTCTCTCTGACAAAAAAAAAAAAAAAAAAAAGATGAAATGGTTTTGATTTGTTGATCAACCCAGAACAGTTTCCCCTCCTCAGAGGACGGTCATGGTACCTTTAAAAAGTTAAGCACTGACATTCTAGAAAAACTCTCCCCTGTATCGTGTTCAGATCGGCGGATGATCGGAAGTATGTATTTTCCCAGCTTAGGAAGACAAGTAGATTTCTCGGTTTGTCATAAATCCAGAGAGGAAGGCCGTGCCTGGGACATTCAGACTTGTGCGAGACTGATCTCTGGAACTGGTCTCTGGCTCCATCCTACTCTTTGGGTGCCTGGTGCTCTGTCCCTCTCTTTCAGATAGCGCTCAGTATCTGAGATGCTAAAGTAAATGCTTATTTAACATGATCAACCCAAATCCTTTTTCTCCTTTGGCCTGCCCCCTCTCCTGCACCTGTCTGCAATCGCATCACGGAATCCTATACCCCTGAAATGTTTATGACTTCATTTTATAGCTGCCTTTGCCCCTCCCTACCAGGAGAGCAGCCACTCTAATTTAAGAAGCCCTAAATATTGTTGCCATGGGTGACACAAGAGCATCAAGAATGGTGGAGCTCAACTAATAAAAAGGCTTTCACAGCATTTCAGCCTTTGCTCATAAGTAAAGTTAAAATTTATGGCTTTTAAAATACTGGATCTGGAAGAGGTCAGGTTAAACGGCTGCTAGTAATAAAAGGGATCAATACGCCACAGCATCTTGAAACAGCCAGCAAACTAAATAAACACTCCATCCAAATCCACTTGGCCCTGAATTAAAAGAACATAAAATACTGTATTTATTTGGTTTGTTCCCTATCCATCAAAAGCTTGCTTTTCAGGGTCTTGACAAATTCTACCCAAGAAAAGTATCAAATGTTTGTTAGCCAAATGGCAATTACAGAACATGTCAAGGCTTTGGGTAATTAACTAAGTGTTACTTTATCAGGGAAGCACTTGTAGATGAGTTTACTACAAACACACAAATAAGACAAACAGGCTGGCCTGAAAAGACAACAGACTTTCTGATCCTTATTTACAAAACTGACATGGGAATTTGATATCCTCTGAGAACCAAAGCCTTCCTCCAGGAAAAAAGAAAAGGGGGGAAATAACAGTGCTTTCTCAATAGTTCTTTTCTCTCATGCCGAACTCTGAAATTCAATCTTGACTTTTGAATGAAAATGAAACCATTTGTAATAAGGAACAAAATCACAAGTCAGAAAACCAAGGACAATTGTAAATTACATCGGGAAGAGAAAAATTAGTGAATTTTGAAAGCAGGGCAAGCATAGACTACCTCTTTGATGATTGTTTTTTTCTGCTATAGATTATCCAAGGCACAGAAATACCATCTGCTTTTCTTTGGTGACAAATAGTTTAATAATCTGTTAATGTTATTTTTCTGTTCAAAGTTCATGCATGGGGAAAAGGCACAGTGACTGTGTTTTGTCCTAAAGGCATTTTTTTCCCCCTCTGGAAGGTATTATATGAAAGCTATTTATGTCAGAGAAGGGCGGCTGCTATTCATCCCTTCTGACAGAAGAAATCCTGACACAAAGGGACTCTTTTACCCTTCTCTAATAGCTTATGGTTTAATATTTTAAATGTATTTTTGCTTTTCATGGTTCAGCACTAAGTATGACTCTGGAATGAAAATAAGTGATCACAATTTATAGACATCACAGGTTAAATAGGGATACTTCTTTCTTGGTAGCTTGGGCTGTATTTAGGCTCCCTGCTGGGAATAATCTTGGATTTCAGAAACCCAGCTTTATGGTCAGAAACACTGGTGAACGTACGTTCCAGAAGGTGCTTCTCTTTGGTCTGGTTTGACCCTATTAGAAAATGAGAAATGCTCTCTAAGTGGGGGTTCATTTTAGGGAGTGATGTCCTTTCACTGAAATAGGACTGGCTGAGTCACTTAAGACTGCCCTCCTCCTCTGAGAGGTCCTGAGTACTGTGAAAGGACTCAGAGGCAGCTTTTCAGGGTTTCCGGAGAAGACTCTAAAATTAGCCTGAGGTCATTCTAAGGTCTAAACTTCAAAACCAGTTGAAAGCAGTGATTTAAGAAGAAATTCGCCAAAGGATGGACATCCATTTAGCTTTCCCTTTGGACAATCAGACATTTTAATATCGCCTTGTGAAATTATGGCAAATGTACATAATTTTTTTAAAAAATCTGAAAAAAAAAACAAAACAAAAATAATAAACCCTGAACATACAGAAGAATCTAACAAGAAAAGACGGTGAAAGAGAAAAGATATGGATAGGACAAGTCCTCCATGGAGTGAGCTAACGTTAGTGACAGTGAGAACGTCAAAAACACCGTCCCAGCACACAATATAGAAGCTATGTTGGGAAATCCAAGTGAAACATTTGGAGAAAGTAAAAAATGCTGACATGTAGTTTGTATTGAAGGTGGGAGGAGAGAATGGATTGGCAACAAGACCACTTATCTGGCTGTTCTTCTGAAAGGCAATGTTGAATTTCAGGGAAAAGTTAAGGGAATTGGAGAATGAACACTTTCATAAAAGTTCCGTCGCCTCCTGAAGTTCAGAATTAGACTTGTATTTAAGTTTCTTAAGGAATTAAGTGGCCACCATTTTTCATTGTCACAGTGACAGAGGGCTTCCAGAGAAATTAAATTCATTAATTTATTGTGAAAGAGTTGCACGCAGCCTCCTGGGTGTCCCGTAGTTTTATTTGTTTCTCATTAAGTCCCCAAAGCCTCTCCAGCAGAATTTGACATAAAACCTTCTGTAACATCAAGTCTCCTGTTTCTACTGCCCGTCATTCTCAGGATATAAAACACGGATCCTCTAACGTTCTCCTTGGTCAACCTCAAAAATAGTCTTTGTCCTGCATCCATCCTGCCTCCTGAGCCTCACGTCCACGAGAGTGACCCCTTTCTCTTCTGAGGCTGCCAGTTATCCAGGTTCTCTCCATCCATCGGAGTCCACAGATTCCTTCTCTTCACTGAAATCATCTCTTGGGTCTCTCCTATTCAGAAGACCCTGCCAGTCTTCTAACTTCTACGTTTTCTCTTCTTTTCATGCCCGGTTGGGCGCACCTGGGGGAGCTGACTTTCCCCTTGGTCCCAGCATCCTCTGCCATCTGGCTTCCAGTTCCAGGGCCTCCCCATGCTCCAAGGTCACCAATTACCTCCTAATTGCCAGAACCAATAAACTTCGCTCCAGCCTTATTGTGTTTGATCTCCCCGCAGTGCTCCATACTCTCCTTTACCCCTTCTGGATGAAACCCTATCCTCCCGCTGCAGCCATGCGTCCAGGCCCTGTGCTACCTGGTTCTTCTCCCGTATGTCCGTTCTAGGTCGGGCTCTGTTACTGGTGCCCTTTCTTCCTCTTTTCCCCAAATGCCGGCCTGCTCCAAGATTTAACCCTTGGCTCAATGCTGTCTTTATTCCCATTTTCCCTCTGGGTATCTGTTTCCAGGATTTCAGATAACTTGATCAAATTACTGCCAGGCTCCCCACTGCTTTGGAGGAGAAAGTTCTAACTCCTTAGGATGGTTTGGAAAGCACTTCACGACCTGCCTCTTTTCTACATCTCACTTGGCCTTTCCTCTCCTGTCTTTGTTCATCCCCCATGAAGTCCAACTTGCAGCCATTTTGAACTGATTGTTTCACTTCTGTATGCCAGCTCCCTTCTTTGGGACTTTGCACGTGCCCCACACCCCCTCCAGGATTCTCCTCTCTCCTCTCCGGCCAGCTCTTCTTCAACCTCACTTTCTTAGACACCACTTCCACCAGGAAGCCTTCCCCAACCATCTTTATGTCAGAAACGAAAGGAGGGAGAAGACAGTGGTCAGGCTCCTCATTTCTGTTCTAATGTCAGAATTAGAATTTACTGACCGCTAATCATTATTTTAAGCATGATTCCATTTACACAAGATTAATCCTCACCTCGACTCTTGCAGTGAGGTGCTCTTATTCCTGTCACTTATACAGGGGCAAACTGAGGCACAGAGAGGTTAGTATCTTGTATCTTGTCCAAGGCCACACAGCCAGCAAGCAACAGAGCTGGGATTTGAACTCCAGGACTCTGTCTCCAGGTTCAATGACCTAGATAACACCATACAGCTGCAGAATTATGCATCACTCTGTACACTGTGTATATATCTGTTTTTCTTTTTAAACTCTAAGCTCTTTGAAGACAGGAACAAGTCATGGTCACCTTTGTATCAGTGCTTGGCACCGGGGACTCTCAATAATGACTTGTTGTTTGACTAATTAATCAAACCTTCCTGACTGATCTCAAAGACTGCCCCCTCTGGGTTGCTCACAGCATGGGTTCTTATTTCACTGTGTCTCTGTTGCTGCAAACACTGGGATCACTCAACTGTGGTAAGTATGGAGGTTGTCCTAAAGTCTAGAACTCTTCGCCTGTGAGGCTGAGACTATTATGATCCACGGTTTACAGCTAAAGAGGCTGAGGCTCCGAATGACACACTGAACCAGCTGTGGAAGGAGGACAAAGTCAGGGCTGTCTGCCCGCGACGGTCATGCGGTTAACCGCCGATCCACAGGTGTCCCCACCAGGACGGCAAACTGCCTACCACTCAGAGCCCTTTGGTCTCCTCCTGTCAGAGATTTTACCAAGAGCTCAGAGGCAGAAGTTGCCGTGCAGATGTTGACCGATAACCGCTACGAGCCGCAGTCTGGCATCCTCTTGCTGCCCCAGAAGGCACACTCCCAGTGTTCCCAAGACAAGCCATTCCTGTGCTGGAAGGTGCTGCTCCCCCCCCCCCCCCCAGCTCAGGCCCTGCTCTTGCTCCTACTGGCAAACCTCTTCTTCCCTCAACTCCTCCCCAGCAATGCTTTGCTGGACTCCTTTGTCTTCTTTTAAATTCTTTCAAAAAGCCTTTTCTCGCTGAAGCTTTCCACCAGGTCTTTTTGTGCTTTCTTTGAACAAGGATGAATAAGAAAAGAGAAAGGAAAATACCACAAATCCTGTATAAACAATAAAGAACTGGAGGTCTTTGAGATTGAACTACCTTTTCAGAAGGTGTATTTTCTCTCCAGCTTGTTTGCCAAAGCTCTCCCAGCACCAGACATCCTGCTGGCTCACCACAAAAGGAAGACATGGCGGCTGGAAAGAGGGGCCGCCCCACTCTCCCAGCCCGATTCCCACTGCCCTCTGTCTCTTTCAGAGAGGACTTCCTTGAGTCAGCAACTCATGTGTGCTACGTGGCCTTTATTGTATGCTTGACACATTTTCAGGAAGAGAACACCTCAGTGGGGGCAGCGGCTTCCCTTACTTGTGTCAAGACTGTCTCTTAACAGATTTCTCAGGCTAAATGATGCAACATTGCCAACCGACCCGAGGCTGCGGCCTCTGCTCCTGCTCTCCTACCCAGCAAGAGCACTCGTCATTAGCACCTGAACCGAACCTATACAAAAAAGTCCCCACTGAACTTTTTCTCTCCAAGAACATCTCCCTGCACTGTTGTGTCTATAGCTACTCTCAATGGACAAAATACAGAATTCAGGATTAAAAACAATGACAACCCCAGATTATTTTTTTATACTACCATGAAACCATGATCACCTCTTTAGGGTAATCTAAAGAGGCAGGTGGCTCCTGATTTTTATCACTGGATCCCTTAAATAAATATTTTGAGATAAGACACATGAACTTGTGTCTCATGGCCTCATTACAATGTGCTTTTCAGAGACTCATTTCTCTTTTCATTATCTTTCTTCTCCCCATACACACTGTTAATTGTATTTTTGGTGCATGGTAAATACAAGGAAGTTTTTGTTAATCTGTGAAACTCAAGAGAGTTTTCCCTTTCCAACAGGGTACTGAAAACAGCTTAACGTGGGGCCTTGGGGTTGATTTGTGATTTTATATTACTTCTTTATTCACTTCCTCCTCAAAGAGGCCGTGAGCATGCCACAGTCAGCAAGCATTACTCACATCTTTTTTCTCCTATGTTTAAATGTATATGCAAAAGATACACAAGCAGTCTGAAATCTAGAAGCAAGTGGAGACTAAAATAAAAAGCTCTTTGAAATAACATGCAGGTCCATGATAAAGGATAATAAAAATTGAAGGAATGATAATGATGGGAAATGCTTTTCCAACAAGAGGAAATGCTATGGATCATCTGTAGATATAATGATTTCTAAAGAGGACTTAAAAGTTGTCCTGATAAACTTTGCATTTGGCACTAATCAAAGACAAATACTGTACCTAAGAAAAGGTGTGATGGAAAAGTCAAAGGTATGCTGATACAGATCCCTACCTAATTTCAGACAGAAGTCAAGTAGAAATGCTTGCTAAGCCACCGTTATAAAAGTACATCATATAAACTAAAGACTATAGGAAAAGGAGAAAAAGGAAAACCAATGTGATATGCCACATGTTTACTTAATAATAAATACTGCAAAGAGTTCTCACTAGATCAGTCCAGTGAGAGCAAGACGGCTAGTTACTTTTCTTAGTAATCTTAAAAGTAATTGCAGGGACGCCTGGGTGGCTCAGTTGGTTAAGCGGCTGCCTTCGGCTTGGGTCATGATCCCAGCGTCGTGGGATCGAGTCCCACATCGGGCTCCTTGCTCGGCAGGGAGCCTGCTTCTGCCTCTACCTGCCTTTCTGCCTGTGCTCTCTCTCTCTCTCTCTCTAATAAATAAATAAAATCTTAAAAAAAAAAAAGTAATTGCAATATAAGTTTCCGAAAGGGCTTGAAGAATGGAATATCTTCCTCCATATGAGGGAACTAAATCAGTTGACCAATACTCCTACACATTTTCTAAGTCTGAGGTTGATAGTGTATCATAATTCCAAGGTGCTGTCGCCAACGTATGTGGGCATGTCTGCTTGCAAGCGAATAAGGAACATAAATACTAAATTCTCTTAAGAGAATCTAATATTCACGGAAATTAAAGGCAATACTAATCGAGGGAAAATGGCTAAAATAAAACAAAACAACAACCCTTTATTTGTCCAAAGCTGAATGATCTAAGCTAGCAGTATGGATAACACAAGCCAGGAACGGATTCTCAAATGTGCACTTAAGTAACCAGAGTAACTGTACACACTCCTGTGGGTGAGAGCTCTGCCCCCGCCCCCCGCCCCGCCCCGGGGAACCATTCACGTGACTCACATGGGGTCTACACCAAAACTCCCTTCCATCCCGCCAGAGAGCCAGAGAGCTGTACAACCTAACAACAACAAGTAAAACACACAGGTAACTTAGGAAAGTCACATTTTTTTCCAAACGACACATGCGGACATTATTTGGCCTGGCTGCAGAATGCAGTGTGACAATACACATTGTGTATATAATGCACAGTGGGAATTTAACAGGTGTTTGCCTAACCAATATATGCTTGACTGAATGAACAAGCGGAGTGTTTTCCAAACTGTAAGCCTAAACATTTCAAGCGAGAAAGTGAATACCTGATTTAGAAGGGGTCGGTAAATTCTTAGGCAAATGCATTTTATATTTTTACTCAATATTTCTCACCTTGATTCATAGCCAGGATCGAGACTGGCCCCAAAGCAGCTGCTTCTTTTTAGATAACTGCTTGTGGGTTTATACCTTTGCTGGAGGAAGAGGAGGTCATGATAAAGAGGCTCTTTACAGAAGCTGACCTGAGTGTAGAGAAGGAACTAACATATGCTTCCACTCAAACCTTGCTTTGCTACAGCGAGAAGCAGAGTTAATTAACAAAGGAGTAAAATTTCCACTAGGTGACAATGCACAGAAGAAATGGAAAGCCAGATTTTCCAATAATGGGAATTTAGAGAATTCACCCTTCGGTAATTGAGGGCTGATTGTATATATGAATAGTTAGTTGCAACTGTTAAAGTGAAAATTTAGGTTAAGGAAAATCATTGAAGCAATCAACACAATTTAATTTAATATTCATTAAATTCCTGGAATGTATGTGTTAGGTGCTGTTTGGAGAGCAATGAACTAGTTAATAGATAATTTTTGGTATCTGCATTACAAAACTGTTCTATTTTCAATGGCTTCAGGAGTTTTAAGTTAAATTTGCGGGGAAAACTAATACATAACAAAGGGGGCAATTTTTATTTGGTTCACTCATCTGTTTTAGGTGCAGCTAATCTTTTCCCCCCTTCTTCCAAGAAAATCCTGGGGTACCTGGCTGGCTCAGTCAGAAGAGCATGAGCTCATGATCTTGGTGTCGTGAGTTCGAGCCCCATGTTGGAGGTAGAGATTACTTAAATAAAATAATAAATAAATAAATACAATTAAAAAAAAGAGAAAATCCTGATTTTGTTCAGAGAATCAATGTACTACTTAAAAATGTTCATCTCCTCATATATTCTCACAGCTCTGGGTTACCAGAAATGGTCTGGAATAAATAAGATAAAAACAAAGCATCTCATGTCAGTTTCTGGAAAGCTACTGTTTTCCAGATAAAAGGGGCAGAATGAGCTCATATGTCTTACACCTTTTGCCCTTTATCTATCCTCCTCCTTCCTGCCTGGCACAAGAAGGGGCATCAGCCATCTTGCAAACATGAGGTTGGAAGCCACACTGCTATGGGTAGAGGAGAAAGAAGCCAGGGGAAGACTAGTGCTTTGAAGACTTCTTTGACCAACCCTAGCCTGCCTGCTTCTGCCCATCCTGAAGCCTGAGAAAAAGAACCTTTTTCAGAGAAACCACTGTCATCATTGATCTGTGTCTTACAGACAAACACACTATAACTGATAAACCAACTATTTATAACTATTTAATGGTTCTAACATACAATATACTAAGGTCCACCCATTTTAACACCATCTACTGGTGTTACTTATTTATGGCAAGTATGTCCTATCAAATACAAAGATAATTATGGGGGAAAATAATTATGGGGACGAGGGGACAGATGATCTGAAACAGGACTATCTAAGGAACTGGATGACAAGGTGGTAAGATATATACGGCAGTACTGAATTCTGAGAAATCAAATTAAGCAAATATTTACAAGAATCAAACTTTTTAACTTCATTCAGAGAATAAGACAAAATACAGAATCTTTTATCTTATTACAGGAACTAATACATTGTCAAAATGTGGCTAATTTATGATGAAATAACTTTAATGTTTTCTTTTTTAAAAACTGAGATATGATTAACATATAACATATTAGTTTTAAGTGTATAATGAAATGATTTGGTATTTGTATATATTACAAAATGATCACTACAGTAAGTTTCATTAACATCAATACAATTTTTTCTTTCAAATGCAATGTGGGAGTATCACTGAAACACTGGGTGGCTTCCAACCTAGCGTTCCTGGTGTACATTTGGGGGACCCTTAAGGAAATAGTAGGCAACCATGGCAAGGATGTGTGAGTTGCTTCCAAATATCAAAATTATGTGTGTATGCACATTTATTATTATATATTAGTTAATAATAATAATATAGCTGTAATATATACATAAAGTTCTTGGCATATTTACTTATATGCCAATGATTAAAAGTTGAATAATCAATTATTCAGTGACTATTACTTATCAGTGTCTTTTGTTCATGCATGAGATTCCTCAAACATGGGGAGTATGAGGGTTTCCTGCACTCTGCAGCAAATGCTTGACCCTAGAGTTTCATATATTTTCAAGTGACTCTGAAGATCCTTGTCTGGAAGCAATCTGATATTTTGCTGAGGCATGAATCTGAATCACTTTGCAGAGATTGCACCTGGCACAAACTCCAGGTTCTGAAATCTTTGGGAGGATAAATTTTCTGTGCTTGTCTTTGGATATATGGGAATTCATTTTCTAGATCTGGGTAAGCTCCCAGTGAATGCAACTACAGTGGGGTGATGTGATACACAGTAAAGTTTATTTTATTGGCAGAATTTATTTATTTTCTGTGGCATGGCAGTCCTTGTTGGTTGCCTACCCCAACCCCATTTCCAATCACCATCTCCTTCCTTGCCTCCATGGAAGCTAGAAAATCAAATACTTCTAAGCCTTTGCTGTCAGGGTTGGCGATGAGCCAAGTCTAGGCAATGAGCTATGTGTGGAAGGGGTTAGAGCCTTCCAAAGGAAGGCCTTGGGTTTTACTGGTAAGATAGATAAGGCTGGTAGTTATCTTTTCCCTCTTTTTACCTCCTCCTGTTTTCACTGTGAGCCTTATAGCCAAAGCTGCCACAAGATGATTAAGAGGGAGAAGCCAGGAGAATCAGAAACACAACCAACCTAATATCCCCTGAACTCTCTCTTTTGTTCACTTCTCTGCTAATAGGGGCCTTTATTAGACTACTCATTATGTCAGAAACAAAACCCCACTTCTTTATGTTACCAATAGTACAGTTTCCTGTTATTTGTAGCCTATAGCATTCCTAATTGGCACAGATAGCATTATGAATTAATTTAGTCCTGTACTTAAAACATTATTGTTTGACAGGTCTAAAGATGTCCCTTAAAATTATCAGTTATTATTTCCTCTGTTTGTGACATTTGTGAGTTAGGAGAGTGGTGAGGGTATCAGGAGAAATCCCTAGAAAACATTTAGTCTCTGGTACATTCCAGTAGTGGAGGGGCATATAGCTTCCTTTCAAGGAATCCAATTCCCTTACTTGCTGAACTCGGTGAGTATCCTTCAGATCTTAATTTGTTTTTGCAAGTGAATTTTCTTACTAGAAAAAAATATTTCTGACAGCTAAAATGACTATTCCAGTTCAGAGGGAAATTACTAATTATACCTTGTCACAGGGTAATACATTTTTGTTTGTCAGGTATGACTTTGGTTATTGAGAATCAGCGGCCCAGGAGCTCAATTGCCCCTGGGGAACTTTAAAAAAAAAAAAAAAATCAATGAAATTCCTGAATATAAATTCCTGAACATAAAAGTTCTTAGAAATTCTAACAAGGTGGCAACACTGCTTTCTCTCTCCTTGCTCATGAAGCATTACCTGAGAAACCCCTCTGGCTTCCTTTGTCATGACTGAACTATACTACCAATGGGGGGAAAAATGAAATTAGAAAAAAATTAGAAGTCTGTTTAGTTATAAAAAGCTGCCATTATTTCCACAGAATTAAATACCAACAAGTTTTTACTACCAAACGCTAAATGATATTTAAAAACCCTCAAGAGACCTTCAATCATTCAGAACTTGACTCTGAGGAAAGAGAAAATTATAATAAAATAAATTTCTTTTTAGGTAGGAATTTATCTACCCTGTTTATATGAAGTCAAGTGCAAAAGTTCTATAAGTTTTGAGTGATTTATGCATTAAAAAAGTGGAAAGTGATTCAGGTTCAAATCTAGACTCTGTCCCTTCCTATTTGAATTAACATTTCAATTTCCTCATTTATAAAATGGAATAATATCTGCTCTTCCAACTTCATAGATCTTTTGAAGCTGGGTGATTTATACTGACTTTAATATGGTGAACCACTTGCTTGGAAATTCATACCTCAGTGTATCTTTTACACAAGAATGTTACATTTTCTTCCTTTTGAGAAATTCCAGTCCACAAGTGAGTCATTAATGAGGTCATTAAAATGATGTGATTTCTTCTCTTACAACTTGTGCTCGTCATCATGGTTTTAAAAAACTTCACTCTCTTCAAAATTTTCCCCAAAGAGTCAAGAGATCTTTTCTTTTGCCAAACGTCTCCTGTTTTTCTCAAAACCATGCCTTGTTTTATTTTTTAACTTCATTTGGTCTGGTCATAGATCTCAGAAGTAAAATTTTAAAATATTACTTGCAGACCTGTATTTTCACGTTTTGACTTTTTTTTTTTTTTAATCAGCAAATCACTACCTTCTAACACTAGGGACATTAGAGTAAAGGCTCTTTCTACCTCATTTCAAATAAAATGTTTCTATGTACTTGAAACTCAATTTTCTTTCTCTTACTTTCCCACTACATTTTTGACACCTACAAAAAGTACCGATGCTTAAGAGGGCTGACCAGTGATGTGAATCAAGACTGGCTTCTGTGAGGCTCTTTCACTATAACCCTCAAACAGTTCTCTTCAGTGTTATAACAGTCAGCGTGATTTCCAAGTTGATGTTCATTTTCCCCCTAATATATTAGACTGAAGTGTTTTCAAGAACCAATTATATAAGCAGACCTTAATCAGTCTGTCTTCATGCTTATTTACTTTTACTAATGCGTGTTCGTCGCAAGACATAGTGATGCACAACCTCTAATTTACTTTGTGATCAAATCCCTGATGATCAGCAGTTCCTGCTTGGGCACAGTATTAATGAGTTCTTGCAGTTGACTCTAAAACATTTTGGTGTCAGCATTCTTTCTCACGGGAGAAGTCAAGGAGTTGAATGATGGTTATGTTCACTCGGGCTCACTCACTAAAGGCCCTGGGATGAGAGCAGGGCTGCAGTTTAGCCTTAAAAGAGTTTGATTAATAACAGAGTTGGTACCATATAAAATATGACGGCAGCTTTTTTTATTACAGTATTAAGAAAAAACATCCCTCCTCTAGTTTAGAGATTAGATTAGTTATCTTGAGTGTTTGAACTTCTTTATGATGCCCTAAGAGTTCCATGTTCTTAAAACCAAGCCCAGACTAAAGAACAGCCTTAGAATAGCTAGAAACTGAAAATTTGGCTTTTTCATATTTTTATTTGCTGTGGTTATTTGTTAAAGGTATTTATTCAGTATTCACTCTTCAATCTTCCTTCTAAATGAAGCCCACTACTAAATGGAATCTTTTGCTATGGGTATCAATTACAATGAAATCAAAGTCACCTCATAGGACTGCAGAATCATTAAAATTAGGGCATGCTATGACATTTGCATGACATTTCTGCTTCCTAGCTTGCTCTTGCTTTCCCTGCTGCCTGGAATATGCCTTTGCTCTCCTCTACCATGATCCAAATCCAACCAATCCTTCAAAGCTCAGGCCAAATCCTTCCTTGATGAATACAGCCCATGCGGTCTTGACCATCTCTAAGCCCTGTTGCCCTGTTGTCCGTGTCATACAATCTGGCACTTTCTATTTCAGAGCTTAGTATTTATAAATCACTTGCTCTCAATTGTTCATATGCGTAAATTTTGCCTTCTCTGAAGAATTATCTAATCCTATGCCTTACTTCTTTTTCGCATCCTCATGGTATCTCAGGCAATATCAAGACATAGCAAAAACTCAAGAATGACTACTTAATGTCATAATTTGCATGAGTGTATAAATGTTAAAGGGTTCTGTTATCAGTGTTGACTGACATGGAGAAATATTACTGAAATTGTAAGAAAAGAAAAAGAAAAAGGGGGAACTCAGAATAAATTATCACCTTTGAAAAGCCAATGCAGGTATTAGTAAAGGTTCAAAGTGAATTAGATTAGCTCCGATTTTAGTAAAAAACAACAAACAAAACCCTCCAAAAAAACAAAACCAAAACCAAACACTAGAAAAATTACTGTAGATATTCTAAATCTTGGGGGAAGAATGTCTTTTCTTCTTCTTCTTAAGTGTCATTAAGATTAAGAATGGGATTCCTTTTGTTGAAAATGCTTTTAATAGCCACTTTAGCTCTGTTGTTTGGGCAATTCAACAACAAGCCTGAAAAGTGGCCTGTCTTATCGAAAATCACTTCTAGTCCTTCACCCTGACTCCAGAAACCTTATATGTGAGATAAGTCTGCAAAGGGAGCTCCATCATCACCCATCTCTTCTTTCCTCAATGATGACTAAAATAGGGCAAGATACTGAAAGGAATACTTTTATCGCCAAAAGAACAACATCAGTTCAAAAATCTAGGTACAAAATCATACTTCTTGAAATTAGAGTGAAGTAAGGGAGAAAGGTCAAGGGATACAGAAGATGGGACAGGAAATAGCAACAAAACCACAGAAGTCACTAGCAATTATTGAACAGTTACTGTGTTCTAGGTGCTATGCTAAGTACCAAGTACCTCCCATGTATTACCTCTCTCCCAGTGCTGGATGTTAGCAAATGTGCTTGCAGGGAAACTAGTAAGCAACAAGTTCCTTATAATACCGATAAAGACTCCAACAATTATATTTTGACCAACAATCCTGAATGGAATTATGAGTTAAGAAATTAAATTCATTTTCATTTATTATTATATTGGGTTGCCATCTCCCTGTTATCCCTCCTTAAAATTTCACTGCATCTGAGGGGGATGGGGGAGGAGTGTTTGGAGAGGGTGGTGAGGTTACATTATATGTTTATATAAAAATAAAAAAAAATTTCACTGCATCTTGGAAGAGATAAAATAGTGTTCACTTATATCTTGTCCTAAATGCAGCGAATCTTCTCTTGCTCAGTTAAATAGTTGCCAAATTCCATTTCAGCGGCCAAAATTTATTCTAGAGGTAACTGCATTTTAGTCTTAGATAAACTCTATTTGGTGAGCCTGGGAGACAGTAAATCAATAGGGATTTAATAAAAAATTACTTTTCCTTCCTTGAAATGGCAGTCTAAAAGGCAAATATGCAGGTAAGAGCTTTCAAGAATATAGTGCTATGATGTTAGATAAAAAACATTTAATTTTTTGGTGTGATGTTTCTAATGACTCGTCTGATTGATGCCTTGTAAGATGTGTGAGTTACTTGGAATAAAAATCAAAAGGCCTTCTCTCAAGATTTACATTTTATTTCATTGGCAAAGTCCCAAATGACAAAAGTCTGTGTGAAGATTTAGCTGATAGCCTTTTTACGTTAATAAATACCTATCTAGTAGAATTCACTTCTGGAAAATCCAAAGACTTGAATATCTCTTAATTTTCTCTTCTTCCTTTTTTTTTTTTTAAAGATTTTATTTATTTATTTATTTATTTATTTAACAGAGAGGAACACAAGCAGGGGGAGTGAGAGAGGGAGAAGCAGGTTTCCTGCTGAGCAGGGAGCCCGATGCAGGGCTTGATCCCATAACCTTGGGATCATGACCTGAGCCGAAGGCAGACACTCAACGATTGAGCCAACCAGGCGCCCCATCTCTTAATTTCTATAATTAGCATGTGACTTGCACCTACTATAATTAATCACCATCCAGTGTTAAAAAGATAACTGAATATTAATCAGAAAAATAAAAACCTCTCTCTTATCAAGATTTCCCTAGAAGAGAGTTTTTCCCTCCTTCTTGAGAATAAAACAATGAAAAGTGGCATCTACATAACTCCACTGCATTGAATATCTCTTTAGTGAAATCTCAACATGTCAGTGGCAATATTGAAGATGATGTATCAAAAAGCAACTGAGATTTCACCCTAATCTGCACATATTAGAAATTATCCCACTGGTAGACAGAAAAGTAAAGCCATATTTACATGAGCACATCAAAACTCAATGAAGAAAAAGCTGCAGAACCCTTCACATTAATTTCAAAAGCAAATATTCCAGATTGTTACTAACATTTAGAGACTGATTATTAGATTTTCATTCTTGAAAGTGCATCTATTCTGTGTACCACCCCAATTTTCCCCAAGGCCACATATAAGTAGGCATGTTATACTCATTCATGGACGTCTTTTGTCTAAGACTAAAAAAAAATATAAAATATTAATTTATCTTGGAGTAAGCCATGGGTGTTGTCTCCATGCAGTTCTAAGGTTGATGTATTTTTGTCCTGCTTGTTCTGAGGACAATGAAGCTTAGAGCAATTTTTGTGAAAACTTTAGCATTAATACCCAGAAAACACAAGCATAAAGAGAAGGCAAACTAAAATACATGATTTCACATGTGTGTAATATGAATTACTATTTTATAATAGATATAATAAGTCACTCTTTGCAAATCTGTACCTTTTATGTTTGTGTATAAAAATATTTCCAGATAATAAGAAAATTTGCCTTTCATCACTGAAGATGAAAACTGGAAAAAACAGAAAAAGCTGTATACTTACATCACTAACTACTTTAGAAAGAACATATCACTATTCATTCAAATTTATTTTTACTAAGCGGAAATATATGTATAAGTGGACTGTTGTCAGTTGATCAAAAAACAGACAACTATGTAATATAAGTATATAATTGCATTTTCAAAGAAAATACAGGGCTATATTGGCAAAATCAGTACAAACTCCATTGCAAAATAACTTTTATCCCACTAATATTTAAAAACTTGGGGGCGCCTGGGTGGCTCAGTGGGTTAAGCCTCTGCCTTTGGCTCAGGTCATGGTCCCAGGGTCCTGGGATCGAGCCCTGCATCAGGCTCTCTGCTCAGCGGGAAGCCTGCTTCTCCCTCTCCCTGCCTGCCTCTCTGCCTACTTGTGATCTCTGCCTGTCAAATAAATAAATAGAATCTTTAAAAAAAAACCAACTTGAACAAATATTTCATTTATGTGGTTAGGATCCTTTGTGAATATAAACATGTAAATTGATTTAACTTGGTATTATATTTGTAACTGCTTGGAATTTTGCTTTCCACACAGCTGCTAATTTTCAGAGAAAAATACTAGTCATTTCAGGCCACTGAACATGATAATAGCAAAAATGAGATTGATCATGAACTCTAGTAACTGCCTCTGCCTTCATCTTAGGCTTTTAGTTAACCAAATGAATTAATCGCTCCTAACTCTTTTAAAGAATTATTATTTAATTTAATCTGTGCAATCTTGTGAACAAATCCAAGATTCAACTACCACCTCTATGCAGATGACTTCCAAATCTACATTGTTAACCTTGACCTCTCTCTAAAGTTCCAGACTCATATTTTCAAATGCTTCTTTGCTCATAATTTGGCTATTTGTCAGGAAGGTTTTGGGTGCCTCCATCTCTTGTTGCACAATACAAGAAATTATCAAGTCCTATATACCCCATCTCTGCAACATTTCCATAATTCTTTTATTGATTCTATCCTATTCTCCCTAACAATCTTTTTCAATCTCTCATTGCTGTTTATCTAAAATGACTTAGTAATCTAGCTGATCCTTTGCTTGTATTTTAACACTGGTGTTCCTGGGGTTCAGAAATTTTATATGGTTGATACAGACCTTTTGTTGGGTATATATTTTTCAAATATTTTCCAAGTTGTGGCTTGCATTTTCATTTCTCAACAGCATCTTTTGAACAGAAGACCTATCTCATTTTGATAAAGTCTAATTTGACTTTTTTCATTTTTATAAAGTCTAAATCATCTTTGTTTTCTTTCACACTTCATGGTTTTTGTGTCTTAGAGAAAGTTCTGCTTAATCCACTATCACTAAAATGTCTTCTATTTTTTCCTAGAAGTTTTATAGTTTTAGCTCTTACATTTAGCTCTATGAACCATTCTGAATTACTTATGTAGTGTAAAGTAATAGATGGAAGTTCTTTTCTTTCTTCCTTTCTTTTTTTTTCTGTTTTGCATGTGGCTATCTAGTTGCTTCACATTAAAGGCTTTGAAGAAGGAAAATGACATGGTCTGATATTTATTTTTAACATGGCCCCTCTATCTGCTACTTAAATGATAAAAAGTGAAACCCCTTAGCAAGGGAAAAAAAGTCTCCTTAGACCTCCCTTCCTCTATTATTCTCTGCTTCCAAATACTCTCACTGTTTCCATCCTCACCATTTTTTTTTACCTTAATTATTCCTCCTTGGATTCAAGGAAAAAGCTGATGATGGTGGAGAATATGAAGATGGAAGAGAAAGACCCATTAATTGATTGAAGAAGGAAGAAGAAATAGTTGGGGATGAATTCAGAATACAAGTGACAGATTAGCGAAGAAGAGGGAGTGATACATCTTCTCTAACATTCTACCTCTTTTTCTTCACTTGTTTTTGCTCTTGATATTTCCCCCAACCCAAAAGCATTCCTTCTCAGCAGCTGCATGGTAACCCCAGGCCTCAACTTAGCCTTATGGTGCCTTTTGGTAGCCTTCTATAGTTTCCAGAATCTTACATTTTACAATTTCAGAAGAAGCCTTAGTGGATGACATTCTCTGAAATGAACTGATTACTCCAATAAGTATCTGCATAAAGAAGTCAAATTTTTAAGGAAAATTATTTGTCAGCACTTGAGAAAGCAATACCATGTAAAGCAATAAATGGGCCATTCCAAGATGTCCTTCCTTACAGGTGTTGCTGTAGTCATTTCAAATGACAGCTGAGTTCCCTAACAAGAGAGGTCAGGATTGTTCTTGTTGTGCATTCTTACTACATAGTACTTAGTATGGCTTCTATGACTGCAAGGCATTCGTTACATTTTAACTTACTGAAAACAATTCACAAGAACATAGCTTTACCCATGCCCTTTTAACACTCAGGTAACAACTTTATGACCAGATGGAAGGGAACTTCCTCCTTCTTACACTTTGGAAGCATTACAGAGATGATTTCTAATCTGCCCCCTCTGCCACAGCCATATGCTCCGAAATGCAAGCTAGAGGGGCAGATGTATAATCTGGGAAATGATCCAAATTCATGACCTCTTAGGAGCCAAGGGTATTGTGTGTGCCATGCCAGCCTGCATGCCATGCCCAGAAATTCTAATTCATAGAAACAAAGTCTGAAAGGCACAGAGAAAGAAGAAGAAAAATACAGGTAGGTAACACATCATCTGTTTTTCGAAACTTGACCAACTTAGTACTTCATTCCAGGGAACTAATGGGGTTTCCTTGATCCTTGTAGACTCCAATAGCAAAGGCAGCCCTTCCGTAATATAACTGTGAGCTGACTTCACCTAAATTGTCATGGTATTCCCTTGGCCAATCTCAACACCTGTGCTATGGCAACATGAGTCTTACATAACTGATAAGTTACATAAAAATTCTGTGAAAGTATCAGAATTTCTGGTCTTCAGAAAGAAGAAAAAATGGAGAGCATTTGGTGTAAAAAGGAGAACATATGGAAGGACAGCTTTTGTTAGAATGAACAGGACTGGTTTTGATTTGTTTTAGTACCTATAGGGCCTATCAAACAACCTTCTCCTGTACTACTCTGTGGGTGTGGTCATGGCAAGGAATTCCATCTGAAGGGCATTCCAGAGGTTCAGAAAGAATTCTAATAAGTATCTGATCCATGGCTCATGTAGGCAGTGACAACAAATCGCCAGATAAGCCTCTTCTTCCCCACTTTATGGCAGGGTACATTATAATCTGATAAAAGCTCCTGTGTGAACCCTATTTTATTTCTTCCTAAAACAATGAATCATTATAAGAATCTCTAGACAGAGTAATAAACCAGCGCTTGTAACTACAAATATAACCAGAACTTTTTATTATGTGGTTTCTTGTTGAA
The DNA here is from genome assembly GCA_003697995.1 of Taxidea taxus jeffersonii. Lineage (NCBI taxonomy): Eukaryota > Metazoa > Chordata > Mammalia > Carnivora > Mustelidae > Taxidea > Taxidea taxus. The sequence continues at coordinate 136,044 of ML104803.1, forward strand.
GGGAATTTTCCATTTCAACCTTTCTCAGCATATTATGGACATCATCATATTCCTATGGTATGTGGCTTTCCATATATTTCTAAGGAATATTTTAAGTTGGTTTGTCAAAAGTAATCCAGACCGAGTGAAATAAAATGATATCTGGCTTAATGTGTGTTCTGATCTGCATTGGACCCAATGGTTAATTTGAATTCAGCCATTTATAAAAAAATAACCATTCATTTATTCATTCAGTCAACGAACAATTAGACTTTAGACTTCTGCTTCCAGTAAAGTATCAATTCCCCAAATTGTGATGATAAAAATACAAACAGATCTTAGATAAATTAAAACAAATATACATCTAAATGCGGTGTTGAGCTCATAGAAAATTAAGGGAAATCCTTAAGCAAAGCCTTTCAACAAACAAAAAATAACGAATAAAAAACCAAGAGTGAAAGATGCTATGTAACCAATCTTGCAGGTTGAAACTGCCCTTCAAGTAAATGCTGATACTAGGAGTCTGAAGCATGGGGAGGTAGTGTGGATGGTGATACCTTAGAGGATCTGCTAGAGTCAAAAGTAGGAGAGTTAAAGTGGTGACCTCCAAAAAGACCTACAACCTAGATAGAAGAGTGAGCTGAATAAGCTCATACCCTCAATACACTTTCCTCAGCAAAGGGAATCCAAGAAAATCTGCCTTTACTCTGGTTTAAATAAGAAAAATAATAGTTTAGAAAGTCGCCATTCTGTTTAAGAATTTACAACCACAGGGCTGTCCCCTTTTAGGTATGAAATGAAATTTATCTTCTCCAATTAACTAAGCTGTCAGCTGAGAAATTATATGAAAATGGTTCCAGGTTAGTCATACACTAGTGCCCCAAAAGAAGCAAATCTAAAGCTTCTCTGGAGAAAAGCACATGCAAATCACTCCTCAAGATCCTCACACATTCAATCCAACCAAATATGACATTCTAAACAGAAATTACCAAATTCGTAAAGAAGAAAGCCACCATGAATGAGTGTCAGCAAAGAAGAGATTTAGACACCAACTTGGAATTAGAAGATAGGTCTATAGAAAGTACCTACAATGAAGCTCAGAATCAGGGAGATAGAAAAATATGAAGTAGTGTGTAAGAGATGTGGCTGAACAGTAAGGTCTAATCTACATCTGGTAAGAGTTCCACAAGGAGAAGACAGAATGGGGAAGAGGCACATTAACAGACATAATTTCCCAGAAGTGATGGAAAACATTAACATGTAGCCATAGGAGGCACATCATCTCCCAAAAATGATAACATAAAGAAATGGACAACAAGACCTAGACTATAGAGAACAAAAAGGATGACGAGTATTTAAAAGTATCCAGAGAGAAAGGACTGATCACTGGTAAAGAGATGTCAATGAGACCAATGACTGACTTTTCTTAGGAGAAGCCAGAAGACAGTTGAACAACATCATCAGTGAGCCGTTAGCCTAACATTGTATACCTGACAGGACTAGCTGTCAAGAACAAGACATCTTCTGACAGACAACACAAGAATGTAATCAGTAGACCATCGTTAAAGAAATATCTTAAATGGCATACTTCAGAAAGAAGGTAAAAGACCCCCAAAGGAAGGTCTGAGATACGAGGAAGAATGGTAAGAAAAGAAACCGGTAAATCTATGGGTCCGTTTGAAGTAAGTATTAAATGTGTAGAACATTTAAATTAACAGGTAACCTCTGGGACTAATAACTAAGAAATAAAATGGAAAACACATAGAAACTGGGAGAGGGTAAGGAGTGTTAAGTGTTCTTTGTTCCTTGTATTGCTTGGGAAAAGAATTTAGTGTGGACTAATTTCATATTTTGTTAAGTATGCATAATAAAAAGTTGGTGTATGATTTCCAAATCAATATAAAACAAAAGGAGGATAAAAACAAAAGACAACAGGAATTCACCCCCAGAGGATAAAAAGAAAAGGAGACATTAAGAAGTGGCTTAAATATAAAAATAAGATGATAAACATAATCTACTATGTCAGTAATCTTAATTAGTGTAATGTGCTAAACTCCCATCACAATTCAGACTGCCAGAACACAACACAATCCAGCTATTTGTTAGGACAATACAGGTGCATAAAGAACGAGGTAAGTTTATAAGTAAAAATATGCAAAAGACATATCAAAGAAAGAGATGGCAGACACTGAGTAAAGGACACCTGCTCCCTACCAGACGCTGCTCTTGGACTGAGGTTCAAGGTCTCTGCCCTTGTAGAAGTTACATTCTAGGGGGAGGGGAGAAAGCAGGTCACAAATACACACACACATGCACACACACACATACACTCTTATTACAGACTATAGTAAGTGCTATTAGGAAATAAACAGAGTAAGCAATAGAAACTGACTTATTTTCTATTTAAATGGGGTGGTCAGGGAGGGCATGTTAGAGGAAACAGCCTTTGACCTGAGAACTGAATAAGAAAAAAACCAACCACATGAAGTAGAGGGAGATTGTTCTGAGCAGAAGAAATACGTGTGCAAGAGGGCCTGGAGAGAGAACAAGTTGGCCTATTCCAGAGATAGAAAGCAGACAACACAGGCCCAGTGTCTGGAAGGAGGACGGACATGGAGACGAGTTCAGAGACATAGACCAGGCAGAGGAAATAGCCTTTGGAGATCATGCTAAGAAATATGGGTTATTTCCTATGAATGATGAGAAGCACTGGAGGATTTTAAGCATTTGAGGGACATGATTTGATTCATGTTTTCCAAAGATCCCTTTGGCTCCTGTGGGGAGAGAAGAACTATAGAGAGGGCAAAAGAGTGTGGGTCACTGAGGAGGCACCTGAAGGCATGAGGTAATGGTGGCTTGGGTGAGGGTGGGAGGCAAAGTTTTGCAATGTACTCCTGTGGGTCTAACCTGATTTCCTGCTGGACTAATGTCATAGGTAAAGAAAGGCATAAAGTCAAGGCTAACTCTGCATTTGGTAAGACTTTTCCCGGCTCACACGGAAGGGCACTAGTGTATCTCTTACATTCTTGGTTTCCTTCTTTGATAAGATGGCTTGCTTGAGGAATATTTGAAAATATAATTCAAGTTTACCTTGACTAAGAGTTACCATGGTAAGAAACAGTGGAAGCTTTGGACATTCCTTTTGTTGAAAAACCCAGTGTTCCACCAGAATTGAAGGCATTTGCAGGAAATGGGGCCCCAACTGTATGTATCACACAGCCTAAGGACCTCAGAGTGGAGATACTTTTCTCAAACTAAGATTTTTTGAGCTTTGCAAAGAAGCATGCTGATGGAAACACAGCACTGATCAGTGTTTCCCAAACTACAGCATTTGGGGCCACTGCGCCATAATATTTTGTCACGTTCACCTATCACTTTACGAATTTCCTTACCAAGAATCTTCAACTCTTAGTTTTTCTGTAAAAATTTTATTTAAAAAACATGCAATACTACCATAAACGGAAGAAACTGTTTCACTAGTACACACTCATATAGATACATACTTTTAAAAAATAAGTACCTGCCCATATAAATCATTACCAGAGTTCAGGGACCACTCACCATTATGCCAGCCAATAGGAGCATCTTCTCTGAGGTCAGTGTAGCACACACATAAGAAGCCTCTAGCACCAGTTTGACACCAATATTTCTAAATGCTTCCAACAACTCCCTGATGTTGTATCATGGTATTTTACAAAACTATCTGCTTTTTCTTACCCTCTTGTTTTGCAGTTGTGCCTGGCATGCTTTAAAAAGGCATACTCCCCCCCCCTTTTTTTGGTTGTTTTGTTTTTTAACTGACTGGTTAATAAAAGTTTTTTTTTGTTCAAAAGGCAACTTTGAACAGCTTTGTTGTATTTGATGGGGTGGAATATGAAAGTTGTTTTGTGTGGGTGTGTGGTTTCTAATTATCAATAGAGTAGGAATGAATTTGCATTTGCTTATTTTAGCAAGGAGAAGTAATCTAGGTTGCTTACAGTTCTCTCTTTAATTTTTACATATTCATCATTAGTCCTTTTATTATAATTGGACATGGTTGGGGCATTGTGCACTTTTAAAAAAAAGACCTTTTTTTAATATATGGCATTGTGTGGGTGGCTTATTGAATGAATTACAAGGACTAAGTTTCTACCATCTAGGATGCTAAAACTTGATGGGGGAGGTTAAAACTCCCTAAGTAGCTTTTTCACTGGCACTTTCTCCAGCAACCTACAAATGAAGTGTCTCATGGATAAGCTGCTCTCCATTCCTTTCCCCCTGAAATACTTCTGGGCTTCAAGCAGGTTCCCAGCATGACACAGGGATTCAGCCTCTTTCTTTCCTTCCCAGAAAGCATCTCTTGTCCTCTGCTTCTTCTGGACACACTCTATGACAGTCCCCATGCTCCCATTTGCACAACACTGCCATTAGTAGACCCAGCAGGGGAAGGTTTACAGTGTTTAAAAATGTTTTTATTTTTTTTTAAACCATTAATTATTCATTATCCAGTTTATACCTAAATTTAGTGTCAATGTTAAAGTTCAGATACTGTGGATAAAGCAGAAGTCTCCCTTGTCCCTCAGTCTCTATCTTCTTCCTCTCAGGAAAGGTATGTACTATTACTTCTATGTATTTGCACTTACCCTTAAGCACCTGGAATTTTCACTGTGCGCATTCCCATAGCTGCTACTAAGCTGTAAGCTCCTTAGTGGCAGAATCTGTACCTGACACGACTTTGTATCTGCAGTACCTGCACAGTGCCTGGCACACAGCAGGTGTTCATTAAATACTGGTTTGGTAAATGACTCATCCTAGGTTACTTCCCCTTATGTTTATGTTATGTTTATGATAATTGACTTCTGTCTGTGTAAGAAAGGTGGGCCATGGGGTTAGGGAGCCACACAACTGCTGATTAAAGGAGGTTGACAACCACCTGCGGGAGACCTTGGGGGCTGACCAGCTGTAGAATAGAAGTGTGAGTTAAGCCAAGAAAGGCCGAGAGACATTAGATAGTATAAACACAGAGTCTAGAAGACACTGAAGTTACCCAAGGCTAGCTCCCAGAAAGGATCCTTGCTTGAGGGTGGTGGGGAAGGATTCTCAGGACAGAGTTCAGCTGGGGCTCTTAGGTGTGCAAGAGTGAGATATGGTCTGATGACAAAAGTGAGTAGCTCTCGGGGCACCTGGGTGGCTCAGTTGGTTCAGTAACCAACTCTTGATTTTGCTGCAGGTCATGATCTCAGGGTTGTGAGATTGAGTCTCAGCATGGAGACTGCTTAAGAGTCCCCTTCTGTCCCTCCCCTTGCCCTCCAAAAAAAAAAAAAAAAAAAGTGAGTAGCTCTGTGAGAGGGGAACATGTTTGATGAGGCAAGTGGGGTGGAGTGGCTGGTGATGGTGACAAGGGACAAGCCTGGAAGGGCAGGCCATGAGAAGGTGATGGAGGGCACGGTACAATTTGTTGAAGAGGCTGAAATTTGTTCCTGGCCATGAAGCCTAAATACAGGAACAAATGAGTGTTTCCCAAGTAGGCAATACCCTTCTTGAAATGCATGTCTTTTTTTTTTTTTTTTTAAGATTTATTTATTTGTTAGAGAGAGAGAGAGAGCGAGCACAGGCAGACAGAGTAGCAGGCAGAGGCAGAGGGAGAAGCAGGCTCCCTGCCGAGCAAGGAGCCCGATGTGGGACTCGATCCCAGGACGCTGGGATCATGACCTGAGCCGAAGGCAGCTGCTTAACCAACTGAGCCACCCAGGCGTCCCGAAACGCATGTCTTTTAACGCTTCCCTCCCTGCATAAAATAGTATTCATTTATGAAATTCCAAATGTGTATACACATAAGTCACCTAATATAAAGTAATATTGACATTATCAAAGCCAATATATCCTAAATGTTTCTCATGATTAGTTGACAATTTATCAGATATTAAGACAAAATTTAGGCTTTGGCATACATTACTTAACATAGATTGGGTAGTCTATCATGTTTAAATTTCCCAGGTTGGGTTTTAAACCTATCCTTCCAATATCCTCATTGGCTGATTTTTAGCAAGAAAACTAAAGAATTAAAACCATTGCTAGGAAGAGTTGCCATTCAGTTAACACTGGCAGACTAGAGTTTGACAAAATTTGAAAATCCCTCTGGGTCACTGTGGTCAGAAAGTCTCGGTTTTTCCTCCACAACAAATTTACACATGGAATCCCTTACATAGAAGAGTGATTTTAAATTCTAGGTCTCAATGTAGACTCTTCCAGAATAATTATGCAGGCACTGAACTGCCTTCTATCTCTTTCCAACTCTTCTCTTCATGAGGGGCTGCCACTGTTTAAAGCTAGTAAGCACAGAGTATGCTTTCTGCAATGGTTTCATTGCAAAAAGTTGACTAAAGACATCATAAAGCTGAATATAAAGAAGAAAGAGCCAATGTTCATATTGCAGGTTAAAATGTATAGTTACAATGTTTTGTTGGGTGCCTGGGTGGCTCAGTGGGTTAAAGCCTCTGCCTTCAGCTCAGGTCATGATTCCAGGGTCCTGGGATGGAGCCCCGCATCAGGCTCTCTGCTCAGCAGGGAGCCTGCTTCCTCCTATCTCTCTGCCTGCCTCTCTGCCTACTTGTAATCTCTGTCTGTAAAATAAATAAATAAAATCTTAAAAAAAAAGAGTGTGATTTGTTTTTGCCCATGGTACATCCAAATTCATACTGACTACTGGTGGCATTTAAGTGTATTTTTTATGTGACTTATGTGCTGTTACTATTGTTCTTCTCTGCTTGCAGAGCTAATCCAAAGTTGGTACAGATAGCTCAGCCCTCAGTACAGTCAAACATTCACTTCGTGTTTATCAACCATCATGTAATCAGCTAATAACATTTCTCACCGCGGATGTTCATTCTAGCATTTAGAAACACTATTAGAATTGTCAGTTCCAAACCACTGTTTCTAAATGTACAAGACACATATTCCCCATGGATGGTGAAGTTTGAGAGTTCAGCCACATTTGAAGAATTTGACATATATAGAAATATGCTCTTCTCGTTATAAAATTACTTTTCACTTGTTCAAACAATTCAAAACATTTTAGAAACTATAAATTGTCTAAATCAATACATACTTAAGCAAACGAAATTTTATCTCCGAAGATAGGCTGTCATATTCTGGATAATGAGAGAGACAGGATAACAAAGACGTTTGTTACTGTGAAGTCTATAATGTAAATATGGACATATAGGGGCATAGGGAAAAATACATACCAACATATACCAAATCAACAATGCCCACTGGAACTCAGAATAATTTGTCCTATGTATTTATATTTATAAGAAAAAGAAACAGAACACCATAATAAAAGTAAAAAGTATAATAAATAGCAACTATACATAAACGCAGATTTTGTAACAGTCTGTATAAGCTTGGGATATAATATGAAATTCTGTATATGGATGCTTATTCAATCCTGGTGGGTTTCAATGTCAGAACTTAAGGGAAAAATGACTGGTCTTGTGCCAAATTACTCTATCTTTCTGTTGTCCAGGCTGAATTTGGGGAAATTCCGAGTTTTGGTTTATTTTGTTTTTTAAAGATTTTATTCATTTATTTGACAGAGAGAGATCACAAGTAGGCAGAGAGCCAGGCAGAGAGAAAGAGGCTGAGCAGAAAGTCCGATGTGGGGCTCGTCCCCAGGACCAGAGATCATGACCTGAGACAAAGGCAGAGGCTTAACCCACTGAGCCACCCAGGTACCCCAGAAACTGAGGATTTTAATGATACTTTAGGTAATGAAATCAGGCAAAACTGGCAGCAATGATGTTGGAATTCACAGAGCAAGAGACTTTAGAAATAAATTCACAGATCTGAGCCTTGGTTCTCTCATTGACTAGCTAGGCCTTTGGTGGGGGTCACTTTCCCTCTCTGGGTCTCAGTCTACTCTTTAAAAAAAGTTGGTTGTCCACTGCTCCACTTAGCCCTAACATTCTCTAATTCCATCACAAGTAGAGAATTGAAAATATAACTGCAAGAGATAAACAGCATTTTAGTTCAGGGAAAAGCTGCAGGTCCTTTGCAACCCAACCCCTGACGGTAGTGTGTGTATGTGCATGTATAAGTGTAAATATCCTTCTTGAAAGTTTACCATCCAATTTTGCTTCAATGACTTAAACAGATTTCATCATAGGCTACCTACTATCTGTAGTGTTCCTTGTGTATCTTGGCTAGCTATGACCAATCCTGTAATGTTACCATGTAGACTTTGACACCATCAAGATGAGACCATTAATATCCTTAATTTCTCATTCCTATTACCTACAAATTTATCTATGCTGCATGCATAACTGCTACTTTCCCTATGAGGGCTCATCCTCTTCAAGGCCAACTGCTACAACATTATAGTCTTAATCCTATGCCTTTACAAGTCCCTCTTTCCCATTTCTTCATTCACAAATATCTCTTTCCGCTTAGTTTATAAACATGATTCAGTGCTTCTCATTGACAATATAAAGTAGAGCGATAAAAAAAACTTCACTTCTCCAGACACATCTTGTTTCTTTCTCTCAATGTTAAACTTCTAGAAAGATCACATTTCCACCCCATTCTTCCTCGAGTCATGTCATTTTGTTCCTGCTCTCCTGTCTGCCAGAACTCGTTCTGCTGAACGTGATAACTAATGGCCATCTCTCAATTTCTAAACCTAGTGAAACTTGGCCATTTTCTCAAAACTTCTGTAACCTTGGGACAATTTCCTCCTGGACACTTTCATCTTCTCATTCTTCAGAGGTATGATCTCCTTACAGGAAATAATTTATCTAGGCCACCACTGAGTCTGAACTGGCTCAAGCCTTTTCTCTATTCACCAAAGAATGAAGATTAATCCTCTTGACAACCGCAGAGCTATGGGAACAAACCAGACCCATTGCTTCCACTATCCTCAGTCATTTCCCAAGGTGTAGAATCCCTAGTCAGCTATCGCCCTTTGGGCTGCTGCCTTACACCAACCACTATGGCCATATTCCTATGTGACTACCACCCTGCTTTCCCCTCTATCCCAGACTCCTCCACTTGCCTTCTTTGAGTCCTATCCACTATCCTTCTGTGGTAGACAAGATGCTATTCAATTTCAACCTCTTCTCTAAAAATTTCCCTGCACTTTAGCCTTAATTGAAGTCTACCTCTCCACTAAGAAATCTGCTTCCCCTGCAGTCCTCTCATTCTCACCCATATCAGGCAGGTTAGGGTTGGGAGGGCACTAATGGCCTCCTTACTTCTCACTTCTGCTTTCAAGCAAAATGCTCACTACTCACATAAAAAATCCCTACGCTTTCCCAGCTCATGCGATCCTGCCACTCTTCCCTCTACTGTTTCTCATCTCCTCTAATACCTTCGCTGTCATGTGACTTCATATGCCATGGCTCTGACACATAGCTTATGGGTCTTTTCTATCCACTCTATTTCCATTTTATCATTCTTGTTATCAAAAATACTTTCCTCATATCTGGAAGGCAAGATGGCAGAGGAGTAGGAGATGAATTATCATCAGGTCCCAGGAGTTCAGCTCTACAGTTATCAAACCATTCTGAATACCTACTCAATAGGAGATAGAATAGAGGAAGAGCAGCAATTCTAGAAACAGAAAATTGACCATTTTCTAGAAGGTAGGATGAACAGAGAAGTGAATCTGAAATGACGGGAAGATAGACTGCAGGGGGAGGGGCCAGATTCCGGCAAGTGAGAGAGCAGCAGAGCACAAAATCGAAACTTTTAGAAGTTTGCTCCACTAAGAGACATTGCTCCAGAGGCTAAGCAGGGGGTGGATCCCTCATGGAGACAGTGTGGTCTCAGGACCTGCAGGGACACAAAAATACCAAGGGTGACTGATTGTGGCAGAGCTCCCAGGTCTCAGAGTGGGGAAGCAGACTACAGAAATGGAGCTGAGGAGTAGGCTCTCAGCTCAGAATTACCTTAAACTGTGATCCAAGACACAGGCAGACCACTGCTCTTTGAGCAGGGACCCCACAAGTATCAGATCCGGAGAGACACCTCCTTCCTCCTCTAGGAGGAGTGGTGTGGGGGCACGCGGCAAGAATCTGCTGGGTTATAGAAGTGCTCAGTCACAAGCTGGGTGAGCTTGGAGTGCAGCTGGAGGCCAGGGAGACAGAGAGATTAACTGCTTTTCTCTGAGGGTACATTGAGCAGTGGGGCCCTGAGCTCTAGGCTCCTCCAGACTGGAGATTGGGAGGCTGCCAATTTCCTGTTCTCCAAAGCTGTATGGAAAGTGTTCAGGGAACAAAAGCTACTGAGAGTGAACCTGAGCAGATTACTTAGCCTGGCCCCTGGCAAGGACGGTGCAAATTTACCTTGGGCAAAGACATTTGAGAATCACTGCAACAGGCCCCTCCCCCAGAAGATCAGCAAGGGTATGCAGCCAAGACCAAGTTCATCAACCAATGAGAACTGCAGAACTCCAGAGACAGGGGACAATGATACAAAAATTCGTGGCTTTTTTCCCGTGATCCTTTAGTCTTTCAAAGTTAAATTCTTTAAATTTTATATTTTTCTTATTCTATTTTCTAAAATTTTTCCTCTTTCATATATTAACGTTTTTTAACTATTTTATCTTATCAATACCTTTTAAAATATCTTTTAAAATTTTCATTGTTATAGTCATATTTTATCCCTTCACTATATTTAAACTTTTTTTGGATACATATAAATTTTTTATTTCTTTAAAATTTTGGGATACAGTTTCTTCTAATAGATCATAATATGCCCTAAAACTGGTGCATGGCTTTGTTCTAGTCTCTAGCCTGATCACATTCTTTCCTTTTTTTCTCTCTTTTTAACAAGTTCTTATCCATTCTTATTTTAGAATCTTTTTAAATTTTCATCTTTACAGTCATATTCCATCCTTTCACCATGTTTACCCTTATATTTGTGTATATATATGTTTTTCTTTCCTCAAAATTTTGGAAGGTAGTTTCTTCTAAAAGACCAAAATATACCCAAAATCAAGTGTGTGATTCTGTTCTATTCACCAGCCTAATATATATATATATATATATATATATTCTCTATATATATATGCATATATATTTTTTTTTCCTTTTTTGCCCCTTTATTGTCCCCTGGGTTTCGGGTGTCTTCTGATTTGGTTAGTATATATTTCTCTGAGGTCATTGCTACCCTTTTAGTATTTTGTTCTCTCGTTCATATGTTCTTATCTGGATGAAATGAGAAGGCAGAAAAACTCACCAAAAAAAAAGAACAAAAGGTAGTGCCAATGGCTAGGGCCCTTATCAATACAGATGTTAGTAATATGTCAGAACTAGAGTTCAGAATGATGATTATCAAGGTGCTAGCTAGGCTTGAAAAAAGCATGGAAGATATTAGAGAATACCTTTCTGGAGAAATAAAATCCCTTTCTAGAGAAATAAAAGAACTAAAATCTAACCAAGTTGAAATAAAAAAAGCTATTAATGAGGTACAAAAAAATAATGTAAGCTCTTACTGCTAGGATAAATGAGGCAGAAGAGAGAATTAGTGATATAGAAGACCAAATGATGGAGAATAAAGAAGCTGAGCAAAAGAGAGACAAACAACTACTGGACTACAAGGGGAGAATTCAAGAGATAAGTGATACCTTAAGATGAAACAATATTAGAATAATTGGGATTCCAGAAGAAGAAAGAAAGAGAGGGGCAGAAGGTATATTGGAGCAAATTAGAGCAGAGAATTTCCCTAATTTGGTGAAGAGAACAAGCATCAAAATCCAGAAGGTACAGAGAATCCCTCTCAAAATCAATAAAAATAGGTCTACACCCCATCATCTAATAGTAAAACTTACAGGTCTCAGAGACAAAGAGAAAATCCTGGAAGAAGCTTGGGACAAGAGGTCTGTAACATACAATGGTAGGAATATTAGATTGGCAGCAGACCTATCTACAGAGACCTGGCAGGCCAGAAAGGACTGGCATTATATATTCAGAGCACTAAACGAGAAAAATATGCCACCAAGAATGCTATATCCAGCTAGGCTGTCACTGAAAATAGAAGGAGAGATAAAAAGCTTCCAGGATAAACAAAAATTAAAAGAATACACAAACACCAAACCAGTCCTACAGGAAATATTGAACGGTGTCCTATAAGCAAAGACAGAGCCTAAGCGTAACAGACCAGAAAGGAAGAGAGTCAATATACAATAACAGTCACCTTACAGGCAATACAATATTTTTCAAAGGTTACCTTGAATGTAAATGGATAAGGGCCCCAATCAAAAGACACAGGGTATCAGGATGGATAAAAAAATAAGAACCATTGATATGCTGTGTACAAGAAACTCAAATTTAGACCCAAAGGCACCTCCAGATTTAAAGTGAGGGGGTGGAAAACTATTTACCATGCTAAAGGACATCAAAAGAAAGATAGGGCGGCAATCCTTATAACAGATAAATTAGTTTTTATACCAAAGATTATAATAAGAGATGAAGAAGGACACTCTATCATATTTAAACAATCTGTCTAAAAAGACGATCTAACAGTTTTAAATATCTATGCCCCTAACATGGGAGCACCCAATTATATAAACCAATTGATAATGAAATCAAAGCAAAACATTGGCAATAATACAATAATAGTAGGGGACTCTAACACCCCCCTCACTGAAATGGACAGATCATCTAAGTAAGAGATTTACAAGAAAATAAAGGCTTTAAATGACACACTGGACCAGATGGACATCACAGGTATATTTAGAACATTCCACCCCAAAGCAACAGAATACACATTCTTCTCTAGTCCACATGGAACATTCTCCAGAATAGATCACATCCTGGGTCAAAAATCAGGTTTCAACTGGTACCAAAAATGTGGATCATTCCCTGCATATTTTCAGACCACACTGCTCTGAAGCTAGAACTCAATCACAAGAGGAAAGTTGGAAAGAACTCAAATACATGGAGGCTAAAGAGCATCCTATTAAAGAATGAATGGGTCAACCAGGAAATTAAAGAAGAATTAAGAAAATTCATGGAAACAAATGAAAATGAAAACACAACTGTTCAAAATCTGTGGGACACAGCAAAGGTGGTCCTGAGAGGAAAGTATATAGCAATACAAACCTTTCTCAAGAAACAAGAAAGGTATCAAGTACACAACTTAACCCTACATCTAAAGGAGCTGGAGGAAGAACAGCAAAGAAAGCCTAATCCCAGCAGGAGAAGAGAAATAATAAAGATCAGAGCAGAAATCAATGCAATAGAAACCAAAAAACAGTAGAAGAAATCAATGGAACTAGTTCTTTGCAAGAATTAAATGGTTCTTTGCAAGAATTAATAAGATTGATAAACCCCTGGCCAGACCTATCAAAAAGAAAAGAGAAAGGACCCAAATAAATAAAATCATGAATGGAACAGGAGAGATCACAACCAACACCAAAGACATACAAACAATTATAAGAATATATTATGAGCAAATATAAACCAGGAAATTTGACAATCTGGAAGAAATGAATGCATTCCTAGAGACATATAAAATACCAACTGAACCAGGAAGAAATAGAAAACCTGAACAGATCCATAACCAGTAAAAAGATTGAAGCTGTCATCAAAAGTCTCCCAACAAACAAGAGTCCAGTGCCAGTCGGCTTCCCAAGGGAATTCTACCAAGCATTTAAAGAAAAATTATACCTATTTTTCTGAAACTGTTCCAAAAAATAGAAATGGAAGGAAAATTTCCAAACTAATTTTATGAGGCTGGCATTCCCTTGACCCTAAAACCAGACAAAGACCCCACCAAAAAGTAGAATTACAGACTAATATCTTTGATGAACACAGATGCAAAAATCTCATCAAAATAGTAGACAATAGGATCCAAGAGTACATTAAAAGGATGATTCACCACAACCAAGTGGGATTTATTTTTGGGCTGCAGGGTTGGTTCAACATCCACAAATCAATCAGTGTGATACAATACATTAATAAAAGAAAGAACAAGAACCATATGATACTCTTAATAGATGCTGCAAAAGCATTTCACAAAGTACAGCATCCTTTCTTGATCAAAACTCTTCAAAGTGTAGGGATAGAGGGTACATACCTCAATATCATCAAAGCCATCTATGAAAATCCCACAGTGAATATCATTGTCGATGGGGAAACACTGAGAGCTTTTCTGCTAAGGTCAGGAACACGACAGGGTTGTCCACTCTCACCACTGCTATTCAACATAGTACTAGAAGTCCTAGCCTCAGCAATCAAGACAACAAAAAGAAATAAAAGGCATCCAAATCAGCAAAGAAGAAGTCAAACTCTCACTCCTTGCAGATGATATGATACTTTATGTGAAAATCCAAAAGACTCCACTCCAAAACTGCTAGAACTCATACAGGAATTCAGTAAAGTGTCAGGATATAAAATCAATGCACAAAAATCAGTTGCATTTCTATACATCAACAGCAAGACAGAAGAAAGAGAAATTAAGGAGTTGATCCCATTTATACTTTCACCCAAAACAATGAGATACCTAGGAATAAAGCTAACCAAAGAGGCAATAAATCTGTACTCAGAAAACTATAAAGTACTCATGAGAGAAACTGAGGAATAAATGGGAAAACGTTCCATGCTCATGGATTGGAAGAACAAATATTGTGAAAATGTCTAAGCTACCTAAAGCAATCTACCCATTTAATGCAATCCCTTTCAAAATACTGCAACTTTTTTCAAAGAAATGGAACAAGTAATCCTAAAATTTATATGGAACCAGAAAAGATCCTGAATAACAAGAGGAATGTTGAAAAAGAAAGCCAAAGTTGGTGGCACCACAATTCCAGACTTCAAGCTCTATTCCAAAGCCGTCATCATCAAGACAGTATGGTACTGGCACAAAAACAGACACATAGATCAATGGAACAGAATAGAGTGCCCATAAATGGACACTCTATTGGTCAACTAATCTTTGACAAAATAGGAAAGAATGTCCAATGGAAAAAAGGCAGTCTCTTCAACAAATGGTGTTGGGAAAATTGGATGGTCCCCTGCAGCTGAATGAAACTGGACCATTTCCTTACACCACACACAAAAATAGGTTCAAAATGTATGAAAGACCTCAATCTGAGATAGGGATCCATCATAATTCTTGAGGAGAACCCAGGAAGCAACCTCTTTGACCACAGCCGCAGCAACTTCTTCCTAGAAACCTTGCCAAAGGCAAGGGAAGCAAGGGTAAAAATGAGCTATTGGGATTTCATCAAGATCAAAAGCTTTTGCACAGTGAAGGAAGCAGTCAATAAAATCAAAGAACTGACAGAATAGGAGAAGATATTCTCAAATGGCATATCAAATAACGGGCTAGTATCCAAAATCTATAAAGAACTTATCAAACACAACACCCAAAAAACAAATAATCCATTGAAGAAATGGGCAGAAGACATGAACAGACATTTCTGCAAAGAAGATATCCAAGTGGCCAACAGACACATGAAAAGTGCTCAACATCACTTGGCATCAGGGAAATATAAATTAAAACCACAGTGAGATACCACCATACCAGTCAGAATGGCTAAAATTAACAAGTCAGGAAATGACAGATGTTGGTGAGAATGCAGAGAAAGGGGAACGTCCTATACTGTTGGTGCGAATGCAAACTGGTGCAGCCACTCTGGAAAAAAGTATGGAGGTTCCTGGAAAAGTTGAAAATAGAGCTACCCTAGCAATCACACTACTGGGTATTTACCCTAAAGATAGAAATGTAATGATCCAAAGGGGCATATGCACCCAAATGTTTATAGCAGCAATGTCCACAATAGCCAAATATGAAAAGAACCTAGATGTCCATCAACAGATGAATGGAAAAGAAGATGTGGTATATATCTACAATGGAATACTATTTAGCCATCAAAAGAAATAAAATTTTTCCATTTACAACAATGTTAATGGATCTAGAGAGTACTATGCTAAGCAAAATAAGTTAATTAGAGAATGACAATTATCATATGATCTCTCTGATATGAGCAATCTGAGAGGCAGGGCAGAGGGTCATGGGGGGTAGGGAAGGAAAAAATGAAAACAAGATGGGATTGGGAGGGAGACAAACCATAAGAGACTCTTGATCTCACGAAACAAACCGTGGGCTGCTGGGGGGTGATGGGGATAGGGATAGGGTGGATGCGTTATGGACACTGGGGAGGGTATGTGCTAGGTGAGTGCTGTGAAATGTGTAAGCCTGATAATTCATAGACCTGTACCCCTGGGGCAAATAATACATTATATGTTATTTAAAAAATTCTTTCCTTAGGAAACCACTGTTCCAAGGAGAATAATAATATAAAACCTGGACCTAAACTGTAGATTGGACCTAAGCCAAGCCAAATACTTCTGAGATAAGTGAATCCCCCCCCAGAAAAAGATATGTGACCAAGAAATAATATTTGCTTTTGATTTTGTTATGCAGCATAGATGTAGCAATAACTGACTGATACACAGAGAATCAAATTGGATCTTCTTCCTTACTCACCCACTGAGTTAATTAAAAAAAAATCTCAAAGCTTTATTTCCTAAATATGTTTTACTTTTCTTTCCATCTCCATTGTGATTCACTAGAATTTATGTCCACATCATCTCTTATCTGAACTACTGCAATGGCCTCTTAACCAGTCTCCTTGGTTTTTTGTTTTTGTTTTTATCCTTCAAGTCACCACAGCTAACAGAATTATAGTACTACAGTATAAAACTGGCCAACTCCCTCCATTTATCAGTTTGGATTCTCTGAGCCTGTAGGATAAAATTCCCATTTTTTTCATTTGGTAGGGGTTCCTCATGAGTTAATCTCCTGCCTACTGGTTCAGCATGGTATCTGTTACTCTCCACTTGCATTTGTGCCACAATGAATTGCTTATAGTTTCATGAACATACCATGATATTTCAAGTTGTCATAACTTTCCATATGCTTGAAATGTGTTAGCTCACTGACTTTTTTTGTTTCTTAAACTTCTATTTATCTTTCAGATCTTGCCCTGGAAACATTTCCTTTCTGAAATATAACAGCCATCCCCCAATCCCAAGCAGAATCAAGCAGTATTTCCTCTGTGAGATTTCTGTATTATACTCTAATTTAGCATAAAGGTCCTAAACCAATATTTAATTATTATTTATATGTCTTTCTCTTCTACCATTTCAATTTTTTTTTTCTAAGACAGAGACCATGTCGTATGTCACTTTGTATCCCCAGCACTTGATATATAATACCTGTCACAGAATGGGCATTTAATAAACATGAGTGGAACTAAAATAATTAATTTTGAAATTTGATTTGTAAAAACATGTAGACTCTATTTACACACAAAATTCAGAGATGCACACACCTGCACTATATTTGAATAGCAATGAATCAAATCTTACTTCTAAAAAGACTGATATATTTGTTTCTAACTCAATTTGATTCATTGAATTTTAGAGACCAGAGTATTCAGTAACCTTTTACAACATAGACTGCTTTATAATCAAGTTTCTATAGGAAGAAGCCTATACATATTGCTATTTTTTAAAATAACATCCTGAATCCCAGGAATGTAAACCAAGCTGGAGGATGTGAGGATGTAAATATTTCTTGTGTCTGAAGGTATATTTATCTAACATAACAAGTGACAAAAGCTTAGAAAGTACCTCATAAAGATTTTTGTTCAAATGTATAACCATATCTTGTTACCTTAACCAACTGAAGAGAAAAGAAACAGAGTTTAAGTCCACTACCCACTAACTCTATGATTTAGTTCCTCATCCACAATAACCAAAAAAGGCCAGAAAAAATCCAATTCAGACCGATGAAAAATGACTCTAGTTGGTGCTCCAAATTTTAAGTGCATACTCAACAAAATTTATGAAATGTCATTTAATAGCACATTGCTCTTGTATTAAAGGGATTATCTGATCACCTTCTGCTTTTAAGAGCTCTATTTCTTTGGAAAGATCTAGAGATTTCTTTGGCCTCACTCGAACATTCTAAATATAAAGTTTACACACAATGCATTTAGAACAGAATGTAAGGTCTGCCAAGTTAGCAACTTACATATTAAACTTTCAGCCTTTGCCATAAGGATACACATCCATGTGCATTTGCTGTGATTTATACATAATACATGCACATCACACGCATATTTTCTCTCTTACACATCTCTTAACTTGGCCCACACTTTCATACAAATATATAAGTACACAGGGAAACAAAGTCAAGAATGATCAGATTAGATGTCCTTCTCAAGTTCACTGAGTTACAATTGTTTGCTAGAGAAATTATTCTTATGGTGTTCCTTGTTTAGTCGTAGGTTACAGCAGGTAAGAATTTATGGGATATTTTGATATATGTATCATATCTTCCAACTAGATGGTATTCTTCTCAGTCTCTGGGACTGAAGTGTTAGGCACATGCTGGTGGAAGATCAGCTAACGCATAGGCTTTACCGCACAGTATCTAGGTTCAAAACCTCATCCCATGCTAGTTACAAGCTAAGAGAACAAGTATTAAAATGCCCTGAGCTTCAGCTTCTTTACTAGTAAAATGTGTTAAGACATCCACAAACTTAGTGGCTGCAAGCACCTATACAGAGCTATCTCCCTAGACTGTTTAATGAATATTTGTTCATTAATTGATAAACTTATCTCAGAAAAGGTCTGGACTTACTGCCAACCATTACTTTTACAGACTTGTCTGTTTTACAGCTATATAGACAGGTGTTCGAGAATGTATGAAATTAAAATAGAAATAGGAAAGCTTTTTAGTCCATTTTGCTAATTAATATGTCAGAGCTCATAAAGAAGAACTCATCGGCTTTCTTCAGTACTGCATCATCTTAAAGAGCTGGGTCAGCAAAGATCTCTGCAGACAGTCAATACATATTAAAACAGCTCCAAGCAGTAAATCAAAACAAAAAAATTAAGACATAGTAAAAAAGTAAAATTTATAAGTCCTTTCTGACTAAAATGTGGAGGAGCTTTATGCTATTAGTTTAGGTGCCAGATCAGTATCTAGGGGAAAAAAAAAGAAATAATTCCTTCGCAGATATAGTTTAGGAGGCTGTATAGTCAAAATTAAAGCATAATTCAAAAAAAAGCTATGCCAAATTTGATGTCATTTTCTTTGGATTCTAATGTTCCCTCAGAATACTGATATCATTAAAAATTACTTTCATTGCTTAAAATATACATTTTGCTGACTTTTTTTTTTTTAACTCCCTGCATTTACTAAGATTTGGATTTTGTCAGAATTTTGTCAATTAACAAGATAAGGACAGACACATTTTTGATTTGTAAGGCTCTCTAAAACTAGCAATTCTTCTTAAAGGAACCCACTAAAAGGCATTTTGTTCCTAACCTTTCTGGGTAGGTCTCACCACTCCAGAGACATTAATTCCTCTCATAGCTAGAGGAGGACCGTACAAGACTGAAAACAGAACATCCAGCCAGAACATCCCACCTAAGGCATGAGATGCTACACACTCAGGGGAACCCCTGAGGTAGGTCATTAGAAAAATTTCAAGAATACTGAATTGATTCCAGAAGGGGTAAGGGAACACTACATTTTAGGTCAAAAATATTAGAAAGATTTATCTTACTTGAGCCTTTGATTTAATCTGAGCTTTGAAGAATCAACCATTTAAAAATTAAGCCAAGGAAAGGGTGCCAAAAATATTGTCACAAATTTGGGAGGTACCCAAGCCAGACCAACAGATGGAACTTGGCACGAAATGCCTCTCTACACACTAAGTAGCTGACTCAGAAGAAACTTTAACTTAGATGAATTTATTAAAATGTTGAATATCACCCCAAATAAGAAGATGGATGATAGATTCAGGTCAGCACATACAATTTAATTTAACTTGCTGATGGTCTTGGATAGTATGAAAGCTGCCCACATTGCTATAATTAAAAAGAGACAGAGGGAGATACTCTTCCTTTTTAGCAAAGAGATATCACCTTTTCACTTAAATATTCTGGAGGAAAGATTTGGGGAAGGAAAAGGTAAAACGAAAAGACAATGAATGATCTCTTTTAACATTGGCGAGAGTATGACCATGGAATACTAGACATTATAGTCCCACTGGTAACTTGCTTACTGGTCACAGACTGTACCACACTGAGACTACAGTTATATATTAGGTGAATTTTCAAGATGACTTGCGTAAATGAAAGATGTTACCAGTAGCAAAAGGATCCTTAATCCTCTTTTTCCATCACGGCCCCCTCCTCAGAAACTGCTCTGCCTAAGAGCTACACGCGTAGGAGAGCTGCAAGTTACATGAGGGATGAGTTTTTTTGAGGATCATTATAATTCAATATGAATTTTCCAAAACAAATAAATATAAAAAATGGGGGAGGGTATATTCTTGAGTATATAAATTTATAAACTTAGTTGTAGATTTTTCTTTAATGCTGCTTTATATTTTCTCAGGATGATCTCTACTGTTTTAGAGTGCTCTCACTTAATATAACTCTAGAGTATAGAATTTTAGGTAATTGGTTAGCCATCTATATTGGGTTTTCTCATATACCACTTTTGCTCCAGAGTGAGCTATGTTCTGGTTGTTCTCAGCATTTCCACTGATTCCACAGGTGGCCAGTGAAAAGCTCAATGACACCGTGATAAGGTTAGATGAGGACTTGGAAATGTAAAATGGTGAATGTTGTACTAGCAGTTCATTAAGCACCAGAAATTTTTAAAACACCTGATACATTTAAAGCAGCATGGTTCATATTACATAAAAGTTAACCTGACAGGTTTAAAATTATGCCATATTTGTCATTTTTTTTTCAATTTGGAAATTATTTCAAGTTTCTTACTTTGGGTAATTCTTTTTTACTGTGCTTTATATCACACTATATAAAAGCATATCATTCAACTTTGTAACATACTGCAGTGATATGCAAAGGTAACAATGTTCTCATTTAAAAAGAGGACCATTGGGGCGCCTGGGTGGCTCAGTGGGTTAAAGCCTCTGCCCTCGGCTTGGGTCATGATCTCAGGGTCCTGGGATCGAGTCCTGGTCGGGCTCTCTGCTCAGCAGGGAACCTGCTTCCCCCCACGCCCTGCCTGCCTCTCTGCCTACTTGAAGTCTCGGTCTGTCAAATGTGTAAATAAAATCTTAAAAAAAAAAAAAAAAGAGGACCATTAACTTTTAGTCACTGGCTAACAGGAACTTGTTTGGAAATTAAGATCAGAATAAGATTTGATTTTCTGGAAAAAAGTCGGAAAGTTTATTTGCTCATTTAAAAAAAACCAGATTGATAAACAATCTTAATGTTTATGTGTGTGCGTGGTTTTTTTTTTTT
>ML104803.1:157703-187469 GCA_003697995.1 Taxidea taxus jeffersonii
TTTTTTTTTTTTAACCTTGAAGCCCATCCCAGTACATAGAAAGGCTTTAATCTTCAAGTCTTAATCCGTGTAACAGAACTAACGATAAGCAGTACCATTTAGGATGCACTGAAGATGAAAATAATATAGGCTATCCTTGGGGTTCCTTGGTCATGAGAACTTCCTTTTCAGGCTCCTAACAATATTTCCAGTAGTGGAGAATTTAATGGACAAGGATGATGGGGAAAAGCAACACTCTGCAGTTTATCGCTCTCAGAGAAATCTTTTCCTTCATGGTGATCTAACCTCTTAGGCTTTTTATTAGGAGCAGCAGAAAAGAAAAAAAATCTAATAGTTGTGAACCAGCCCTTCCCTGCTGTTTTCACAAGAGAATCTGGAGAAAGAGGGAAAGAAAAAAAAATCATAATCTTGCCCTGGAACATGATGGAAGCAATGAGGCATCAAGGCCACTTACTGCTGGAAACATAATTAGCACATAAACACAGGAGACACTTGGTGACTGGAAAGACTTTCTTTGTTTCAGAAACAGGGGGATGTCAACAAATTGTAATTCTTCTGTTACTTGGAGTGGCAAGCCTGAGAGTAACATGGATACTGTTCCCCAAATAATATACCCATAGAGGAAAGGGATCACTGTAGTATTTGCAAGCTTGGTAGCTCTAAGTGTTTTCAACTAATGTGAAAAAAACAACAATGAAGGACAAGGGGAGAGAAGAAAAACCACTTGGCAACAAAGGAAAAGCTTGGATTTTCGACTGAAAGGTATCTCCCACATAACAGAGAAAGACACAGGAAACTCACAGAGATCCTTGTGGATTCTCCAGAGGACCTCTAGGAATGAGGGAGCTCATTCCTCAGTCTAAAGAAAGATAAAACGGCCATCTTGGGTGTGATCTTTGGTGACAAGCAAAAAAACTATTCCTTTTTTCAGGAGAAATGACCATACTTTTCTTGTCTGGAGCTCTTTGTTCTGCCACTGTAATGTGAAAGTCATCATGGGAAAGAGTTTCAAACTTTCTTGGATTTTTCTTATAATTCCTTCTTGTTGTTGTTTTAAGTGTTCAGCTGGCAAACAGGTTTAAGATTTTTGGTTTTATAATTATTAGTTTTTGGAAACCTTTATCCTTTCCTCTCAAAGATTCTGAGTCAGCATACATTATGCCACTACACACACAGCCAAGCAATAATTCATCTTTGTGGAAGTCAGAGACATCTCATGTATTAATTAGCAAGCCTTTCAGTGACTAGTGGATGGAAATAGGTTCCAACTGCTACTCGAACACAGCCAGCAATTTCCAGGAAGGAGAATATAAAGTCAGTTACAAGGAGTTTCTTACCCGATTTGTGAGCAGCCAATGAGTGGACTTTGCTTTCATCTGACACTGAGAAGAAATAAAAGAGACAAGGATCAGGCCTGCTTGTAAATCAGCCATTTTTTGAACAATAAATTGAAATAGATTCATGAGAAGTTAAATCTTTTACTGGAAAAAAATTGTTTCCTGGCCTACCTGGGGCACCTCATTTCTTTTGGTAGATATTTAAAAGGTAACTATGAAGATACATCTCTCTCCATATATATATATATGGAGAGAGATGTATCTTATATATATATATGTATATAATATATATATATTAGAGAGAGAGAGAGACATATCTATATATATAAATATTTATATATTATACACACACACCTTAGATTGTCTCTGAATATAATTTTATTTTCTTTTAATTTTCAGTACTTACAGCTCTGTTAATTAGGTTATTGTATTCATGCCTGCAAAAGGAGAAATTAAACTCATGGGCCTAGAGATGCATAATATATAATAAAATTTTTTGAGTATCAGATATATACATATATATATATGTATATTCAATACTCAAGGACTAGACTTCTATAACTGGAGTAAAAGGGAACAGATTTACAATCTCTCTTGAGAAAAAATTAAATACATAAAACATGAAACAGTGGCAATCCAGGGATTAGACATTAGGCAGCAGAGATGAAGCAAATGAGGTAAATCCTGTAACTGCTCCAGTTTATTGCCTGGAGAAAGTTTCCAGATTGTGGTACAGAGAGGGAAACAGAGCAGAGCCTCATGAGATCCCAGCCTGAGCACGTGGACCTGGATGTCCAGGGAAGATGAGGCAAATGACATTTGCAGGCAGAAAACTGGAGAGGAAAGACTTACCCAGAACTCTTGCTGAGATCTACTGAAGATCTCTGTATTTAGCTGAATATACTGATTATCACACACATGTGAAGAAACTGCCCAAGACCTGGGGAAGAACTACCCAGAAGTATAATGGGAAGAGTGTCTGAAGTTCACACAGGGCTGGGAATAGTGCCTAGTCCTAATAGCCAGAGTAAAGATTCATAATTCAGGGCCAGGAAGAAGATGAAGAACCTTGCTTCAGTAGTGGAAAAAAAAAAATCAACTTTAGATTAACATGGCTCTGATGAAATATGTAAATTTTTGAAAGTCACGAGTCACCAAAGCTTATGTAGGAAGAAATAGAACACCTGAATGGCCCTATCGTTTTTGTTGTTGTTTTTAATGAATTTGTAGTTAAAACTTGCCCCACCACACACACAAAAAAAACTCTAGACCCAGAAGGCTTCACTGGCAAATCCTACCACACATTTAAGGAGGAAATCACACCAATCCTCAGAAATTCTTTCAGTGAATTCAGAGGAGGGAATATTTCTCAACTCATTCTATGAGGCTGGGATGGTGCTGATACCAGTATTACACAATGACTTTATATGAAAGCTATTAAACAATATCTCTCAAAAATACAGATGTGGAGTTCTTAATCCTTAAGCTCTCTGCATGGATTATCACTTCAATATCCAACGACAGTTGTTCATTATTTGCTATGTGCCACTGGCTATGTTGGTCTATAAAAACCTGGCGCTCAAGGATTGAGCAATGTGAAGTAAACTCTGCTGACAAAGGAGACCTCCTCCATTTTCCCTAACGCTAGAGGCCTCAGAGGAGCATGCCCTCCTTTCTTTGCTTGCATCATTGATCGTATTTCACCAACCCGGTTATTACAGACAGATCTTCCCACTCCCACTTAGCCCTCCTTTTCTAAGCTATTTATTTTCTGGACAACAACACTACTTGTCTGTGATTCTCCTAGTATTTTAGTAACTTCTTAAAAATCTTATCAGACTTTTCTTCATATTTCTAGTTGGATATGTCAGTCCATACTCGTTAGGCTCCAATTGTGGGCCAAATTCTGGCTTTTTCAGGTCTGAAATAATATACAGTAGGATCTATAGTACAAATAGAAAAGTACTAGAAAACAATGATGATGACTTAAAAATAATAACACTAGTGGCTAATAGTTATATAGTACTTGTAATGTGTAGGTTCCGTCCTATGTACTTTAGAGCTAATAATTCACTTAATCTTCGCGATGACTATAAAGATGGGTACTATTATTATCTTTACTTCACAGATAGAGAAACTGAAGCATACCTCCAACATGGAGGACCCAGAACTTAAACATTGCACTCTTAACCATTTCACTATACTGGTGATAAGTTATAGAAGAATTGGTTATATATTCTTTGAATCATCAGTTGCATGAATAGAAGAAAACATTTGACAAATACTTACATGTTAGAAAACTATTATCCTTTTTATTTGAATATATGTTATTAATAGAAATCTTTACGTGGTGATAAAAATCAACAAGTGTTAACTATAATTTTGCTTAATATGTTCGGAAATTTAGCATTCTAATGGGTTTTAGCTAAAATAGTCACCCCCATTTCGCAAGTGAGAAATCATCTGAGTTAAAATCCCGACTTGGAAACTTATTAGTCATATGCAATTTATTTGAACTCCCTGAGCCTCAATATCATCATATTTAAAATGAGGATAATATTGCTTCCTCCATAGGCCTGTAGTGAAGATTACATGTGTAAGTTTATGCAAAGTACTTAGAAGATCATATAGTAAGTGCTTAATAAATATAGATTACTATCATCATTATTAACCAGAACCTATATAGAAGGGGAGAATAACATGATAGCTAATAATGAGATAGATATGAGTTGAATGTCAGCTTTACCAGGCAAGTTACTAAGTTGTTTTCAACCTTAGTTTCCTTGTGTGAAAGATTTAGATAAAAACACCCCACGAGGAGTTGTGGGACTAAATGAAAAAAAAAAAAACGTACGAAAGCACCGAGCACAGTGGGCCAGGTACATATTTCTCAATAAATGAAAACTTTTGATAAATAAAAACTGTAAGAGTGGTAAAGGTTGTGCATTTGATAATGGTGGTGGTATTTATGATTTCACTTCCTGGGATTATAAAGGAACAGAGGGGGAAAACAGTTGAAAGAATACAATGCCTTCAGGTATGTATTTTGGAATTGTTATCTCATGGATAATCCAACACCCACCGCAGTTTTAACCTCTCAGTTTACCTGTCTCCTAGTTCATCCTGTAGTGGAAGAAAGGTAAAGGAAATACAGTATTCAGATTATATGGTCTTATTATGTGAAAAGGGATTCATACAGAGATTTTATTATTTTGCATTTGTCTTTTTTCTTTGACAGACATAAGTTATCCCATTAAATCTAAGCCAATTTAAGTATTGCAAATTCCTCAACCATATTAGGTTAAACATGGTACTTCCTTAACTTTTTGACTGCATACTCTCTATTATTCTAAGTGGGAATACTTATCATTATTTTAATTGACAATTTGAAATTCTTTAGAGCACTATTTCAAAAAACAGTATAGAAAATCCAAATGGGTGATAGACATAAAAATTAGGGGTCTTTCTCCAAAATATTCAGTGACACAGATGTCTATCTTTAGGACAGAAGATAAATGAATAAACATAATGGAAAAGAGAAGGACTGTAATGACTTATTTAATAGAATACACTTTATTTAAAAGGTTAAATTGGGAACAATCATCTTTTATGCACATGCTTAGTGCTGGGAAGTGATTTAAATAAGAGTAGCAAATGAGAAAATGAGGTAAAATTATACATACTACCACCAGTTTCTTTAAAAAAATGACAAGTGTTATAATTAATACTCAACTTCCTTTATAACTCAGATTACCTTTGAGCTACTCTAAGGTTATCTCTTGGGACTGGAGCTTAAGTCTACTCATTTCACTGCATAATATTTGGATAGCACAGCGACTGGAATAGTAGCAGTAGGAATATGACAGGTGTGTCATTTCAGACTAAAACCTTATTTATAAGAGATTGAAAAATGAGTGGGATGGGTGTTGTAAAGGTCTTCCATTCTAAAATGGTGAGGCACCGAAAGCATCTAGTCAGAGTGTTGATGGTTCAAGACTCAAAGTTTCTTGTTCTGGTTCTGATGATGGATTCTTTTTTTCTGTTTGTTCGTTCTTTTCTTTTCTTTTGTATTTCTTTCCTTTTTTCCTTTTCAAGTTTCCAGAGCCTATTATATTCCTTTTCTTATCCTTCAGTTTTATCCAAGGACGGGTACTACTTGCTCTTGATTACTTAAAGGGATATTACAGGAATCAAAGCATTATCAGTGAAATGTGGAAACCTTCTGAAGATGAAATTCATGGACATTTTTAGTGTAACTGTTATCATATACTTAGAGAGCACTGTGGGCTTGCTCTTCTTATCTCTGAATTTATTTGGATAATGGGATTTCCGTACTAAGCTCATGCTTCTTGGCCTTCAACTCAAGATTGCTGGACACTGATTTAATTCTTGTAAAGTGCTTTATAAGGAGGACACTCTTGGGTTTGGATGTTTGTTAATTCCCTGGTGCATCCTCCGGTTCAGGAAGACTTGCTTGGGAAACAGAGCAGCCTGATGGCCTCTGTTTCTAGCTGTCTTTGCTGTAGACTTTTGAAGCTAATTAGAATTGTTCAAAACTTATACCAACTTTTTAAAAACTGTGGATAAACACACAGTGTCTTTTGATTTAATCTCAACCAGGATCATCGTTAGAATTGAGAGAAACCATAAACTAAGAAAATATGGGGAGAAAAATCTGTGAAAAAGATGGGACTCTGAGAGCTTATTAGCAGCAAACATTAAAGTGCTTATAATACATACATTGGATTCCCAGCAGGATACATTTATACTAGCACAGTGATCACTTAGAATATTTTATTCTTTTGTCAAGCTTTCTCATACACTTCAAATGCATTCTCACTGGGGGAAAACAATTCTCTTGCTTATTGATAGCATTTGATACACATTCTATAACACAAGTGACTATTAGAGGCTGCGCTTGCTTAATAAAAATTTGCAGAACAGTGGCAGATTTGGTGAGTGAATGGGCCCCATATGCTCTACTTAAGCTGACAGAAGACAGTATACTGCTAACATGTACAAATCTCTTCAGATAAAAACTGCCATCAGCTACAGTTACTCTTTTTGAGAATGCCAACACTATGTCATGAATGGGAATATGCAAATGTGTTCAGGTTCCCACTCCTTCCTACTGAGACACTGTGGTGCAAAGCAGCACTCTTAAATATGATGCAATGCTTGCCTTTTACATATGGAGTTCTGTTTCATCTAATTTTTACTTCCATACCTTTGACAAAATAGAGATTGCAGTTTTGAAGGTGATGTTTGGTACAATAAAAATCTATCTTCTAATGAGGCCATAAATACTTCTCTTTGGATAGTTTGCTAGGAAACTAAATATCAAGTAATTCCTTGATGGTTAATAAACTTGTTTTCAAGAGCTGTCCCTTCAGAACTTTAAAAAAAATTGATGTAGTTGCCAATATTAAGAATCAATTTTCTTCTCTTTTAGTAAATCAATTTCTGTACCACTGATTGATTTCCAGAGTTCCAAAGAAATACGAACCTGTTTCAAGTTGTAAATTAAATTCTCTTCTTAGTAACCATGAACTCTTATGGCATTAATTTAAAGTGTTTTCTTATGTCAATGACTATTTGGCATACTGTTTCTCCTTGGGGAGACTTTTTGAGTTTTCAGCACTATTAATTCTTAAATATGGAAAAATTCTTCCATCTTTTGAAACAAACAAATAAACAAACCCTACAAAACTAAAGAAACAAATCAAGGCTTTTGCTGAAAAGAGGGTTAGGGAATTAGTATAAGATGATGATATAGGGGCGCCTGGGTGGCTCAGTGGGTTAAAGCCTCTGCCTTCGGCTCAGGTCACGATCCCAGGATCCTGGGATCGAGCCCCACATCGAGCCCCACATCGGGCTCTCTGCTTGCTGGGGAGCCTGCTTCCTCCTCTATCTCTCTGCCTACCTCTCTGCCTACTCGTGATTTTTGTCTGTCAAATAAATAAAAAAAAAATCTTTAAAAAAAAAAAGATGATGATATAATTTTTATCTCACCATTTCTCTTAGCAAGCTTTCCCCTAAAGCACAGGTTTGACAATAAACTAACTGGAACTCAACAGCTGAAGTTTTCTTCTGATATTATAGGGCATCCCTTAGCCACAGTGCCACGAGATAAAAATGAGGGGCCCACTCCCTCATAGTTATCCATCTATTCACAGGTTCACAACTTTTCAGGGATCTCTTTTGAATTCCCTTTCCCCATGAATCTTAGGAGATCTTAAATCTAAAGTTGGGAAAATCTAACACTCTATGTTCTTTATACTATTGTCTTAAACTCATTAAAGAACATTGGAAAAACAAAATCATTCCTTCATAAATTTATTAAGTCATTTGTTTTGAATCTATGCAATAAATACAGTCTTTCTCAAGAAAACCAAATACCTGGGGCACCTGGGTGGCTCAGTGGGTTAAAGCCTCTGCCTTCGGCTCAGGTCATGATCCCAGGGTCCTGGGATCGAGCCCCACATCGGGCTCTCTGCTCAGCAGGGAGCCTGCTTCCATACTCTCTCTCTGCCTGCCTCTCTGCCTACTTGTGATCTCTATCTGTCAAATAAATAAATAAATAAAATCTTAAAAGAAAATAAAAAAGAAAACCAAATACTTAATGCTGGGGTTTAATAAGGAGAGACAAATACCACATTGATATAATGCAACTAGTATAATAAAGTAATAATAGTATAATAAAGGAAGAGGGATAAGCATTAGGAAACAGTAGGTTAGATAGACATCATGATCCATAAAAGTAAATAAAGGTTTTAGGTGGCTGAATATTTGAACCAATTAGTGTGTTTGACAACTTTTGGCACCTGGGGCATCTTTTTTTAGTCATGGATAGGAAGTAGCATGAAAAGAGTTGAAGAGATCAAGCTTTGATGTCAAAGGGACCTGAACTGTGACACTAATTACATGTGTGGCTATGGATTAATTACTTAGTCTTTTTCAAGCTTACTGAACTCATCTGTAAAATGCAGATACTGCCCCTTACTTCCAGCATGGGGCAACTCAGAGCATGGCAAAAACTTATCATGAAATCTAGCAGGAGTAGGGGCTCACAAATGGATTCTGGTCATCTTTTAAATACTGCCACCTTTGCTAGGTTCTTTGCACTTCTCTGCACAGAAGAAGTATATTTCTGAACAGGCTACGCAGCTTCATGCATCTGTACAATATACAAATAGCACATAAAATTCCTTCTGAATCATCATGAAAAGTCATTCATTCTCCCGCTCTGCAAGTATGCTTTTAGATTCCATTTAAATGTCATCTTCTCCAAGTCATCTTCCTAGGCTGAGCTTAGGGAACATAATTTGTAAATTTCTCAATTATCTGTGTATGGATCTGTTGCACAATAAAATATGAAAACCTTAAGGAAGGTATATGTCTTGTTTTTCCTTATTACCCTCGAATCATGCTTAGCACTTCTTACTCATGTTTGTTGAGTGAATGGATGCAGAATATGGAAAGGTAAAGAAAGCAGCAATTTGAATATGTCCCTTTACCAACAGGGCTCTAGGCTAATGAATGGGGCATATGTTTAGCGTGCTATGTATATGATTATATGAATGTTGAAACACACATGTCTATAAACCTAGTAAAATTCTTGTGGTGTAATTTGCAGAATCAATCCTGGCAAGGAAGGGGTAGGAAAAGGTTACTGGAATCCAATTCTAGCACAGGTCCAGATAAAAAACAGAACATGGTAGAAATGCTTGGAGTAAATATCAACTCACATATATTTTAAGTGGTGAACCGCAGAAAAAAATAGACTTGGTAGACTACTCATACCCCAGTGTCCTTCTCTAATCAATGAGTTACATGGAACTGACCACTGAGGTTTGGTGCTTCTGTAGTTTTTGGCTTGCTGGCACTAATCTCACTGCTGTTCTTCACATGGTAGTGACATTTAATCATGCAGTTCATTCTGTTTCTGGAAAATATCACGTTACACTTCCCCAAAACCCAAAATGCTTGGTACAGAGGATACCCTTTTCAACACACAAATGTGTCTGTTTGCAAAGCAGCAAACAGAGTAAACAGACGTCTTTCTGTTACGTGACGATTTCAGAAACACAAACTGCCACTAGCATTAAAAGTTGTTTTTATTAAATATTGCATTAAAATATCCATAACTTATGTGGGAGATATAAAATAGACACTGTGTTTCAGCTACTGGATTTATGAATATTATATTACCTTTGAAACACATGGATGTTTCATTCCAATCTTACTCCCTTTCCTCTTTATTCAAAAGTAACCACAGTCCTGAATTTTGCATTTTATCATTTTCTTCTTTTCCTTCATAATTCTACTGCAAGTTTGTTCTCAAACAATATTCTTTAAATTTTTTTCTTTCATTAAATATTGGATTCTTTCAAATACCTTTTTTTGTATCTATTGATATAATCATACATTTGTGTTTTAGTCTCTTAATATGTGACTCACACTGATTTCAAATGTTGGGCCAAACTTGCATTCCTAAAATAAACCCCACTTGATCATGATCTTTTTTATACATTGTTGGACTCAATTTGCTCAATTTTATAACATAATTTTGTATCAATACATGAAGGATACCAAGTTAAAGGTTTTTTTGTTTTCTTTTGTTTTTGTTGGTTTCTAATGTCCTTGTCTGGTGTATTGTAGTAACACTAGCTTCATAGAATGAATTGGGGAAATATTCCCTCCTCTTTATTTATCTGGAAGTGTTTCTGTAGAATTCATATTATTTCCTCCTTAGTAGAATACACCAGGAAAACTATCTAGACCTAAAGATTTCTTTGTAGGAAAGTATTTAACTATAATTCAATTTTTTTAATAGCTATAGGGCTATTCAGACTATTTCTTCTTACATGAATTTGATAGTTTGTCTCCCTTCAAGTAATTTGAAATTTCATTTCACCTTAGTTGTCAAGTATGTTGTTCATAAAGTGCTTTAATATTCTTTTATTATCTGTACAATCCATAATGATGTCCCTTCTCTCAATCCTGATAATGTTCATGTATCTTATTTGATCCTGATTAGTCTTGGTAACAAGGTACCCTTTTTCTTGACCTTCTTCAAAAACTAGACTTGGATTTCACTGATTTTCTCAAAAAATTTCTTCCAGCTCATTGATTTCTACTCTTTTATGTTATCATTTCTTAAGCTTAATTTGGGTTGAATTCACTCTATTATTTCTACTTTGTTAAAGTGAAAACTGAGGTCATTGATTTGAGATTTTTTTCTGCCTTTTCTAAAATAATTTGGTTCTGCAAATTGTCCTCTCAGTGGCCTCCCACAATTTTTTTTTATTGTTGCACAAATTCTGATACAGTGTTTTCATTTTCATTCAATTCATATACCTTTTATGTTTTCTCTTAATTTTTTTCTTGATTCAAATATTTATAGATTTTCCAGGGTTCTTTCTATTGTTGAAATTTTAATTCCACCACAGTGAGAATATATGCTGTATGACCTGAATCCTTTCAACATTTTTGAGACTTATTCTTGGATTTGGGTTCCTAGCTTTCATGAAACTTAGAAAAATTTTGGCAATTATTTCTTCATATATTTTTCTCTGGTCTCCCTTTTTTTCTCATCTGAGGACTCCAATTACATGTACCGCAGGCCACCTTAAAGTTGTCCCTCAGTTCACTGTTCTTTCCTGTGTGTCTTTTCTGTTTTACTATTGCTGTGCCTTTGTTTTCTGCAATGTCTAATCAGCTGTTAATTCCGTCCACTGTATTTTTCATCTTAGATGTTAAACTTTTTGTTTCCAGATGATTTTTTAATATCTTCCATACCTCTGATTAACATGTTCAATTTTCTTCCAGGTTTTTGAATGCATGGAATACAATCGCAATAATTTTTTAATGTGCTTGTCTGCAACTTCTAACATCTGCATCAGTTCTGGTTTTAATGATTGATTTTTCTCATTATGTGTCATATTTCTATAGCTCTTTGTATGCATGATAATCTTTTATTGGATACTAGATGCCATAAATTTTACCTTGTTGAGTTCTTGGCATTTTTATATTCCTTTAAATATTTTTCGTATCTTTGAGATATAGTTGAATCACTTGGAAAGAGTTTATCCTTTTGGGGTTTGCTTTTAAGATTTTCTAGGCAGGACCAGAATAGCCTTTACTCTAGGCTGAGAATACCCTACTACAGAGGCAATGCCCTTATGCACACCCTATCCAATGTCCTATGGATTTTAAGATTTTTTCCAATCTTGTTGGGGGGAACAGGTACAATTTTTCATCCTGTACAAACACCGGGTACTATTTCCTCGATATTTGGGGGAGTTATTTTCCCAGCCTTGGTAGTTTTCTCACATAAGTGCGCTGATCAATACTCAAGACCAAAGCTTTAAATATACCTGGAGTTCACTCTCTGTGCAAATCTCTCTTTTCCGGTACTCTACACACTCTAACTATCTAGCTTTCTCTGGACTCTTTGCTCCATGGTATAGTATTGCTTAATTTCTCTGGGATTTGTAGAAAAATAGTTCTACTATTTTTTTAATTGAAACATCTTTGTCCTTTTTTGAAACCACAGTTTCCTCAATCACAGAGAACTTGGTTAACTATCATCTAGAATACAACAGGGAGACTCAGAGCTGAGAATGTGATCAGTGACCGAGAGCAATATTCTTTGGAAGTCTCATTACCCACTTTTCTCCCACAAAGGGATACCATATAATCAGTACTGAAAATAGGATTAAAAAATATTTTTTGGCATATATAACCAAAAGGAGAATGCAGCTGTAGACTGGAAGAAAACCATGTCTAAATTCAGGACTACTCCCTGTCCAGTACACATGCTATCATTATGAACAACTGTCATGAATCTTCCTTCCAAGAGTCCTTGCTACTGGACCCCAGGCTTTTACCATTCCATGACTGAACTTTGGCAACTGCCTCCAATTTGTTCTTGACCTACTGCCATCTCCCCCAGTCTACACTATTTATTTATCATACCCAGTCTACAGTATTTATTTATCATACCCAGATTGACCTGTACTAAGTATCATTTTGATTATTTTTCTAACCTACCCCAAAACCTCCACTAAATTCAAACTGCAGAGAAAGTAATTTAATCTTCTAAGCCCTTTATTCAACATTTGAACTCTATTTTCCTCTATTTACCTTTTACCAAAGTCATATAGAGTGATTCCCATCTGCCTTTACCTCAGTTGGAACTGCTTCACATGTATAAATACACTTACTTCTCATGGGCCCAGCTCCCCCCATAATCTCCTCTTTGTAGACTATTCTCCCCATTTCTTGAGAAAGAAAGATACTTTAGCTTTTCCTCCAAACAAATGTGCCATTTTCTACTCTGTTTCATGTTGATTTGTGGGCAACTTCAATGAAGGGAAAGATAAGATTTTATTCATCTTTACATGAGAAACAATTACAGATTCCAAAGGTCCTCAGAGGTTAGTTGTATGGAGTCTCTCTTTTTTAAAATCTGTGACAGGGAAAAGACCACTTGTGTGAGTTCCCTTTTAGGAAACCTCTCTGTGAATTCTTGGGATCTATCAAGGATGGATTATTTCTACTACTCACACTATAAAAATGCTCTTGTTTCTTAGACCCTTGATAAATATTTCTATTATCACCAAGAAAAGGGGGGCACAGGCTATTCTGTGAGTTACATGATAAACAATTATTTTCACTATTAGCCGGCCAAACAACACACCTATAATTTCACTATTTATAAATGTACATTTCCACAAAGTGATTCTATCCTTAATGGGGATAAGGTGGAAGGCACCAAACGTATTACATGTGTCAGAAATCATGCTAGGCATTTTAACACATGTTATCTTATTAATCCTTACAAATGCTCTGTGAGTTGGGCATTATTATCTTCACTTTACAGAGGAAGGAATTGAGGCTCGGTAGGATTCTGTCATAAAGTTAGCAAACGGGGCAGCAGGAGTCTGAAGATTTCCTGATTTCAAAGCACAAATTCTTTCTAGTATGGCAGTCAAAGAGGTAAGATTTTGCTAATGGTTTTACCGTCAAGTGAATATATTTCACTAGTCACCACTACCTGCTGACGTAGAATTTCATAACGAACTACACAAGAGAGCACATGATATCTCTTAAAAACGGTTGTTGATGCTCTCAGAAGACATAAAGTTGTTCTAAGTTGTTTTGAGCCTCATACACCTGGAAATTGTTACCAAGGAGAGGTGTAGACTATTGCTCAGATGATGTCAGAGCCATGGGAAGGGAAACTAGAGAGATAAATCCAAGTGACATCATAGAGAATTTATTGCTTGAACATAGGAATGAAGCTGGCAGAGAGAACCACAGAATCAGAATCCAGTGTGTGGTCTTTGACTGAGGGGTTCTGTAACTAAAAAGATAGGGAGGAAAATGGTGCTGGATCAAGTCAATAGTCTTGAAATAGTGGAAGCAGCATGGAATGCCCTGGGACTCATATCTCTCCTTTTCACCTCACTCCCCCACCAACCCCTGGCTTTTTAAAGCAACCCAAGACTGGAGTAACCTTTTGGCAGGCAAAGTGGGCTACTATCAACTAACATCCTTGAAGTGTTTTTTGTAATAACTGCTGTTAAGCCAGGTCTTTGTCCCACAAAGATTTATGGAGAGACAAGATCTCTGTGCCAAGCATCATGTTAGGCACTGGGACTATGGAAGTGAACAAGTCTGAGCCTTGAACTGGCCACGTTTCTATCACACAACTAATCACAAACACAGTGAGAGGTATTAACAAATCTTCCCCCTCAAACCTACCTTCAGCTTTCACCTTGACAGATCTAATAACCCCTGACTGATCTTTGAGATTCTGTAATTACACCCTCTAATCTATTTTCTACACAGAAGCTACTGGGATCCTTTTAAAATAATAAATGCAACAAAAATCTTATTACAACTGTCCCATGCTCAAAGCCTCCCAGTAGCTTGCGATCACATTTAGAAGGAAATCTAAAAACTCATGATAGCCTTTACCTACTGCCTCAGCTGATCCCTGGGGACTTCCCAATCTCATTCAGTGCAGCTCTATCCTTGCTCAGCCTACTCCGCCCATTCTGGCCTCTCTACAGTTTCCCAAACATGCTAGGCACATCCCTTTTCAGAGCTCTGGGACATGTTCTTCCCCCTGACTGCAGTGCCATTCTCCCAGATAGCCACAGAGCTCACAGCCCCCCTTTATTCACATCTCCATGTTCATCACATCCCCAGAGAGGGGGCATCCCGGCCACCTTACCTACGGTAGGGCTTCCAACTCTAGCTCTCCACTGCTATATCCTCATTCTGCTTCTCCCTCCCTGATATCTTCTCCACTAGAACATAAGATCTATGCAGACCTGGGCTTGTTTTGTCCACCATTTTTTCCCCAGGGTCTAGGACAGTGCCCAGGACATCGTGGGCACTCGATATATTTGTTGACTTAAAGAAGGATGATTAGGGGACCTCAAAAACAGGTAATGAAGAGACTAGCCCTAGTTTACGGATTGGGTCTTCCTGAGGGCTTTAAGTAGAGACCTGAAGATGTATGGGGAAGTGTGAAGATGATGTTTGGACAGAGGAAACACAGAAGCTCCCAAACAGATCCCATACATAGACCCCAAAGGTCTTCCATAGAGCTGGAGCATTTATTGTGAGAGGGAGGTGGTGGGAGACCAGGTGAAGTAGAAAGAATGGGGTCAGTCATGGAGGAACCCAAAACCACATTAATGACTTTTATCTTTAACCTCAAGGCAATGGGATGCTGTTAAGGGCTTTTTAGCAAGGAAGTGACATGATCGGATTTGTGTTTTAAAGAGATCACCCAGACGGCAGTGTGGAAAATGAGCTGGATGGGGAGTAAGGCAGGAGGCAGATGTGATTTTTTTTTCAACCCAAGTACAGGAATTTACATTTATCCCTATTAAATTTAATCTTCTGAATTGCTGCTCATCAGTTCTCCCTGTTGAGATCTTCCTGAATCCCTATTCTGTCATCCAACGCATTAGCAAACTGCGGAGCTGTGTGTTACCCACACACTTGACAAGTAAGCCTGCTATATCCAAGTCATGTGCAGGGCTTACGTTACTGAACACCACCATCCCTGCTCTCTTCCTGGCACTTCTGCACATGCTTGTGAGAGGGCCAGCTGGGCAGAAAATACTCTCCCATCACTCAACATTGTTTCTTCATGTAAAGTTAACTGGCCAGCTGGGAACTGAACTGTAACCTTCCAGCTCTCATAACTCCAGCTACTCAGGATTTATATGCGTGTTTCTCCTAGAGCTTATGGACTTTACACTAAGACAGCAACCCATTTTATTCTTGCATGTATTAATTTTGGCACCTGGTTTCTGGCTGGGGATTGCTGAGCTGCTTCTGTTCTTGGCTACAATAAGTGCTATCAAAAGATTTCTCTTCTGGCATGAATTGAAGTATATAATACCGTCTATAATTCTGCCCAGAATTGACTATCATCTGTTTAATATGCAAACTGTGCAAAACCAGGGCTACTAGTATGTAATAGATTTTGAAAAGTTGTCATCCAGATTCATTGTTTATTAGAGGATATTAACTTTGGAGGTTTATGTGCTGTCTCTCCAACCCAGAGAACACAACCATTCCCTTAAATGGGGTTCACAAAGGTCTGCAAACACTCACACTCTAGCAAACTGATCTGGTGTTTTATACTGATCTATTAGATAAGCTCATTTTAATCAGGCTCCTTTTGCAGAGCAGATGATTACATACATACTAAATATCCACTATCTTTTGGGAAGGTGTTGAGGTATATTAAGAATCTTGAACAAGGTTGAGCTAATAGAAAATACTAATAGGAAAAATGGAAAGTTGATAGACCCAAAGTCCAAAGCGACTTCAAAGGCAGCAAATTTTTAATCTCTTTTCCTTAGTTCAGGGGTTTCTTTGGAGGCCTCAGAAACATGGATGAAGGAAGGGAAAGTTCATCATCCCACCCTACTTCCTTTCTCACCTCCCCTTGCTCCCTGATTTTTATAATAAATATATTTTGCTATAAAACTTCAAAAGAGATTTGGAAAAATTAATTTAAAATTATTTGGGTATGAATTACTCATTTAATAGATATTTACTGATTTTTTAAAAAATCTTTGTGAATACCTAGAAATTCTTGTGACTTGGAATAAAACTCCCAAAATAACTGTTTTCAAATATAATAATGTTTTTTATGAATTATAAATGTAACAATTAGTAAAATCAGCATGGGGTTGCACTTTAGGGATTTCAAACACTTATTAATTTCAAATTTCTGGCTTTCTTTTCATACCTCAGAGCCAATAATTTTTTTCATGTCTTGGATACTTTGGTAGGTTCTGGTAAATCTCATAGGCTCTAGACCCCGTGACTTTAGCAACTAACAGGGAAAAAAAAAATCCTTGCCTGCTTCAACCAGAGAAATTGTCTCAGTAACTCAGAATGTGAAAATATAAATTTAGAACTACTACCTTAGGTCGTTAAGAAGAAAAAAATAATATTTTATTGTTGTTCCATCTGGGTTTTCTCCTTCCTAAATGTTGTGTCTTCACTAATTCTCTGGTTCGAAATGGCATCATCACTGCCCTTAACAACTCTGACTCTTTGCCCTGCTCCAACCTAAATATAATTACTCAAGCTTGACTTTGACCATGGATAGGGAATCAGGTCTTTCTTTCTTCCTGCTTATGGATTATACATTTCTATCAAAATGGGATTGGAATAATAGTCTCTGAAGATGAGGACATAAAAGGACTCAGAAATTCTGCCCAATGCACACAAGGCTCTCTTTGCACTTCTGAAATGCTAGCAGTGACCAGAAGCTCACCACCTCACAGGGGAGCTATGGCACTACTGGGTGACCAGCAACCACCAACAAACTTATTTTCCTGGTCAGTGAGATCAAAATGGAAGTTTGCTGGGCAGCGCTCCTCACACGGTGTTGGATTTCCTGATATAAAGTGAAGAATGTTGGCATACAGTATTGCCCTTGGCTCTTCCCCATCTTTTTTTCTTTTTGCCTGGAACACAGACACGATTATTGAAGACACAGCACTGGACACTGACATAACAAACATGAGGACAAGAGCCAGAAAATCAAGAATGGCAGATGGGAAAAAGAAAGGAGCATAGGTCTTTGATGGCTCCCCTGAGCCACTGAATTGGCCCTATTTGGATTTCATGTTACATATGACCAACAAACTCCTGTGTATCATACTACCATTGGTATAGTTATCTGAGCAGTGCAGTGGAATGTGCTCCTGTTTAATACCATTTCAGCTGGTAAAGAGTAAATTTCTGTATTGACCTGAAATCTGGTAACACACATATCATCCTGCCTGCAAATATTCTTATTCGGTCTTCTAGATGATAATCCTCAATATTAGGAAATCAACCAACACACTCTATACTCCTTTTCCTTTCAGAGTTAAATATCCCCAATTCTTTCTACCATGAACAGAATTACCCATTTTTAATTCTACTTTAAAATTATCTTATTGCTGCCAATTGGTTTTAATCTAACTGTAAATGTAATACATATTTCTGTTAGAAGATTTAAAATGTGCAGGGATGAGTAAAGATAAAAATTATCCTTGCAACTACCACTAAGAGAAAAACCAATGTTAATATTTTGCTGCATTTCCTTCTATTATTTATAAATGGATATGTTTCCTTTACATCATTTATATATATACATCTATACACACACTTATACAGTAACATATCTGAATACTGCTCTCAACTGATGCTTTATCATGAACATTTTTCATGTCATTAAATAGTCTCAAGATTTTTAGTGGCTGCATAATAGTCTATCTTATCTATTAGATCAGTAGCCCATAATTTCACAAACTCTCTAATTGTTGGGAAATTAAGTTCACTATAGTGAAAAATCCTTAAACTTAAATCTTGATTATATCTTTGATTTTTTTGTAGGCAATTCTTCAAAATAGAATTATTGATAAAAGATAAAAATAGTGCTAAGATTCCTTATGGTGGTGCCTTATACAATTAATACATTGCCTTGCAGTAAAGGAGCATCAATTTAAAAACCCAACAAACACATACTGTGATTCTGAGACGTGTATGTTTCAACATCCACCAGTGTTTGCCAATATATTATCTCAATTGTTTTACTGACTTGTGAGGTTGAATATATTGCATAGACCTTAGCCAACTGAATTTCTTTCTTTGGTGAACTGAGCATACATTTTTCCAATTTTGTACTGAAATATTTTCTAATAACTACTAAGAAGAACCCTTCATATTTTAAAGATATTCTTTGTCAAGTATTTTGTAATTATTCCTTTATTCTTGTGAACAACAAAGAATATGTGGATAATAGGGAGTGATTATTAAAATGTGCCTCTTAATCCTATTTTAAGAACATGGAGGTTCTAAATTAATTAACATTTCAGGATGTGAATTTAAAAAGGAACAATGTAATCCAAAGTGAACTTGTAGGATCGTCTCTTAGTGTTACCTATGTTATAGCTAATGTCTTCTCCAACCTAAGAAAAAATATTTTCACTTGTCACTCAAATAGGCTTCTTTAGGTACTTCTCTTCCATACCAGCAATTTGTCTTCAAGATAAACTAGGCTTCTAAAACATGCTTAGAAAAGTACATGGTAATGATGTATTGAACACCTGGTCAAAATTATCACCTTCTTTTATAGATATTCCCAATCCATTAATAATGAAGCATACCATTCTTTCAGTGGGGTAGATGATTAGACTGAGCTGTCTTTAGGAATTCTTGTCCTTGATGACCTTGTGACCTCATTTTCAATATAACAACATTTCTAAAATATGGCCTGGTCATGGATAAGCACTGAAAATACTTTTTATAAAGGAATACAGATTATATATTTAAGGGGCTAGTTAATTTAGCCCATTTAAGAGTTAACTTATACATCTATCAATGTTGTACATTATACAAATCAGGTTACATGAACATAGGGCTTTTTAACGGCCCTCGTTTGTCTTAGCATACTAAGCTAGAGCAGATTGCACTTGTATTAATAAATTCTTTGATTAAACCTAAATACAAAAATTGCTTTGTGGATAAAAATGTACATAAATTATGAAGCTGTAATGGGTGAGTCTGTA
Organism: Taxidea taxus jeffersonii; assembly: GCA_003697995.1. Taxonomy (NCBI): domain Eukaryota; kingdom Metazoa; phylum Chordata; class Mammalia; order Carnivora; family Mustelidae; genus Taxidea; species Taxidea taxus. Next base: position 177,148 of record ML104803.1, read on the forward strand.
CCAAGCGTTTAAACTATGTAGAATATTTTCAATTTATTTTGAGTCGTGTTCTTTGATTTGGGATTTTTTTTGTATTACTTAAGGATATTTGCCATGACAACTAAGACTGTGTGACCCAAGGTGAGCAAAATCTCTGAATATTCAGCTTATACAATATTTGTCACAACTCACATGCAATCCAATAGCTCTATAGTAATGTAATTCAATTTCATGTTGCTGCAGGTAAAAGCAAGCAGTTCAAGCATGTTTTGAATATAATTCCCATGGCCCTAGGTTTATGCTCAAACTACACGAGTCCTCTGCACAAAGATTTATGGGAAATGAAAATGGGATTAATAAATAAGCATACAGACTTGTTGCAAAAATATTTATCTCCAACTTTTTCTGATTCTATAAACAAAAGGAAAAACTTTTTATAAATTAAAATTAAATACACATAAAATATATATACCTCTTGAGATAGAATTTTAAAAAACAACAAAAGGAAGATAAAGAGGAATACAAAGGGAAGAGAACTAACTAGTAGAAGACGAAAAAGGGCCGCAAACAATGGGATCTAATTAACCCTCTCTGACAGTGCAAGTGAATTCACATGATCTAAATCAATTATGTCAAGTGATTGCCTAATTTATTCATAGATTCCTCCAATTAGGAAATAAAGCACACAGCCCTTTCTTCAAGTTTTAAACAACTGCTTTCACACTTTTTTATAGAATGAAGTTAAAGCCCTTGGTCCTTCTATATTGCCCGACTTTGACTCTTTCCTTAAATCTGTCCATTTCTCTGAACCTTCTGCTATCACTTTCAGATGAACAAAACTAGTTTGGGCAAGTAACTGTGAGTGTGGAGTGTTGCATTTCGCACCCTCTGGAAATAGCCTTACCCCTATTCGATGTTGCTACCCAAACCATTTATTTGCACATTCATTCATTTATCCTCTAATTATTTGTTTGTACTTTAATTCAACTACTCAAGCTTTTGATGTTAAAAAAAAGGAAGCCCCACCTACTTAGTAAGATCAGCCAAATTAATCACTGAGATCAATGGGTTTCTGAGATTGCAGCCAGATTGCTCTGACACTGTCCATACCATCCATCCTGTATTTGTTCAGCACTTGTGCATCCTAAGCAGTGAGCAGGGTGCTAAAGAAGTAAAAGGCAAGGCCTTGGAGGGCCTTGATTAGCCTGGGAAAAAATTCTCCCCCTTGCCATCTGATTAGACTGGGAAAAAATTCTCTCTCAGCAGGTACCCAAAAGTGTGTGCAACTCTGTGCTAGAAAGTGACCCCTGTGGTAACTGCTTTAGGAATTCAGAGGAAGAGCTTGAAAAAAATAACAGCCCCTGGAACAGGCAAGACTTGAGCAGGTCCTGGATGAAAGAAGCAAAGTAGGAGAGGAGGGTGAGTCTTCTATTTTTAGAGCGAAGACCGGGAAATTAATAATCCTCCCTTGAAAACAGAAAAGCATCAAAGTTAAATGCACCCAAGTTCAAATCCTGGCTCCATCACTAAGTAGCCATGACACCTCACACAAGCCAATTTCTTTAAATCCCACGTTCATCATCTATAAAATGGCAATAGAATGGCTGTACAAAAACTAACGCCCAATATACCACCAGTGCTCAAAAAAATAGTAGTTCCTGCTATTAGAGTTCCTGCTAAGCTTTCCCTCTTTTTCCTATTCTAGATGCCTTGCATTCTGGGACTGAGGTGTTTAAGTTCTTTGCCACAGATAAAGCAAAGTCCGTGGTTTCTAGCCACTGACCATTCAGGACTATGTGCGAGGTTATTTTATGATGCATGTGCTTACCACCTATTGCATACTGCATGCAGGCAGGCACATTCTGCCATCAGGGGTCCATTCCTGTCTCGTTCTGGCACAACCTGTTCTTTCACACTGCTCTGCATCAACCCCTACCTATTTAGTGGCTGTGACACTTCTCTGTCCTGGAGGTTCTCCCTCACGCTGCATCCTGCTTCCTGACATCACTCCACATGTCCCAGCTGATTGGTGGCCCTTCCTTCCTCCTCCTCTGGCTGTTGCACATCACCTTTACACCTCATGGACACAACTTCTCTTTGCCACAGACACTCCCCAGAGCACTCGTCCTAAGAGATGGTCTGTACTCAAGCTTTCTGTGGTCAAATAAGGTTGGGAAATGCTGCATATTATTATATCTTGAAGACCCACAGAGACTGTTAAAACCCAACAATATACATAAAACATGTTAAAGATTGTGAGCACTCTTGTATTTAAGAAGCCTGTTTAACTCAACATTTTCCAAACTTACTTGACCATTCTTTCCTATATTATTCGTCATGCTAAGACATCCCATCTATTTTCAATTATATTTCATGCTCATCTACTTTTATATTAACAAATGCATTCTTTGTTCTTTGATGAGGCCTCATTACTAGCCTACAGCTAGAGGACGTGTCCACCTGTGATTTTCTGCTCACCTTCCTGAGTACAGAGAAAGCACTGAGATCATTTACCTGGCATCTACTGATTAAGTCTGGAAATAGGATATCTCTGATGTAACTTAGTTTGTACTCAATTTGGATGCTATGATCATTTTCCCCCAAATTAAAAAAAATGGGCTAAATATTTTCCAACTACTTGGTATCCCCTTGTTTTACTTTTAAGGAATTTCAGCTGCAATATTTATATGCTCTCACGCTTCTAAAAATGAAACGGGAGGAAACCAGAGAGGGAGACAAACCATAAGGGACTCTTAATCTCAGGAAACAAACTAAGGTTTGCTGGGGGTTGGAGGAGGGAGCCCTGGCTGGTGATGGACACTGGGGAGGGTGTGTGCCATGGTGAGTGCGGTGAATTGTGTAAGACTGATGAATCAGACCTGTATGAATCAGACCTGTACCTCTGAAACAAATAATACATTCTATGTTTAAAAACCCAACCAAACAAACATGGAGATGGATAAAAGGAACAACAACAAAAAGGACAATCCTGAAGGGCTTGGGGATTATGCCAGTTAGTTTCTGGGTAAGCAGAGGGTAGATCAGCTAGCTAGTCCAAGCTCGCCAGAAACCATCACTCTTGATCCGTCAATTTCCAATTTGATCTGTTTTAATTTTCACTCGAATTTTAATACTTTCATTGAACAGAATTCCTAGTAACATTTTCTTGTAAACACTGGAAACCAAGTGGGTATTGAAATATTAGCCTTTCTGGTCATGTTTCCTCTCTTCACAATTTGTAGAAATGTATGCTTATTATACTGAATAGCCTTGGCCAGTGTCTTTTTATTTTTTAAAATATCTGATATTTGTACCTCTTAATCCCCTTCACCTATTTCACAAATACTTCCACCCTTCTTCCCTCTGGCAACTGCAAGTTCATTTTCTATATTTATGAGTTTGGTTGTTTTGTTCATTTTTTTACATTCTACATATAAGTAAAATCATAGTATTTGTCTTTCTTTATCTGACTTACTTCACTTAGCATAATATCCTCTAGGTCCATCCACGTTGTTGCAAATGGCAACGTCTCATTTTTTTTTTTAAGATTTTATTTATTTATTCGACAGACAGAGATCACAAGTAGGCAGAGAGACAGGCAGAGAGAGAGGGGGAAGCAGGCTCCCTGCTCAGCAGGGAGCCTGATGCGGGGCTTGATCCCAGGACCCTGAGATCATGACCTGAGCCAAAGGCAGAGGCTTAACCTCCTGAGCCACCCAGGCACCCCTCATTTTGCGTGTGTGTGTGGGGGGGGTGGGTGGCTGAGTAATATTCTATCTATATCTATATCTATATATATATCACATCTTCTTTATTCGTCTATTAGTAGGCACTCAGGGTGCTTCCATATCTTGGCTATTGTAAATAATGTTGCAATAAACATAAAGATGCTTATATATGTTTTAAATTTGTATTTCCTTTTTCTTCCAGCAAATATCCAGTAGTGAAATTACCAGAACATACTGTAGCTCTCTGTTTAATTTTGTTGGATTTCCATACTCTTTCCCACAGTGGTAGCACCAATTTATAATCTACTAACACAGGATGAGGGTTCCTTTTTCTCTACACCCTTGCCAACACTTGTTATTTCTTGTCTTTTTGACAGTGGCCATTCTGAAAGGTGTGAGGTGATATCTCATTGTGGTTTTGATTTGCATTTCCCTGACGATGAGTGACATTGAGCATCCTTTCATGTGTCTGTTGGCCACCTGTGAGTCGTCTTTGGGAAAATGACTATTCAGTTCCTCTGTCCATTCTTTTTTTTTTTTTTTTTTGCTATTGAGTTGAAAAAATTACATGTTTTAGAGATTAGCCTCTTATTAGCTATGTCATTTGCAAATATCTTCTCCCTTTCAGTAGTTTGCCTTTCTGTTTTATTGATTTACTTTGCTGTGCAAAAGCTTTTTACTTTGGTGCAGTCCCAGTAGTTTATTTTTTCTTTTGTTTTCCTTGCCTGAGGAGACACAATCATAAATATGTCGCTAAGGTTGATGTCCAAGAGATCAATGTCTATGTTCTCACTTAGAAGTTTTACAGTTTCAGGTCTCAGATTTAGGTCATTGATCAATTTTGAGTTTATTTTTGTATATGGTAAAAGTGGTCCAGTTTTCCCAGCACCATTTATTGAAGAGACTATCATTTCCCATTGTGTATTCTCTCCTCCTTTGTCTTAAATTAATTGACTATGGAAGATTGGGCTTATTTCTGGGCTATCCATCCTATTTCATTGATCTATGTGTCTTTTTGTGCCAGTGCCATACTGTTTTGATTACTACATCTTTGTAGTATCATTTTGAAACCTGGGATTGTGATATTGCCAATTTTGTTCTTTTTTCCTCAAGACTGCTTGGGCTCCTTGGAATCTTCCATACAAACTTAAGGATTATTTGCTCTAGTTCTGTGAAAAATGGAGTTGGAATTTTGATAAGGATTGCACTGAATCTGAGGACTGCTTTGGGTAGTGTAGGCATTTTAACAATACTAATTCTTCTAATTCATGAGCATGGTATATCTTTCCATTTGTGTCATCTTTAATTTCTTTCATCCATGTCTTGCAGATTTTGCAGTATAGGTCTTTCATGCCTTAGTTAAGTTTATTTCTAGGTATTTAATTTCCTTTCCTATATCTTTATTCACTTGTTTTATTATTACCATATACATTCATGATTTTTCAAACCTTGTTTGTGAGACTATTTCCACTAGACATAACCTATAGAAATAACATATGACTGTCATCACTGATATGTTTCCATTATTTAGAACATTACCTGGCACAAAGAAAGCACTTAATAAATATTTAATGAAGGAAGGAAGGAAAAGATTGATGGGTGAATTTCATAAGAGACTGAAATTATTTTTCCAAGTGTTTAACAACTTTTTAGTCTTACAGGAAATAGAGTAGATTTTCTGGTGATGCTAGGCTTTATACTATTAAATTCTAAATCAGCCAGAACTACTGTATATAAAGTATAATGGCTTTAGTGTTCCAGTGAAGAGGTAAAAAATATATGTCTAAAATATTTATACATATATGCATAAATATGTAATAATATATAAATATAAACATATATAAATATATATAATACCTGTATATTATATATATATTAAAAGATTGACTTACCCTGGATTAAGCAGTTTTTATAAGTAAGTCTGAGCTCTGGATTTGCCTCTGATTCATGTTTAGCTAGACATTTTTCTAACCATTTAATGAAATTCACAGATGTATTAATTAATATGTACTCTGGAGTGGGTAACATACTTAGCTTTAGGAAATTAAAGGCAAATATCTATTTTCCCCTATGAGCAAGAGCTGAGATTTGACCTTTAATGTAGAATAACATTTTACTTTCAAAAAGGGATATTTAATTTAGAAATTTTTGGCCTCACAGAGGAAATGCTCAGATGGTTCACAATAGAAAATATGCAGTCAAAAAATATATGAAAAATGTTTAGCCACAGAAGGAATTTTAAATGTAAAATTCAAATGCCCCTTTTAAGCCTATAAAATTGGTGAAAGTGTTAAAAAAATAACTCTCAGATTCTTTCATATACTGCTGATAAGAACAAAATTGTTTTTCTGGAGGGCAAGTGGTCATATACATCAAAAGTCTCAAATCTGTATATAATATTTGGGCAAGAAATTATCCTTATAGAAATTTATAATGAAAAAATAATCAGGAGTGTTTACAAAAGTTTATGCACTTTCAGCCTCAATTCATTGCTATTTCTAAGAGCAAAGAATTAGGAATGATGCTTATGGCCATTTATATATTAGGAAGATATATCAACTGTATTTATTGAAAATTTTACAATTAAAAAATATTGTAGAAGCAAAGACATAGAGAATAATATTCAAGCTAGGGACACCTAGGTTGCTCAGTCAGTTAAGATTCTGCCTTCGGGGACACCTGGGTGGCTTAGTTGGTTAAGCAGCTGCCTTCAGCTCAGGTCAGAATCCCAGCGTCCTGGGATAGAGTCCCACATCGGGCTCCTTGCTTGATGGGGAGCCTGCTTCTCCCTCTGCCTCTGCCTGCCTCTCTGTCTGCCTGTGCTCACTCTCTCTTCCTCTAACAAAAAAAAAAAAAAAAAAAAAGATTCTGCCTTCGGCTCAGTCTTGATCCGAGGATCCTGGGATCAGCTCTGCATCAGGCTCCTTGCTCAGCAAGAAGCCTGCTTCTCTCTCTCTCCACTGTTCATGCGCTCTCTCTCTCTCGAATAAATAAATAAATAAAATCTTTAAAAGAAAATGATTATTCAAGCTAGGTTGTTCTAAAAGGCCACAAACTTAAAAGCACATGTTCAGTGCCATGACTTTTGGGAAAAATTGGAATACAAAAATATGAATATGTATATATGAGAATAAAAATACACAAGATTAAAAATGTTTTGCTTTTTAAGAACTGCAACTGTACCTAAAAATGAGATAGTTATACCTCCCTTACTGTAGTTTTAATCTCCACAGAAAGTATTGCCAATAACACATATTTATCATTCTGAATACCATTCAGAAGATATAACTAAGAAACTGCCAAATCTCAACTAACATAGAGTTATATATTTCATGTAATATGTTGTTACATTATATTTAATTGTATATTTTATGCAGTATTTTCAGCTAATGAAACTCTCACTTTAAAACAACTAAAGTAGATTCAGTTCATATTTGTAAGGAAAATTTTTTGTGTTTTGTTCCATTCTATGAATAGCATTGTTCACTTCATATTTTTATGAAGATGTTCTTATATTAGTACAAAAGTTCTTTAAAAAGGAATGCAGAATTTCATTGAAATATGAACAATGGTTTAGAAAACAAAGGCAAGTGAGAAAAAAGTTCGGATTTGGTTTTGTTCAAAACGTTTGTACATGTCTGAGATGTGGAGGCTCACCTGAGGTACACAATATAAAGAAGAAAGCACTTCATGGAATAATGTAAGTTGGAAGAGGGGCCTGGAAAATTTCACTTCTCAAGGACAAGACAGTTTCTCCATTGATCAAGATTTCTCATCAAAGCACAACTAATGCTCTAAATAGGACAGAGGCTAATTTAATAAAGATCTGCATGGATTATTTTAATTTTTTTAAAGATCTACATGGGTTATTGGCGTAGTATCATTAGTTAAGGTTCAATTACAAGCATGCCTAAACTTCACAGTTTTCTGGTATCTCTTCTGGGAAAATAGAGCTTTGGGTTCCTCTTCCAGACACTGAGTTTTTCAATTATCTTCATATTTCACCAAGCAATGCCCCTGTTTAAGATGAGAGTGGGTGCAAAACCACACTGCAACAGTTGAGACCATTTGTGACCCAGTGATTGAATTAGGATCTACACACGAAATCCATAGGCCACCTTTCCCCCAGATTCTCACAATGGTTACCTGAGGAGAATTCACCTACATCACAGGTCAAGTCAATCACTGATGACAAGAAAAGCCCATAGGAGATGTCTAGGCTCACTTGTAAAGCTACCACTAACATTACCCTCTTTGTGACTGATACCATTAGTAAGGAGCACTGAGTGTTGTATGTCCTAAGCTTCGGGTTAAGAACATCAAGAAAGACACTCCTTGCTTTGAAGATTTTTTTCCTGGCTGGGGGCCTACGAGAGAGTTGGGCTCTCGGTCATTCATTCAACAATTCGTTCAGCACCTGTGTTCAAGGCGCTGGTGAGCACTTGCTCATTGGAGTGCCCGTGAGAGTGGGGGCCTGGAACGTGCCACACGCAACTTTCAGACAAGTCTAAAACCCATCAAGAACAGGCCTACCTCAGAGAGACTGCTGCTCAGTTCCATACCACCCTAATAAAGCGAGTATCGCAATAAAGCAAATTAAAAGAATGTTTTAGTTTCCCGGTGCCCCAAAAGTCATATTTACACGAGAGTCGATCAAGTGCATGATAGCATCATGTCTAAAAAAACAACGAACGTCCCTTAATTAAAAAATACTTCATTGCCATAAAGCGCTACTCATCATTTGAGGTTTCAGCAAATTGTAATCACTGGTCACAGATCACCATAACAAACATAAAAAAAAAAAAAAAGCTTAAAATATTGCAAGAATGACCAAAATGTGACACAGACATGAAGGGAGCAAATGCTGTTGGTAAAATGGTGCCGATGGACATGCTTAGCTCAGGGTGGCCACAAACCTTCAGTTTGTAATAAATAAGGTATAGGCAAAGCACGATAGAACATGGTGTTCTCATAGTATACAAGTGCACTTGCTATACAAAAGGCGTTGTTTTCCAATTAACCATAATAATGGAGACAAAGTCAAATGATTCTTGAGTGTACTTTTTGAAAATATATTTTTGTAGGGACTGTAAAGAAATTAAGCAGGAAGAAGGCACACTTACAGACTTAGAAGAGAAACACGTTCTTCACATACAGAATTTTTATGCCTTTGCTTCCAACCCAACTGATTAATTTTACATGTAATCTGCCTTATTCTGCTGTATCTAAGATCATGATCTAGTTATACTACAGAGAGAGAGAAGTGATCTATGTCTCTGTGATTCAGTTGATATTAATACTAGTCTTCAATACATTTTCATTCTTAAATGCAGCAATTATCTAAAATTTAATTATAGGTTGTTTTAGTTGACCCAAATGTTGGTTTTCTTGATGTTTTGAAAGAGGCCAGCTTTGGATGGCAGTGCTGTCAACTGTATGTAAAGTCAGTTATTCAAAGTTTTCCTTATTTGTCCTTCTCTCACCAGCGACATCACTTAGAATTCAGCCTGAGTCTTGACACATAATTTCTGTAAATTCACTCAACTTGTGTTGGTCTAGCCACCCACTTTGCTTATAAACCTGTGTGGTTAGCTACATAAGCATATTAAGATTCACTAAGGAAAAATGAAAAGAACTTATATCCTTTATCCAACACTGAAAAATAAACCATGGTTCCTTTCCCGAAATTCTGGTGAATTTTGAGCTTATATTTCTACTTTTTCCTTGCATACTAAACAATCCACAAACCAGGATTCAGTTTTCATTATCATCTTCATAGATTTCAAAGCTTGTAAATGTGGTATATCTTCTGGTGTGGCTATCATCACCTGATGTACTTGGGGAGCAGATTCCACTTTAAACAGATTTGAGTTTTTCTTTTTAAAAAAGATTTTACTTATTTGAGAGAGAAAGAGAGAGTGTGTGCACAAGAGTGGGGGAAGGGGCAGAGGGAGAGAGACCAGCAGACTCCCTGCTAAGGGGGGAGCCTGACTTGGGGCTCGATCCCAGGACCCTGAGATCATGACCTGAGCCGAAGGCACTTGCTTAACCAACTGAGCCACCCACGTGCCCCCAGATTTGAGTGTTTCAGTAGTAGCCATGAAAATATCTGGGGAGGGCTCTCATAGGCTTCCTGAGTTACATCTCTCTCTTCCAGGCAAAATATTTTTCTTTCAACTGTTTTTTTATCAGACATGATTTATAGGCCTTTCATCTAGATGCATTCTACCCTGTTTTTTGTTTCTATTAAAATATTGTACATAGAATTAAATATAGTGCTACAGATGTGTCATGATGAGCCCAGAGTCCAATGAAACTGTCATTTTCCTTCCACTGCTGACACAGAACTATCTTTGGGGTTGGCCATATTGGACAAGCTGCTAAAAAGCAGGACATCCTCAGGACGCCTGGGTGGCTCAGTCGGTTAAGTGGCTGCCTTGGGCTCAGGTCATGATCCCAGGGTCCTGGGATCGAGTCCTGCATCAGGCTCCTTGCTCAGCAGGGAGCCTGCTTCTCCCTCAGCCTCTGCCTGCTACTCTGCCGGCTTGTGCTCTCTCTCTCTCTCTCTCTGACGAATAAATAAATAAGTCTTTAAATCTAAAAAAAAAAAAAAAA
>ML104803.1:187869-289842 GCA_003697995.1 Taxidea taxus jeffersonii
AAAAAAAAAAAAAAAAGAGGCAGGGCATCCTCACTCACCATTATTATAGAAGGTCTCCTAAATCCTGTACTTGGACAATTGACTTCTTTGAATCTGACTTCAGGATATCACCATTGTTTCCCACCCTATGTAAAATAGCCTCACCTCTCCCCAGTCTTCATCTCTATCTGGATTTGGCTTCAGAGCAACCAGCTCTATCTGAAAGTTTATGACTTTTTACTTGGGTAAAACTCTATCATCTACTTACCCAACGTGAATGAAAACACTGCAGGAGAGGAACATTGGTCTTCTTCACCCAGAACATGTCCTGGGATAGAGTGAATGGCCAACAAATGCCTGGTAGATGGGGGAGTCATTCTTTGTTAAATTCTGTCTTTTTGGGGGCACCTGGGTGGCTCAGTGGGTTAAGCCTCTGCCTTTGGCTCAGGTCATGATCCCAGCATCCTGGGATGGAGTCCCATATCAGGCTCCCTGCTTGGCGGAAAGCCTGCTTCTCCCTCTCCCATCCCCCTGCTTGTATTCCCTCTCTCACTGTGTCTCTCTCTGTCAAATAAATAAATAAAATCTTAAAAAAAATTCTGTCTTTTTCAGTTCTGGAGAAATCATCTGAAGGCTAATTCTGCCAGTCTAACACAGTACCCAATTCTCTGAGGTAGCAGTCACTGAAACTTTGGCAGGAATGCCTTTGGTACCTTCATCCAACCACACACCTTAACTCTTCATCAAATTCTGCTCAGGACATAAGGAGAAACTCTCAGTACGAAGTCTCATATGTTATTTCACTCCTTTCGGGATGACAATGAACCGTAATTAGCACATTTTGGGAAAGGGCCTTCTAGTGCTTTTCCCCACCTTCCTGTATAATTTGGCCTATAAGTTTCAATCAAAAATTGACATACTGTTGGAAAGATCAAAGTAAACTATAACATTGCCCTGAATTAAGTCTAGAAATGCAATAAAAAAGGAGACCTCAGTTGTCTCCGAGATCCCTCTCATGGAGGTTGCTTTTTTTGCTTTTTTCTTTTCACTTCACAAACATAGAAATTCTTTGCGGATGGGTGTTGAGATCAGTAATTTCACCAGTTGTTTCTGGAATTCGTCATCTTTGAGAAAATTGGCAATTTGCTTCCTGTTCCCCAGTGTGAGGCCTACTCTTCCTAATTTCTCATGATCAGGGACAGTTGTTCTAGAAGCATGATCCTTTCAGGGTGCAGGAATAGGAACGGCCTCCTTCCATTTGCTGGCAGCCATGCTCTTCCCGTCTGAACATCACTCTCTTGTGTGCATCAAGATAAAATTAACACAGGAACCGGGTGGCTCTGCGTTCCACCTGACAGCTGTTAGGTGCTCTAAACAATGGGCCCCTCACACACTTTCTTTTTCGTGCTCTAAAAATAGCCTGGCTGTCTAACTCTTACAGGTTTTCGAGCTTCAAGCAGCTGTTCAGCTCTTCCTGCATTTATTCTTTTAGATGACTGCTCCTCTCTCTCGTTTTCCTTTTTCTTTTTAACCATTTGCTTTTCTCTTCCTCTCTACTCCAGAGCCAAGGTTATCAGTAAGCTCTTGAAGCAGCCACATTGGTCTCTTCCGAGGTCTCTCCCTTCTGTTCCTCTTGGAGATAAGTTATCATCATGATGTCAGAATTTCCTTTTGGGAATCTTTCCTGAACTCCTGGGTTTTCCTTTCCTGTTAGACTTTCAGTCTAGGTACATTGAGCAAACACCATTTTCCCTCATTTTCTGCTGAACGCTCAATGTTGTGTGTGTGTGTGTGTGTGTGTGTGTGTGTTTTAATTTTCAATTTAAATTCAATTTAATTAACATATAGTGTATTATTAGTTTCAGAGGTATAGTGACTCATCAGTTGCATATAACACCCCGTGCTCTTCCCACGTACCCTCCCCAATGTCCATCGTCCAGTTACCCCATCCCCCTACCCAGCTTTCCTCCAGCAACCCCCAGTTTGTTTCCTCTGATTAACAGCCTCTTAGTTTGTCTCCCTCTCCATTTTTTGTCTTAGTTTATTTTTCCTTCCCTGCTGCTATGTTCATCTGTTTTGTTTCTTAAATTCCACATGAGTGAAATCATATGGTATCTATCTTCCTATGATTGACTTATTTCGCTTAGCACTCTACCCTCTAGTTCCATTCATTTCATTGCAAGTGGCGAGATTTCATTCTTTTTGACTGACGCCTCAGTGTTTGAACGTACATAATACACCATAAACATTTGTTTAATGGATGATAAACATTATCTGCAATTCCTTAATTCTGACTTCCTATAGTGCAGGGCATACACCTATGTCCTTGTACTCTTCCTTGTCCTTCCTTGTCTTCCAGAGATAGTTTAAAAACCCTTTCTGTTAGTGTTACCATTAATTCTTCTTTCCCAACAAGTTTTTTTTCCCCCCAAGGAGTCAGTTATATCTTACACAACAGGACTCCTTCAGCTCTCACATCAGAGGTGTTGCTTATTGATGGACAGTGAAGATGATCCGTGGATATACATACGGATTTATATTAAGATATATATTAACATATTACTTAGCACACGTAATAAATAGTAACCGATAAACCAGCATCACAATTATTTAGACAGTTTTATAGACATTCTATGTATTTAGTGTCCAGGATTTTTGTCCTATTGCAAAGAATGCACACTGAAGTACCTCACTATACAAATATTATTTTTGTGTGGGAGCGGGCGTCGCATCATAAAGGCCCAAGGATTTGGGGTGACGAGGCTTTGGGGAGTCTAAACTCACCACCCCACTTCTGGGCACCTACAGATGTGGGCCAGGCAGCTAACCTTGCGAGGGAGGGGAGAACAGAGACTGTTCTGAGTCCCCGTGGACACTTGCACACGCATGCCCACAAAATAATTTTAAGAAAAATGTATTAGAATAGTGGAGCGGGGTTAGTTAACTTTTTGCAGGTCCATCTTTGATCTAATAATAGAGATACCTAACTTCTCTGAGAGAAATGTCTGACATATATGAAAGGGTTATATTCAAAACATGACCCAAATATTTATCTCTGTTGATATGAGAAATCAGTTTATTTATAATTTCCTTCAACTGCAGGCATCTACAAACATGTTCTATCTTTAAAAAAAATTAGAACAAGCAACTAACAGAAAAAACAAAATTGCAGAATTAGAGATCTTAGAGTCATCCAAAACACATGTACTGTTTTAAGAGACTATGGGGCATGGAATGTTAACAATCTTCATTGTCAGAGAACTTCCTAAACTTTGTCTGAATGCCTCATGCATCACTTGAAGCTCATTTCCTCTCATTGAACAGAGGCAGGACAGCTGGCCAGCAGCTTCCATCTGCCCTGTCCTCAGTCCTCTCTGTGTTACAGAACACCCTTCTGAAATGGGAGAAGGCCAATCTGGAACAACAGTAAAAATTCAAAAAACAAAAAACCGTGTGGGAAATAGTATTTTAAGCTGAACTTTCAATGGGCCTATAGATCAGGTCAGGGGGTGGGCCAAAATACTGAAGCACTGTCCCTTGAATAATTCAGATTAATTATTAAGTAGTATTAATGAGGTCATAAAACACCAGGCTTGGAAATTAAAGATGTTTATGTCTCATCAAAAAGTCTTTGAATATAACTCTCTGGCATACTGCCAAAAGGGCAGCTCTTTGGGGGAAAACCCTATGCCAAAGGCCAAAGAGGCAGCTGTGTTATTCAGCTCCTGAGAGCTTCCAACTCAACACCCACACAAGCTCAATTATGAGCAAATTAAAGGGATCCAGACTGAACATAGTAATTCTGGTAATTTAAATAAATAGAGGAAAGTCTACAATTAGTAGGAAAAGATTGATTTTCTGGAAAACCCAGAAAATGACACCCTAACCCCTTTGAATAAGCATAGTTACATCCAATTATTTAAAAATAAATTTCCTTTTATTCATCATTTTAATCATTTCTGATCTATCTTAAAGGTGGCCACACGCATTCCAGCAAAAGTATTCACAAAATATTGAGGCAGAATAGCCTCAAAAAAAAAAAAATCTATAATGGATGTATAGGAAATAATGAGATTGAGTAATATTGTAATCAAAGTTTTATACCTACTTTTAGAGCATATAGATAATGCACTGTTCATTTCTACCCTTTTTGAGTCAGGGAAAAATTTATAGTCATCCAGAAAGAACAAAGATGAACTACTGTGGAAATCTATTACCGTAACTCATTATATTAGTAACAAACAAAATACACATGGTCATTCTGTATAGATACTTAAAACTCACTTGATAAAATTCAACATCTGATTAAACTGAGTAAATAAACTCTTTTAAGATGCTAGGAATATGGGGCACCCGGGTAGCTCAGTGGGTTAAGCCTCTGCCTTTGGCTCGGGTTATGATTCCGGGGTCCTGGGATCGTGCCCCGCATCAGGCTCTCTGCTCAGCAGGGAGGAGCCTACTTCCTCCCCTCTCTCTGCCTACTTGTGATTTCTGTGTGTCAAATAAATAAATAAAATCTTTTAAAAAACAAAAAAAGAAAGAGAGGAGTGTAGGATGACTCTAAGCTGTAAAAAAAAAAAGAAGGTAGGAATATAAGGACATTTATGTAGCTTAAAAAAACATTTCTTCTATCAAGGACCATCAATGAAGTTATATTTAATGTACACACTCCATGGAAACATTCTTGTTTAGTCTCTAAATTCATTTTGATGAGCTGATATGAAGTTCATGTGGAAGAGTAAATGATCCAAAGTGATTTCACAAAAGAAGAAAAATCAGATGAAATTTTCCTGTAAGTTATTAAAATTTAGTGTAATAGCACATTAATAATATAAACAAGGTGACACTGGCATGGAAGAGACAAATGTGTCAATAGACTATGTCTAGAAAGTGACCCATGTATGTAAAGAAACTTAATATTCAATGTTAATGCATTCTGCTTTAATGGGGAAAGGATGTAACTGTCAATAAAGGTAAAAGTTGTGACATTTATTGTCATGCATAAACATTTTTCCACCTCACACACCATGGATAAATATATTACAGATTGGTAAATATTAAAAGAAAAAAAGCCTTCAAAGGTACTAGAAGAAAATAATGTGTTAAGTATAGAACCCAGAAGTGATGAAGGAAAAGATGGAAATTTTTTTACTATGAGACTAAAATCTTTCTTCATAGTAAAGGATATCATAATCAAACTAAGATGACAAATAATGGGTTGCAAGAAATTCTTTGCAGTGTACATAGCATTCTTTTTAAAAAAAGATTTGAGCAAGAGGGTGCACACAATGTACACGTGCGTGCCTGCACTCAGTTGTCCGGGGAGGGGCAGAGGAAGAGAGTCTTCAAGCAGACTCCCTACTGAGTGGGGAGCCTGACCTAGGCCTAGATCTCACAATCCATGAGATTATGACCTGAGCCAAAACCAAGAGGTGGATGCTTAACTGACTGAGCTACCCAGGTGACCCCATAACAACAATTCTAAGGACAAAAAGAATTAAGGAGTGGAAACATTTTTTGGCAAAGGATATACATTAGCCAATCATAAGATGTGAAATACAAATGGATCCTCTGGGGGGGGAAAACAAAAACAAAAACAAACAAACATAAAAAAAAACAGAAAAAAAACCAAACCCTAAGCTAAAGAATACCCTAAACTCTCAGTCCCAAATTCAGTCAAAAGGGGAAAAGTAAATTGTAAATCCAGATTCATTCACATAAACCTGTATCACTGTTATAAAACACAACACAGGATAGAGATACATGTACACAGAGGGTGCAGCAAGTAGACTGTCACTTTACACAACGAACTATTTTTAAATCATGTTTGTAATGTTTTCTTTCTTTCTTTTCAAGATTTTATACATTAATTTGAGAGAGATAGAGAAAGGGCATGAGCAGTGGGGAGGGGCAGAGGGAGAGGGAGAAGCAGACTCCCTGTTGAGCAGGGGGCCTGATGTGGGACTCGATCCCAGGATCCTGGGATCATGACCCGAGCCAAAGGCAGGCACTTAACCCACTGAGCCACCCAGGCATCCCTTTTAAATTATGTTTGTATCTGGGGATGAGAACACTTTTTTTCTCACAAGAGCTGTCTATCTTTTGAAACTTAAATGCAATCAAGCAAATGGAACTCACTCACCTATAAAATAATGTGAACATAATATGCAAGTTAAAATGCTAGCCTAGACTTGCAACAAAATTGAAACAAAAACAAAGGTACTAATGGGGGCAGTTAGCCTTCAAAGACTCCGGCAGACTTTGGAAAGGAGAACTATCCAACATAAAGGGCTAGATAAACAAAATGTTTTACCTTTTAAAATTTTGAACCACAGGAAACTGCTATTTTTCCAGGCCCCCAAAGAGTCAAAAACATTACTTTAATATTCAGCCTAAATGCCGATGGATGGATGGATAGACGATTGAATTTTTTTACTTTTTGAAGATTGGATCCTGACCTTGCTATCCTTATAAGCCTAGCCATCACCCTTTTTAGTAAATATAATAATTCCTTAGGTTGGCCCACGGCTACTTATAGAAAATGAAACAATTTAACAATAATCTTTCCACCTAACCAAACAGGAAAGACACTTCCAAATGTTTACCATCTGGTATCATCTGAGCTTCTGCGCAAAGAAAATCAACATGTTTATTGAGCTCCTCAATTGTTTTGGGGACAGGGTTCTGAACGGCTGTAGAATGTTGTCCTCTGCCAGCCTGTTAGCTTTAAGCTGGCATTTCCTGGAAGAGACTGAAATTTGGTGGTGTATAAAATGTTTATTATATTTTACCACTTCTGCTGTCTGCATTTAAGCCACAGCTTTGGCACTTGTGTCCTGAAGAAAACAGCTTGTGACCTCTACCCAATGAGGTAAACTGAGGTAAACTGAACAAACATTACTATTGTTGTTTATGGTAGAAGTCCAATACAACGCAATGAGTGATTGCCGGTTACACATACTTTGGAAGGGCAATTTCAATATAAAAAAAGGAAACTTCTCAAAAACAAAGTTTTCAGTAACAAAAAATATAAATGGAAATACTATTTCTGGATACAGCTTGCTTTTATTTTTACAGATTTGATAATAGTTTTTCTTTCTTAAAATGGGTGCCATTTTTTTTTTTCCTTTGGAGAGATTTTTTTGGAATCGTACTGCTGGTCACTTTTTTGTTTTAATTAAATGAGGAAAATAGTAATATAAACGTGCCCCAAATTAAGAGATTTTTATGTATTCATTTTCTTCATAGAGTAATTGGGAAGACAGAACAAAAGGTGTTTATCAAGCACTTTATAAAAATCAGTTGCTTCTCAAATTATTAGTAATAACCTAGGTCAACATCCACATGATTCCTTTGGTTTGTCAAAGGTTCACGCTGGAGAAAATCTCCTTTTCTGACCCGTGCTCAGGCTTTCCATCCCCCTCTCGCTATAGGTGACTGGAGCAAATGCATCCTAGTGCTCTAGTTAATGTATAGAAACTAGAATCAATTTCTCTTGTTTCATCATGATTGAACATTTTTCTGAACTCCCAAAAATGAGTAAGAGATAAATACTATTTATCAGATTGTTTCGTGGAGCACATGGTTTTGATGATCTCATATTCTTGTTGCTAACTAATGAAATATGCAATACGTCTCAAGAGAAAACATTTGCCAAGCACGGCCTGTGAGCTCCCAGCAGCAAAGGATAGTTGTTGAGGCTTTATTTTGCCCTGGCAGCCTTCTCTCACAGTCCTCTCTCTCCAACAGCCCCTGAGAACACAGAGATGTGCTTGGGTGTCCGAGATGTCTTCTGGGGTCCCACATCCTAGGACCTAGAGGACACCGTTTCCAGGGACACTCACTCTGCCCTAGTAGCCAACAGTCACCCAGAAATTCCCTGCGGAGCTCAGGACCTCAATGAGGTCATTCAGGCATGGACCCAGGGTACCTCGACACCCTCCATCTGGCAATGTCAAGGACCCCTTTTCCCTCCAGTGTTAACAGGATCTGGAGATGGGCGTTTAAAGAGAGAGATCTTCCCCACTGCTGCCATCCCTAGCCACTGAACATGGAGATGGGAAACCCCGTGGAATAGGACTCATTTAACCATATTATCTTCCCAGGTCCCACAGCAGCAGGTAGGTACACGAGAACCGCAAAGTCACTGGCAGAAGTGAGCATGCAAATACTAAGGCCCGTGAGTTACCGATGCTGACGGCATCCCCAGCATCCTGAAGGAATAGTCATATTTTTCTGCCCTATACGGAGCACCTTAGAAAAATGTCATTTACCTCTCTTTTAAAAAGCAGTAATTACAATTTAATGTGTGAATGGAGACAGGAAGATGGGATGACCAATGTCCCCTCCTCCAGGCTCAGGCAGACATCGCCCCCTGAGGTTGGAGCTGAGGAAACAAAGGGAGGAAATTAAGGAAGATAGACTGGTGGAGGCTGGAGCTCCCACCTGGGCGTCACTCATCCTCACTTACCAAGGTCCATGCTCTTTGAGGCTTTCAGATTCATTGACTCGGGCTGCCTGGCCGGTGTCACAGATCTGAAATGGATGTGCTGATCTGGAAAATACGCCGCCGATTCTACCCCAGAACTGTGGAAAGAAGCCATATTCCGTACTTAGATTAAGAATTAAAAAAAAAAAAAAAATGGGGCACCTCGTGGCTCAATGGGTTAAAGCCTCTGCCTTCAGCTCAGGTCATGATCTCAGAGTCCTGGGATCCACTGGGCTCTCTGCTCAGCAGGGAGCCTGCTTCCTCCTCTCTCTGCCTGCCTCTCTGCCTACTTGTGATCTCTGTCTGTGAAATAAATAAATAAAATCTATAAAAAAAAAAAAGAATTAAAAAATATTTTTTTTTTCTTTTGGTAAAGGAAGCCGTTCCCATTTTGAATCCAGCCCCCTCCTCCCCAGCTCCCAACCGTGTCTTTTCCACTGATTCTGGAATCTTGGGTGGCTTTTATGAGATGGAGCAACTCTATTTTTCTGTATTTTATCACACTCTACAATTTAAATGAAATATTCTCTGGCTAATATCATGTTTTCCTCTTCACTGATTTCTGCTAATTGGGATCCTGCTGTACCATATATAACTTCACATGGGAAAGCCGGGCCTGGAGGGAACTGGCATATCAAAGGAGGTCAGCAGATATGCGCAGAGCCTGAAAGCAGGGGTTTAGAGATCTCTGAGGGCTAAGCATGTCCTTCCTTTAAGAACAAGTGAAAGCTCGAGTCCTTTAGAGAAGACCATTTTGTGGAACGACTGCTGGCTGTGGTGGTTTGTCTCCGACTTTATTTAGGCCCATTTCCTAAAACTGATGTCCATACTGAGCAGATAGTCCACTAATCCTAACACGGAAAGGAAAGAACAAGAAAAGCACCAGATACATTAAATGTCCGTTAATGGGCTTCCCAGTACTTGTAGTCAATCTCAAAGAATTCTATTTCTGCTAAATATTTTATTTATTTGGCTTGGGGATAGAGGGGATTATACAAGGGAATTGCAGACAATGCCTGATTTCTTGGTCTAGAAATAAATCATATTTATAAATGTCACAAGTCAAATTACAGCTGCTTTCTCCCCTCATATTCTCATATATTGAGAAAGTTAATATGGGGGCTCATTTCAGCATAACTTTATTCTAGTTTTAAATACAGGAATTTCTGGTAAATCTGGTAAACCTGAAAGGACTCAGGTTGAGGTTTTCAAAGAGTTGGGATTTCGCACGGTAAACACTAAAACAACCATAAAAAAATGAACTACTATGAATGAAAACCGTTTGAAAACATACAGGGGATCTCCATTTCTTAACCAAATATACCAAAATAAGTTTCATCTTTTCTTGAAACTCATTAATTCTGCACATTCGATATTGTCTTGCGGCGATATTAAAATTAAAATGCAGCAATCATAACACTGCTGAGTAAATGAACCTCCATTTCTGTAATATGGTGGGGCTTAAGGAAGTACCCGGGGCTGGCAGCCGAGCCCAGGGCTCGGGAGCCCAGATGTTGGAGCCTTGCTGCTTAGTTCTCCATCCTGGCTCTGCCCCTGACTAGCTGTGGGACCCACCCATGTTACTGAACCTCTCTGTGCGTCCATTTCCTGATGCATAAAATGGGTCTAACTCCACTTCCTACTTCATGGGGTTCTTAAGAGACAAAATGAGTTTGTAAAGTAAAAATAAAAATACTTATAAAGTTGGGAATAGATTGTGGCACAGAGTAAATGCCAGTAGATGCATTTAGGAAACAACTAGGCAGGTAAATACACAGACTGTCGATTTTTGCTTTTCAAGTCATCTGTATGATTCTTTCCAGTCTCTTCTCTTTCTCTGTTTTTGTCAGGGTCTCGGTTGACCTGGGACTAAGAGTCCTTCCCTCCTCCTATTTATTTTCAAATTTTTTCCTCTTTAACAAATATTATTCATTTATTTGTAACTGCAATAAGGCTGACACGCAATGTTATATGAGTTTCAGGCATACAACATAGTGACTCCTACAGGTTTATGCCTTCTGCTATGCTCAGCACGAGTGGAGCTAAGGGTAATGTGCCATGATGATTGTGAGCCCAGGCTAGAGAGCAATGCGGTACTGGTCCCCACAAGACAGTGTTAGGATGTATAAAGTTGTAAGAAAGGAAGATACGGTATATGCTAATAGTAGTGCCTAGAACACAATGAGAGCTCAATAAAAGGAAGCTGTTAAATCTCTTCTTTATTTCTGTAGGTTAGAGGTCCTGAGACAGTCTTCAGTGAAGAAATTATACATGGTTTCATGAAAATTTCTCAAAAAGTTCAAATCTACTCATTATAAACTTTTTTTTTTTTTGGCTTCCTCCTAGATATCTGGCTTATATTTTCAATAGCTAAACCCAGTACCATATATGAAGTATATTAGATGTGGTAGGGAGTGATGACAAAGTAGGCCAGTTGTGAGCAAAACTCCTTGCACCACAGGTCTGGCCTAATAGCAACACTCCGATTGTTTTGGCCCATTTTAAAAAAGAATTCTGAGAGGCTACTGTGAACATGAGCTTCCCCCTGAGCCTTGATGTTTTGGAAGAACTTGCCTTTAAATGTCTTATTCAACCTTTATTTGCACTTAGTTTCACACCCTTTGATCTCTTGTGATGATGTGGTTTTAGTGTCAGAGGGCCTCCTGGCCTTCACAGAATCCAAGAATTTAAGAGCCGGAAGGCATTAAAGGTCACCTCATCCAACTTTTCATCTTGTAGATAAGACACTGGGGCCCAAAGAGGAGGCTGCTGTTCCAAGGTCACACAGCTGGCCAGTGGCAAAGTGAAGACCAGACTGTGGTTTCTTTATATTGCCTTTCTCAGAGTCACCGAAGCTTTGGCTAAAATGGCAGTCAGCCTGTGGCACAGGTGCTGCTGCTATTGACTCCATGGTCATCAAAACATTCCCTTTTTGGGCAGAGTCACTCCCCCTCTGACACTGCTTACATTTTAGCTTAGCTTTGTGCTTCAGTAGAGTGCTACATACCACAAAACAAAGGGAAAGCAAAGAGTTAACCCAAACGGATGCCCTGTGTTACACTGAAAGACATTGGGGAAGTGGTTTAGGACCAACATGAATATTCCTCATTAAAACTTCAGTTGCACTGCAGTTAAAGAGCTCTGCTCAAGGGAGACTACAGGAATCTACCCAACTGAGGAACACATTGGTTAACCCATCTTACTGTCTTATTTTACCAAATTAGGCATTAATTGAAAAATTAAATACAAGAACTCAAATTTTTTGAGACTCTTGGGAAACAACAATTCCCATTCCCATTTAAAACAGAAAAGCAAGGTGGCAATGCCCCTCCATGTTACATCAGGTAAGGGTTTGTCTAAATAAAGTGAATTTTTTTGGTATCAATGTTTACATATAATGAAGGCTGATCAAGAATTAAAAAGCTGCTTTCTACAAATGAATGTAACAAATGTTTGTGTGTATGTGTGTATATATATACACACTATACATACCTGAATATACACATTAAATTGATGATGGTGATTTACACATCTGTTGCCATTGCTTTGACCACAGGTACGTTTTGAAACCTTTAAGAGAAGAGCCCATTTTGCCATGGTACAAAATAAGAGATAAGGCAAGATAAGGCTGATCTTTAAGAGGGACGTGTAATATGAGAAATTATAGGGTTGGAGACCACACTATGCGCATTAGCTATATGAGCTCATACAGGACATATATACAGATAATGAAGTGTAGTATTGAATTAATGTGAAAATATCTTAGACATGTGAGACTAGAAAGACCCTTTGTAATTTTACACAGCATACTAGATGTTTTTGGAGGGAAAGGGTGACACAGTGATTAACTATAAAATCTGACATGTTTTAATTTTGAAGAAAGTTAGCATGTACTCATGGCTGAATGGGCTGCCGTGGAGGCTGTGGGAAGCTACAAGATGACAGCAGGCCAAAGACACGTTTTAGATAAAGGCCACCTTTTCAGCATGAACAACCAGGGAATCTATCAAACAGAAATGATACTCAATGTCAAATTATGCTGCATAATGAATAAATAAAGGTAGCAGGAAACATATGCCAGTGTCCTGAATGCAGTAACAAATCAGGAATGTGAAAGATATGTAAGACCCAGCCATGAATGTTCAAGGACAACTGTCAGAAATCAAAAGGAAGGAGAAGAAGATTTTGAGAGGTAAGGCAAAAAAAAACAAAAACAAAAACAAAAACCCAACCCAAAAAACCCTGAAGTCTCAGGTGTCCATCCTTAAATAGGCTTCGGCAATTGGCTACTCTGAGTGAGAGTAGATGCAGAAAGCAAGGGAGGGAGGGGAGAGATGGACCCAGCGAGCCCAGCAACAATGGAGAGGAAAAAATATGAACACATAGGGAATTCAACATATTCTGTCTATTTCCAATTTGCCTTAAGCCCTCCCTGAGATATAACAGTAGGAAATATATTTCCTTTATATTTATTTTTTATTTAGACACATATATTCTAAACTTCTGTCCAATAATTGGTGACATAATACTACAAGTAACTTCAGTAAATTCCGAGGTCATTTTGGTTCAAGGTACGGGCATGAAGTTCAACCACATTTGCGTCTCACTTCTCATGCAAGAGTTGTTTCGTTGTTTTCTGTCTCACAAGGCTGGCTACATCCCTAAAGCGCCACTTTCCCCTTTTAGAGGGCTTTTACCTTTTTTTTTTTGAAAGCCAGGCAGCCTCTCTTGCTCAACCCTCCTGGCTCCCTTCCAACCCCTCCTCCACCCCAAGTTGCACACATCTGACCCACCCCTGCCGCTGCTGCAGCTGCCGGTCACCTAGGCAACGCAACAGCTTGCAGGATGGCGCAGGTCAGGAGATCTCAAGGGGGAAGAGTTTCAAAGCTTTACATTTGCTCCTTCCATCTCAAAAATGTCTTTGGCTCTGCCCCTTCCTCTCCAGCCATGCTGCTCCTCTCTCCACTCTTGCCAGCCCTCTCTTTTCTTGCCCGTCCCCAGACTATCCTTGTTTATGGCTTTCCCTATCCACAACTGAACTCACCCAAGCCAATACTGTTATCAGCAACTCCCCGCCATGCCCTCCCCCCACCAAAAAAATCTGTGGAGGCACTGAAGAAGCCAAAAAGGCCACTGGTAATTCCTGATAATTCCATCTCTGCAATATCTCTGATGCCCTCTCTCATCTGAAGAGGTTTCTCATCTGAAAGCTTCTCCTTACCCTCCCCAGCACAGATCCTTACTACCTTTCACTGCTGCTGCCCCAGAAAACGTCCAAAGAGTCTCTGGCTTCCAGCAGACATTAACTTTTCCCCATCTCCCTAATGCCTGTTGCACACGACTAAAACCCTGGTCTTATCATGCTCCCTGCTGAACCTCTACCACAAGGTTTGACCGTCTAATGAAGGAAGTCTGTATTTCTCATCTTTGCATTCTGCATTCTAGCATCTGGCCAGTGATAGAATCTGGCCATGATACAAATTGCCCAAGTCAGCTTCCTTTCCCAGCTGCCATGATGTTCCTTCTACCCTTCCCGCTCTCTGAAATTCCCCTCCTTCCCGGGCTTTTCTCATGTCTACCTCCAACTCATACTTTGGGGTTTAGCTGAAACATCACTTTTCCCATAACATTTCCCCCTATTCCTCTATCTCGAAGCATTCTACTCCGTCATGGATGTCCAGAGCATTTTCTCTATACCTTCTGGTAAATATCACTTTGTACCTTGTGTGCTAGTTGTCATTTTTACCCCCTGGCCTGCCACCTTCTTGAGAGTTGGGTTTATATCTGATTCATCTTTGCATTACCCCAATACTTTTGCATGTATACACAGGATAACAGTAAAAGAGAATGAATGAAATTATTTTTAATGCATTTTGTTATGGCTGAAAAACTGCCATTTTTGGTTCAGGGTTGAGGCCGGCAATGGAAATGAATGGATGAAATGAATGAATGAAATTAAATATGTCCACATTTTCTTTCAAGAAACCTCTAGAAAACTGATCTAGAACATTAGTGTCATTATCCATCCAGTTGATGAAATTGTATTTGGTCAGATAGCTGACTTCAAAAATGTAGGAATCAGGGATAGCTAAATATAGGTAGGCTTCCAGCTAATAGAGTTAGCTATACTATTTTTGTGTTGCTTTATTTTTAGCAGATTGCAATAAAAAAGCATAATAGGAATGACACCAGCATTGCTGCAGGAAAAATGAAAAAATTTCACAGGATTATCCTGGGACATAGAATGGAATAAAATACACAGTTTTTAACAGCCATAATAAATACAGAAAATAGCAAAGGGACAAGTTAATGATTTTTAAAATTCATCAGAAGAACAAAATCTATGAATGCCACTAGTCAGATGGTGTATATACTTAGTAAATCTCTCTCTCATACTTGCGAGATTCTAAAAATTATTGATTTTTTTTGGTTTCTATTACACAGTGGATATAATATTGGGCAATCTTTTCAATATTTTAGATTATATATAGTATTGCTTTAATTTTTAGATTCCATCAACTTTCTTGGAACATTTTAAAAATACCTTTAGGGTTTGCCAATTACAAATGAAACAACAACAACAACAAAGCTTTATATCCTCTCAGTTTTGTTTTATTCCTTCCTATAGAACCTTTTGAGTTCTCTGGTTTTTCAACATGATAAAAGAAAGTTCAACAATTTTCTTAAATATTTTATAATATATGATGAATACATGAACACTCTAAACTATTAATTTTAGCTATGAGAAGTTTTCACTGCAAAGGAATTATAGATGCTATGAGATTTCTATTCTGGAAAGAAATAGAGTTAAAATCAGGCTGCGGGGTTTTCCCAGAAACACCGTAATGGGGAACATTTACGATCTATCATTTTATCAGTACCTGTGGCTGAAATCTTCAATGCCCAATTCCAGAACGGGATGTGGTGGTGGTGAAGGCGGGACCTCAGGATCTGCCCATCCATCACTGGGAAGCAATAGCACTAAGAAACAAAGAACCAATGAAGCTGTGGTCAGTGGGAGGCGGAACTGTTTGATGCCTGGCTTGCTTTCAGTCCATCTCACAGATGTAATTTTCACCAACACATAAACCAACCTGAAATCAATAAGTCCTCCTACAGAACTGATTTAGGATTTGTATGGGAGCCAATGCAGCCCTGTATGAGGAAATCTGAGCCCGCTAATAGGTTTTTACACCGGTGGCCTACTAGCAACCTATGGCAAGTCAGGATCTTGCATCTTGGATATCTTTTCCCACCTATGGAAGTCTGACAGTTGCTCCTGATGTGTTCTGCGGAAGATTAACAAAGCCATCTCTTTCATGCCTTCACGATTTTGTAAACAAGACTCTCACGAATAGGCTGGATTACGCGGAGATTCTGGCATCGCCTTCATGACAAAAAGTACTTAAAAAATGAGATACTTGAGATTTACTCACCATTTTGAGATGGTAGAGGGGTACAAATACTCTTTTTGCATCTGAGCTACAGTGGAAAGATGGGGGTTTGAGGCCTTGGAAGCAAAAATCTAGGGTCAGACCTGGTTTTCTCACCTACCTAACATGTTCATTTTTTTCAATCTATTCTACTCTGGAAGAAATGGACATATATCCTGAAACTTACCTTGACCAATAACGAGCGGGCTTGTTGAGATATTTTGTATAGCAGACACTTGCTAAGCATTATGTACATTATGTCATCTCATGCTCGTCCTTATTACCTGCACTAACGAATGTATGAACAGCCTGAGAGAGCGGCCTGGGAGAGAGTCAAGTTCATGGAGGGAGGCCGCCATGTCTCCATCATGGCTCCCACTGCTGTGGGAACTTGGCCCAACTATTCAACTTCTCTGAGCCTCAGTTTTTGAAATCTGTAAGATGGGGCTGAGAATAGCTTCATTAGGAATATAAGGATTATAGAAGATGGTGCATATTCACACAGATTTAGAAACGCAAAGCACTAATAAGCAACTAAAAGATTATCCTTCTATGCTGCCTGAACTCTACTGTGTATCTGTTATAGTGAGAGATTTGATAAAAGGTGGACCCTATTTGTTCTTGATGGCTGGAACAGGAGAAAAGTGTCTATCCCTATGAAACGCTGCTGGTAACAGAAGCCACTTGATTGTCCATATGCCAGGTACGATGGTTACTTTTATGGTTAACTTGACTCGGCCCAGGGTACCCAGATAATGAATCGTATATTATTCTGGGTGTTTCTGGGAGGGTGTTTTGGGGGTGAGCTTAGCATTAAAAATAGTAGACAGAATAAAGTAGACTGTCCCCCCATAATGTGGGCGAACCTCATCCCATCCATCGAAGGCCTGAGCAGAACCAAAATGCTGACCCTCCTCTGAGTAGGAGAAAATTCTTCCTGCCTGCCTATCTTCAAACAGAGACACTGGGTTCTTCCTGCCCTTGGACTGAAACAGATATATTGATTCTTCCTGGGTCTCGAGTTGGCTTTCGGGGCGGGACTACACCGTTGGCTCTGGTTGGTCTCAAGCTTTGCTCATTCACCTTGAAGATGTTGGGACTTGCCTGGCTTCATCCTCATGTGAGCCAGTTCCTTACAATAAGTCTCATTATATTAGTTATTACATCTTATTATGTATATGTCATATATTATATATTTTATATTATACACTGTAATAGGTATTATTATATGATGTATGATATAATGTCTAGTATACATTAAATACATATGAATACAAATAGATCCCATTGGTTCTTCTATACAGAACTCTGCTCAAAGCTCTACCCCAGGCACTAGTAGACAATGGAGGTAATTCTGGCAGTGCTGGCACATCCCTGGGTTGGAGGCTGGAAGCAGGAGTTCTGAGAGGCAGGGTGACAAGGGTACAGAAGCACAGAAGCGAGCAAAAGGAGCTGATACTGTCCCCCTGCACCGCCTCCTACCCAAGTAATCTAGTGATTTGGTAATATAGCGGCAGTCAGGCAGCCAGAGAAACAACAGGAAAACACACCATAAACTAGAGAAAAGGGACATACTAGGACAACATTTTCCACTGGCTGTCATCTCTCTACCCTCAACTTCTTAGCCTTTCACACTGGTGATGAACAAAGCTGTGATCATGTAACTTGGCCTCCCAGAAACATTTCAGTTGCACACAACAGCTTAGAGCATAAAGGTCTCTGCCCCTGGCAGGCAACATCAGCTCCTTATCACCCTTAGCTACCCAGGACTATTTACTGTTCCCCAACCACCAGCCTGGGCTTTCCTGTCTCAGTGTGTTGGCTTACGTAATCACAAAATCCACTCGTATCCATCAAAGTCCCACCCTTCTCTCAAGATCCACCTCAATATTCTCAGGGCAGTGGCAGAGAGTATCAGCGCTCACTCTGTGTTCCTCCTTTCTGCACATACAGACCCCATTTCCCAGCCTTCTTTGTACCTAGACTTGTTCTTGCCAATAGCGTGTGAGGTGCTCTGGCCATTGACATCCCCAGTGTCAGTGGTTAAGAAAGGGTCTATTCTCTCCACCTGTCCCATCACCCAGCTGCAAGCAGGAGTGGAGGAGTCTCTAGAAAATGGCCCAGCTACCAACAGAATGAGCCCAGGTCCCTTCATCGCCGCATGGAGCACAGTCCCCATCCTCCTTGCACCACACCTCATTGGGCTATGATAAAACAAGAAAAATACTTTTGCTGTCTTTATCCACTGACATTTGGGGTGTAACTATTACTATTATGGAAAATTATTCCATTTATAACATTTCTCACATGCTGCTTTTGCAATGAGCTATTGATCTATCATCTATGTATCTAGACCTATTTTTCTTACTGAACTACAGAGAAACTCCTCTTTGTCCTCTTTCTCCTCTCCCTCCTCTTCTTCAGATTCTTGAAGTTTTATTACAATTTTTATCTCTACATTTTTTTACAGAGAGAGAGATTGCACTGGGGGGTAGGGCAGAGGAAGAGGGAGACAAGCAGACTCCTTGCTGAGCAGGGAGCCTGACATGGGGCTCGATCCCAGGACCCCAAGATCACGACCTGACCTAAAGTCAAGAGTCAGGTGCTTAAGTGACTGAGCAACCCAGGTACCTCTGTTACCTTTAATTGTTATTTCATCCACATGAACAACCTACATATTTTTTAAGTATCTATAGGTACAGAGGCAAATATCTTCTTTGTTGATTCTCTGTCCCTGGTACATTTTTAAACAACGGTATAAGGAATATTTTTTCTCATGGCCCAAACATCTCTACTAACCCTCTATCAGTGTGAAAATGTGGAACTCTTTTCTCCAAAAAATAATATTTCTGGATTTCACAACACAGACAAGGTTAAGTCTTGATGGCTGTCCTATATACTTGCCTGGGAAAATTGACAGTGCACCCTCAAGTAACTGCTTCATTCACGACCCAGTGACCCTGATTTTAATAATTTTTTATTTTTCTTACTTGTTTTATAGACTCCATCCTGCTAGGGCCAGATCAGAAGAGTGAAAGAGATTGCAACATAAGACAAGGGCTCACCAGGCTATGGCCCTGGTCCAAAACAGGCCCGCCATCTGGTTTTGTACATAAAGTTTCACTGAACAGTTACCTCATTCACTTACACACTGTCCACGGCTGCTTTTGGATTACGGTGGCAGAGCTGAAGAGCTGAGACAGGGATCCCTTGGATTGCAAAGCCTAACATACTTATTAGCTGGCCCTTTACAGATAAATTTTGATGACCCTGGATTTAGATTTTTTTTGTTTTAATTAATAAAAATGTTAAAGCTTATTATTGAGGGCTATCACGGCATTGTATTCTTTTTTGAATCCCTGCTGGTGCATTCTGCACAATGGAGGTATCCAGTAAACAGCAGGCAAATTGAAAAGTATAATTCAATTTCTGATCACCACTCCACAGGGAGTGTCTTATGTGCTACAGAGGGGTGGACACGAGCTGGTTCCCCAGAGAAGGCACATTAGGAATAATTGTACATTATGTGTCTGCCTAAAGGACCCCAGGGAACATGGATCCAGTGAGACAGGACACAGAACCAAAGGGGCTTGATTTGGGGTGGGGATGGGAGTCCTACAGGAGCCCTCCCTGGGTGGTGAGCCTGGGCAGACCTAGGGCAATGGGTGACTTACACATAGGACTAGGGTGCAGTTGAGCTGAAAGCGGGGAGCAAGCAGGGGTAGAGCAGAAAAGGGGGAGACGAGAGCAGTGAAAAGAGGACTAATAAACCAGAGGCAAACGATGCTTATTATTATTACTTTACCATTACATGGCCGGGGGGTGAGATCTACCACCAAAATTCTTCAGAAAACACAGTGTTGGTGATTCGTATTCTTTATTAACATTTAAATGCTTAATAGGATTTTATAAGTAAACCCTTGGGACACAGCCCCCGTCCTGACCCCTGACCATCTAGGGGCACCACACTCATTCTACTGTAGGCACTGCTAGCAATTCTCCAACCCAAACGTGAATCTTCTGGTGTTACAATTCCTACAAACGTTAGTTCTAAAAATGCCTTTTCCATGGAACAGCTTGACAGGAGTGAGTATATATATATATATATAAATAACCAAGAACTGTGGGTGGTATGTACTATTATTACAAAAATCGATGGAACCCAGCATATCAACATTGGGTTTTTAAATATACAAAGGAAAGGAAAAAGGGAAGAAAAAAAGTAGCGAATGTTTTGGCTGTAACAGTTCCTTTCCTCACTAGACATTACATTTCGTCAACTCAGTCTTGCTTTTCTGAAGGGGCTCCTGAAAACACTTGGTCCTGTTGAGTCAACACTCAGGTTTCAGGAGACTCATTTCATTTGCATCTGAGACTCAGGAGCTCTCAGTGGCTCACAGCATTTTAAATGTTTTCAGTGTGAAAACGAGATGGTGATCTGCAGGTTCTTCTACAGCATCAGGTTAACAAATTCTATTATATATTTTCATCTCTAAGTCAATAGGCTTACATAAAGGTAAGAATATTTCATCTACTGCTCTCTTATGATTACAATTTAATGAGTCTAATGCCTTGATAGGTCGAATTCTTGCACTGAATATACAAGGAAATAACAGCAACAGATTTTTCCTGCTTTTAAAAAAATAATGTTCGATGCAGTCCCTACTTGAAAAAACTGGATTTTTTTTTTTTGGTCACCTTGGAAAATTGACATGAGGAGAGGAAGTAAAGCAGGAAACTTGTAGAGAGCTGACCTGCGTGGTTTTTTACTGGTGTAAAAAGTTGTTCTACCTGGAGGTAAGTCTCAAGAGAAAGAGAACAGACAGAGACTCCCAGTGGTTGTCTGCGGCTGCATGTACCCAAAGGATGTAGCTGTTCGGTAGAAATACAAACTTAGAACATTCTATTGAAGTTTCAAAGTTTTATGACATTTTGTTTTTAGCACATGCTTCGAATGGACCCTATTATTTGAATTTTTTTTCTTGTATATATCCTCACACTTCAACCAGTTCTATAATTTCACAATTTTGGCCTCTCCTGTCCCTTCTAGAGATAGTGTCCCATTTCCCTGAGTATCTCAGTGTCCTCTAAAAATAGTCTGTATAATTATCATTCCAGCATCAATATTTTATAGTTATTAAAAATGAGGGGCATCTGGCTGGCTTATTTGGTGGAGCATGTGACTCTTGCTCTCAGGGTTGTGGGTCTGAGCCCCACGTTGGGTGTAGAAAAATAAAATCTTTAATAAAAAAATGAAACAAGATAGGGGATAATGTGCTCACTACTCCTTTGGAAGTCACTGGTATAATTAGGAATAAAACCTTGAACTTGGACTGTCACTGTATCACATGTTTCTTGAGAATAAAATGCCAATCAAATTATGGAAAGTCTAGATATTTTAATACACATGGCAATGTTCTTGATCATTATATGGGCATGGTTGAGAGAAGGCTAGTCTAGTATGTGGAAAACTTGCTGTTCCTTCCCCATATTCTCCTGCTACTGTGATTTAAGGTCTTGGAAAGAGATTTCGCTTTGTCAAGACAAATTTTAATTTCTTAAAGAAGACGAGAAAAGACAAGAGTATTTATCTGACACAAAATCAAGCGAGGCTTTAATCACATTTTTGGCATCAGGTGAAAGGACTTCAACAGTTTCAAGGGACCAATGGAAGACAGGGTCCACGCTGTGGTTAAGGGAATGAACTTGAATCAGAGAGATAGGGGCTGAATCCAGGCTCTGCATGGATTAAGTATGTGGTCTTGGGTTAATTATTTACTCTCTGTTTCTTCATCTGTAAAATGAGGATAATAGTATTACCCACTTCCAGTGTGCATGTAAATTGCTTAACACAGAGCCTAACAGACAGTAAACACTTAATAAATAAACGGTCACAGCTGTTGCTGCTACTCTCACTAAAATGGACGAAGTCAGAGAAAAAGACAACATCCCATTCTGATGAAACAATTCTAAAGGAATCTGATATGTATAAGCCTGTTTTGATGGAGTTCTCAGTTTCGAACTTGTTCCCATGTAGTTTAAATTCAGGTAACATGTGAAATGTGAAAAAGGGACAGATTACATAAATAGTACCTGTGTTCAAAGGCTCACTATGGAACCACTGAATGTGATGATGTAAAATACTCAGTGACATCATGGGATGGTCATAATGTGTTATTAATTAAAAGAGCAATTTATAAACATTATATATAATATATTTCATTTTCACTTCATTTTATATATGCATAATTGCACGAAGGAAAGATTTGAAATGCAGACGTAAAAATGTTATTGATTAGTATCTTTGATAGTTAGAAGGATGAATGAGTAATATTAAGTTTTCTTTTTATTGCTTTTCCCTAAATTTTCTGTAATGAATATGCATTGCTGTTGCAATACAAAAAACTTGAAGTTATTTTTTAAAATAGGACATTCAGGGAAATAA
The DNA here is from genome assembly GCA_003697995.1 of Taxidea taxus jeffersonii. Taxonomy (NCBI): domain Eukaryota; kingdom Metazoa; phylum Chordata; class Mammalia; order Carnivora; family Mustelidae; genus Taxidea; species Taxidea taxus. Next base: position 210,215 of record ML104803.1, read on the forward strand.
AATAATTTGTTTTTCTTGGTGACCTAAAGTATGATTTTTTAAAAAGAAAGCAAAGTCCAAATGTTTTATATCCAGAGCTCTACTGGTACTGGAAAATAAGGGAAAGACAACATAGTGAGGGAATAATAAGAACATTCCAACTGTTACAGGATGGTCTCATTCATGGTATTTACCACACACTCTTCCTAGAATCCGTGAATCATGCAATGACCACCTTATGGTTTAATACTAGCCTGGACATTTTTTGTAAAAGTTTAATAGTTATTTACGTTTGGTAACTTCCAATAATGGAAAGATTGTTAAAAAAAAAAAAAACAGTTTGCCATTTTGTTTCTCCATGCTGCCATTTTGTTTTTGTTTGGTTTGTTTTACACATAATCCTCCGTGTTTGGGGCAGCAAACATAGAAACTGTCACTTAAACTGGAGGCGATGCCAGGAATCTGCTTCACAACTTCTGAGTCAGCTCTCCCACCCATCATCTCCCCGTGTTCATGACTCAAAGGAACAAAGCCTGCACTTGGTCTAATGAACTTTCCTTTGCCCTTTAAAAAAAAAAAAAGATAGTCTTGTGTTTTCTCCAGCCATTTGCAGCGGTTGGAAATGGACAGACTCTTACCTTTCTGTTTGTCCTGCGAACTGTAAGTGCCAAAGGGATGCAATGAGCTGTTATCATTTCTCCTGGAGGTGGTTATAGTGTTTTGACAATTCTCCAAGCATGGCTTAGAATATGCCCCGCACTCTGCAGGCTCCTAAGGAATGAAAATAAAAATTACATTTGCTTTTTTACTATGTTCGACCTTGGTCCATGAAAGCAAAGTAGGAGAATGATCAGTTTTTGAATGATCTCCCGAAAGTCTACTGCATATACACTCTCAACTGGAAAATCAAAATGGCCCTATCAGTTAAGACGTCTTTGAATGCGAGATACAAAAAATACTGATAATGTGGCGCTAGGGACTGGGAGTCCTCATAGCCAGCACCAAAGAGGATTAACTTTATCATCCTTTCCCCCACCAACTTACAACTGGCTTCTTTCAAATTTTCTTCCATCTGGGAATACAGCTTGTGGCAGTGTCAACACAAGAATAACGGTTCATGCCAAGGGTGTTTTTCTGCCAACCAGCTGGCTCCTTTCTTTCCCCCTCAGCGACTAAGTGCATATGCTTTAGGACAAGTCAGAACCTAAGCAGGTTTGCCACTCAAATGCCATGAGTGTATCCCGCTGTGGACACCAGGTCTGCTGGCCAGAAGCTAAAACGAACTCGGTGACAATGTCAGACAGGGGTTCTCCTGAGCTTCCCCCCACTTTTTGATGTTTTCCCCTCTGTTTGGATGTGGGCAGCCTTCCAACAAATTCACAGTGTCCTCAAAATGGCTGTATCCAGAGTAACAGGCCCACAAGCCATGTCACAGAGATGTGGAGAGGGGGCTGAGGGGGGCTGGTTCTGGAGAGTTCCAGGTATCTGTTCAAGAGGATGGAGACACACAGAACTGGGTTCCGCTCTCGCTCAGGTTATGTGTCTTTCTAACAGATTTCAAGGAAGTCACATGGACGCCATCTCACCACCGTGCCCTTGACCATTTGTGAGAGGAACAGGATGCAAAAAGAAACAGAGATCCCATCTCCAAAGCTCTTTACTTCAGAGCAAAGCATTTGGCCTGAATAATTTTATTATACTTTCCTCTCACTTACAAAAACTTGGTATCCTGCTAAACAAAATATTTAAAACATTCAATTTATACATTCTTAATAATTAAAATGTTTTCAGCTGCTGAAGGTCTCTTAGCTTCTTTTCGAGGCTTGTAACACTTTTCCCACACTGAGTGTTACCCTCTGCCTCTGTACTGCTAGTCAAACCAGACTTGGCCCACAACTCCTAAATTAAAGCTGGAGCCTCAGCAGGCAGGAGAGGTAGGACTTACTTCATCATGTAGCCTTGTGCTTCAACAACAAGAACAACAACAAAAAAAAATCTGCTTTCCCAGCTCTTTGATAAATGACACCATCGATATCCCAACAACTGATCAGTAACCAGCCTAATTAAAGTATTCAGCTTGTAAAATAGAGCTGTCGTGGAGCCCTCCATTAGTGTCCCAGCCAATAAAAAATATAATGGATTTTTAAACATATTCTGCTTCTACCAAGATGAGCTTGTAGGGAAGTGGGAAATGTTTTGGGGGGAGGGGGAGGAAAAAGCAGGTCATAACCCATTTTTTAATACTAAGTCTCTAGGCTCAAATAGAATTACAATTGAACCTCAAGCTCACCCTTTGAAAAACATGTTTCTGTTTAAAATGATTTTGATTCAATCAAGGATTCATTATATATTCTTCGCGAGGTCCTCATCAAAACTGTTTACGTATCTTGTACATCTGGGTAATGTGGGAAAATACTCCAACAACTATATATTTTGACTTTCCTTAAGTAGCTCCTTCAATTTTTTTTATATCAATATAATGTTCAAGTAACCGTTTTGGTATTCTTGCCAAATCTAACTAATTGATTTGCCTGAATGCATGAGCTGTGCTGAGACCTTTTTCTCGGGTATGCTGCTTTTTTATTGTACCTGAGGGTGACTGCTTCTCCACAGGGGACACAGCAAAAGCAGGAGTGCACGACATATGCTTTGACACAGCAAAACACAGAACTGGGAGAGGAATAGCCGCAGATGGTTTTTCTGTTTTTTGGATTTTTTTCCAATTTAATAAAGATGAGTTGTACATTAGCAGCTGCTGTCTTCATAAGAGAAAAATGTTCTTTAATCTTTGTGGGTACCACAGAGATTCCCGAGAGCTGAGAGCATCAAGTGTCTGCTCATTCCCCATGGAAAGCATGTAAATATTAGGGAAACTAAAAAGGGACCTTGTTAAAATATCCTCATCAAAATTGTGGGGTGGTGCCTGGGTAGTTCAGTGGGTTAAAGCCTCTGCCTTTGGCTCAGGTCATGATCTCAGGGCCCTGGGAGGGAGCCCCGAATCGGGCTCTCTGCTCAGTGGGGAGCTTGCTTCCCCCCCTCTCTCTGCCTACTTGTGATCTCTGTCTGTCAAATAAATAAATAAAATCTTTAAAAAATTGCTTGTCATTCCATTTCTTAATTCCCAATTAATTTCCTAGTGAACTACATTAATAAGACACTTCCGAGGATGGGCAAACACTAAAAGTTTAGTACTTTCTTCTGATGGAGTAATTGTCAATCCACTTCAGAGTAGGAGACTAGAAACTCGTCCAGTGAAGAAGAATGTAAATGATAAAACGTCTCAACCAGAGGAGCCCAAATACAGAATGCTTACCCACGAGGCACACGCCCATTTTAGAGAAAGACATGAAATTAGGGAAGGGGAGAGATGGTGGACATAACTCTTAACAACCTTGTTCATTTTTTCTTTCTTTCTCTTCTTTTTCCCTTAACTCTTGCTGTTGGCACAGGTACGGTACTCTATAGCAGTGCCTTCCAGACTTTTATCTTAGTTGAAATATCTTTGTTCCAAGAAATCTTAAGGGAAACATAATACACAGATGCCCAGAGGGGTGGCTTAGGGGCCCACAGGCCATCCTTCACACCTGTCCCTGCCAACGGGGTACCAGGAATCCCAAGGCTCTAGGGTAGGAATCAAATTAAACCAGAAAGGAGCCAATTCCACCATGGATGGGAGCATTAGATAAGGGTTTTATAACTATGTACATAAGTAAAATCCATTAAATATTCATGGAAGCCTCTCTGTCACTTAAGCAGACACAAATGTTGAAAACGAGTTGGCTCATTATATATAGTCTCCAGTAATTGGCCAATTTACATTTATTTAACATTTACAAGGTTATGTACAGAAGAGTAAAAAGGTACATTTCCTCTCTTCCAATAGCTGATAATATAACAAAGTGAGATCTAGTTTATAACTTTACTACTTCAGCTGACCCTCTCAGATAAAGGAGGTCTCAGAGGCATCTTTTATTCATTCATTCAACAATATTTATTAAGTGTCTACTGTGTGCTGGGAAATGAGGATACATTAAAATAGACAACAGTATCTGTCATCTGCAAGTTCCAAGCACTCAGCTAGGTATGTCTTCATATAGCCAGAAAATGGAAAATCTGGGAGTTTTACTCAAGTAATCCAAAACTTTAGAGCCTAAGCTTTTAACTACTATGGACAATAGTAGAAGGTAGCTGAAACTCAATTTGAAAAATCCTTTTTTAATTTTGAGTTGAATATATTATTAAAACTAATATTTTATATTAGTGTTTTGTTAACAGTATTTTATGTTAACTCTGAATATTACTGTATTACACAAACATTACTTGTCCTCAGAGAATATCTGTGATGCGCTCACGTTTTTCTTAACTCTAAACTATGATCAACCGTTTTCTTCTTACTTTTTCTTTAAATATTTTTTTAAAGATTTTATTTATTTGACAGAGAAAGAGATCATAAGTAGGCAGAGAGGCAGGCAGAGAAAAAGGGAGAAGCAGGCTCCCTGCCAAGCAGAGAGCCCGATGCAGGACTCGATCCCAGGACCCTGGGATCCTGACCTGAGCCGAAGGCAGAGGCTTAACCCACTGAGCCATCCAGGAGCCCCTTCTTAAAATATTTTTAAGAGTGTTTAATAATTGGGACGCCTGGGTGGCTCAGTTGGTTGGGCAGCTACCTTTGGCTCAGGTCATGATCCCAGCATCCTGGGATCGAGTCCCACATTGGGCTCCTTGCTTGGCAGGGAGCCTGCTTCTCCCTCTGCCTCTGCCTGCCACTCTGTCTGCCTGTGCTCCCGCTCTCTCTCTCTCTAATAAATAAATAAATAAATAAATAAAAGAGTGTTTAATAATTATTTTTCATAGGTAAAAGAAAATAACATTTTAGGAATATTTTATAATTATTATAAATATATAATATTTAATATATATAATATAGTAATTAATATTAATATATTAATATGATATAGTATTAATATACTTGTATAATTTAATAGTATAATTGTGTAATATAAATATAATTGTATATAAGTGAAATGTTTAGGGATATCAGCAACCAAGAATACTTTATGCTTACACTTCATGTGTAGGCAGAAATATTTCTTATGTTAAAAAAATCCATAAAAAATCATGATAAAATACTGCAAAAATACTTAATTAAAAACATTTATTTATTAACATGAAGCAAGGAGCTTGCTTAATAGATCAAGTTTTAAATTAGTTAAGTTCCAGGTCTATATTATCTATGTGCACATTGTGGGGGAAAACATACTGCATTCTAACAGTCTTTACACTGAGCACTGTATACCTCTGATTAAGAACTTTCTAAAGTATGGATGCTATAAGCACATCAATCACAAAGTATTTAGGATGCTATATAGTTTAATAGTTTACTATATGAATGAAGTCCAAAGTCTAGAAATTCCTGGGGGGGGAACTAGAAAATAAGGACCTGTTAGATTTGATAAATTACTTACTTGATATGCACATATTTATACTTCTAGTTATGTCTATAATATACCACGTGTTTGCCACCTAAATCTATTAGAGCCCTTCTGGGGCATATTTTCCCAGTTTCAGGATCAGTATGATACTAAGTGATGGAACTCTGCATATTTTAGGTGGCCATTTGGGCAATTTGCTGAGGGAACCAAAGACACGCATCACCTCCAGTGGTCTCTCTGGTCTCCGCAGAATCACCAATTGGATCATCCCTCGAATGTTTCCTTCCATGGACATGGATCGCCTCAGTGTCTCCATAGCTTCATGGTTGGACTTTCCCAAAAGAGATTCCCCGTTAACGGCAATCAGCTGGTCATTCATCCGCAGACGACCATCCTAGGGCAGAGGGAAAAAAAAAGTATGAAACAGAGAAAAGTATGGTGATGGTGGATGACTATTTCAGGAAAAGTTCAAGTTTAGAAAGAAAAAAAAGAAGAAGAAGAAGAAGAAGAAAACCCCCCAGCCATTAGGAATGATTTATTTTCTATGGAACAACAAGTTTCTGGAGCTTATCAAATAGTCACAAATAGTAACAATAATGAAGTGTGTGAAAGTATGTTTTTGAGGGGCGCCTGGGTGGCTCAGTGGGTTAAAGCCACTGCCTTCAGCTCAGGTCATGATCCCAGGGTTGTGGGATCGAGCCCCGCATCGGGCTCTCCGCTCTGCAGACAGCCTACTTCCTCCTCTCTCTCTGCCTGCCTCTCTGCCTGCTTGTGATCTCTGTCTGTCAAATAAATGAATAAAAATCTTAAAAAAAAAAAAAGTATTTTTTTGAAATCTCAGAGTCCCAAGCTGCAATAATTTAGACATTTGTGTAATATCTCCTACCTAAATCTTTGGCAAGCATGCTAACCTAGCCTGAATCTGCCATTTTCTCTGGCAGGGACCATGTTGGCTCACAGAAAGAGGGTTTTGAAACAAAAGGAAGTGGTCACATCACTTGAAACAAGGGTTTGCATTTGCAGGCAGAGAGAGACATTATGCTTAAATGTTGCACGCTCGACAGTGGTGATAAGTCTCCTAGAAATTACCGCTAGCTCTGCGAGTTGCTAGTCTGCAAAACAACACAGAGGTGTGCAGTGAAGGACCAATTTGCTATGGTGTCTTCTGGCAGAAAAGGCAAGACAAAGGAGACCGTCAAGGTCTGTTTGCAAGGATGCTCTGACTGATGAGTACTTTTACCCAGAATCTTCAGGAAACCACGTACTACAAAGAGCACAGAAGCCCGCCATGTGCCTTGGCAGCCTGGACCCTAGTCTAAATCACTTCTAGGCACTAGTCCTCTTCAGCCAGAAGCATCACACAAGCTACAGACTATAGCAGCAGTTAACAAACTGGGGTACAAGCTCTGCCAACCAAAGAATGTGGGGGGACCACAGTGCCTCTCCCCCTCAGGCAGCCTTGAGGGAAAAATCCTCAAAATACTGACAGTCTCAGATTGGGGACATGCTTTAAACCTGTTTCCACACTACAGTAGAAAGTCCTTACTATGAGGCACAGGTGCAAGAGTGGTTTTTGGGATATTATGATGTGGGGGTAGGCTTGGGTGGCCCAGTGGTTAAGTGTCTGCCTTCAGTTCAGGTCATGATCCCGGGGTCCTGCGATTGAGCCCCATGTTGGCTCCCTGCTCAGCAGGGAGTCTGCTTCTCCCTCTTCCCCTCTGCCTCTACCTCCCCTCATGTTCTCTCTCTAATACATAAATCTTAAAAAAAAAAAAAGGAATATTATGATGCTGCTGTGGCTAATAAACTTAACAGAAATGCCAGTAGGTTTGTATGATAAATTACTTTCCTAGAGAATTCCTCCATAAATTATCTCTAGTGATTCTCACAGAACTCAAGACTAGCAATGCTTTTATTCACATTATAGATAAGGAAACTGAGGCAGGGAAGGGCTGCAACTTGCCCAGGTCACAAAAGCAAACCAAAGACACACTGACCCCAGTTCTGATATCGTGCTCTTTGGCTCTGCAGTCTCCCTACTAGAATTCTCTTTGTTACTTGGTCTCTAGACTACAACTGTACAACTCTAAATTAGGAGAGGAAAATATGGGAGAGTTTTTATAGTAGTAAATATCAGGGATCCATGTTCAAGTTAAGAGAATAAAATACAAAAGAATAAAACTTCCCTAAGAAATGAGAAAACTGGGCATACAAAGAACAATAGGAACAACTGGGCAGCTTTGGGGGAGAAATCTTGTGGACAAATTGATAAACTTTGGCTAATTTGGTAGCAGATGGTCAGAGGAAGTTTTCCCGCTGACAACAGGGGGTAGGGTGAGTGTGGAAAGCTGCCCTGGAGAGCTAATGCCATCATGGAGATTTGCTGCACATGCCACCTGCTGGAGAGGCCACTGGGCACACAAGATGGCGGAGGCCACCCGAAGGAGGGCATGCTCCTGAACAAAGAAAGTGGGATGGCAAGGTGATGAGATTGATCGAGAAGGGCATTCGATTAGAGCTGGAAAACATCTGAGTGGACTGCCTCCACTAAGCATGATGTCCCCTCCCTTCCTCTTGTTTTCCCACTCCACTTAACCTTTACCCTAACTGGGAGCAAATCTGGAAATGAGATTTACAGGAAAGGCCAAACAAGAAAGAAATCTCTCCATTTCTATGATCTAATTTTGAGGGAGGCATAGAAAGACTGAGGTTATGGTTACACAAAACAGGGTAAAACAAAAACAACCTTAATGGTTTATGTTATGTGCAGTGACACACAACTCGAGAAATCCTTATGGTCTACTTTGGCCTTTAATGGAAGAGGACTGTTGGGTTGAGTCTTGAGAAGGAGGCTAGGAGGGTCATTAAAAATTAGATGTAAGATTTTTAAAGAGGAGGAGGAAGCAGAAGAGTTGGATCAGGATCCTCACTCTGTTAACAGGAAATGAAGTCTCATGTTGGATTTGCAGAGGATTAGTCTTGGCAGGACACCTCATCCTCTATGATATGAAGAAAGATAAAGACTGAAACTTTATGGGTATCTCGAGGATGGAGGAAATACAATCTGAGTGAGATTCCACCTGGTAACCTCATGTGAACCTTCTCTATGAAGTATGGAACAAGGTCTATGTGAAGAAGTAAATAAGAGAAAGGAGATACAAGGACAATTTTTTTTGATAAAATAATCTCTTACCAACAGGTACTAAGCACAAACTTTCATTTTTAGCTACATTCCAAGTCTCAAGCAGATAGAGCACAACGCTGAAGTAGAACATGTTTACATCCAAGTCCAAACAAAAAAGCAGGTCAGGTCACCCTGGGGTAGCTGGGATTTTTTTTTTTTTTTTTTTTTAAAGAAGACATACACACTTATCACAAGCATCGCTGGAGAGCTGTGGACAGGATAAAGATCCACACACTCTCATTTCCAGGCTTGGCTGGTCTGTAGCTCTTGGTGTGTGCTTTCTTTGTATAAGATAAATGATGGGTAATCTCATTAATGGTGATGCCAGTAAGTGCCATGGTGTCCTAACATTTAAAATATAATCACAGAATTTAGAGCTTTGGAAGGTCCTTTGAGATAATCTTTCCAACCTCTTCTGTTTACAGATAAATAATGTGATGTCAAAAGGGGATGCAAAACATTGATTGAACTCCTCTTAAGAGAAGGCACTTCCCCATGGGCTGGGACTTGCTCAGCTAGTTAGGGTCAGGGCGAGACCAGAAGAGCCCAAGTCCTGGCTTCTGAGCATTCTCTTTTCTTAACCATTCCCTCTGCTACATAGGTGATGACGACTAGCTCCTAAAGAATTAGTGTTTCAAGAATAAAACGTTCAAAGCCAGAGTGGACAATATACCACCAGATGTCTCCTGGAAGACAGCCCGATATAAAATCCAGAGTCAGATGGCAGAAGATATGGTGACTGATGCCTGTGTTGGGGGATGGCAGGACAACTGTTGTCTTCTTCTGCAGAAGCAGAAGACAACAATTTGTTCACCTCTCTAGCCATACAGACATAAATGCACACCCATGTCTGGTCTTGATTGAAAATGGAAGTGATTCAATGGAAAGCTTGTGAAATATCTCAACCCAGATTCATTAAATATTCTTCACAATTGTATATGCCCATTGTGTATGCTTTGGGATAATTTTGACCAAGAAAAGCACATTTTTGTGGTTTTATCTTTTTAAACTATGTTTAAGTGAGTACTTAGACATGAGAATGTTAACTCTCGTCAACTGATTTTATAGAAGTGAATTCAACTATCCAGGGATATAACTCAGTAATCTTAGCATATTTATTTCACTGCAATTTGGGTCATGTTTGCATCTGTTAAAGAAAAAGAAATCTCTTTCTACAATAGACTGAGTATTTGTGTCCTTCCTCCCCCAATCCTCTTCCAAATACATATGTTTCAAATATGTGAGGTTATTAAGATGGACCTTCATGAATGGGATTAGTGCCCACATAAAACAGGCCTGAGAGAGATCCCTCACCCCCTCTGCCATGTGAGGGTACAGCGAGCAGACGGCTATCTATCAACCGAAATGGGCTCCCACCAGACACTGAATCTGCTGGTGCCTTGATGTTAGACTTCAGCCTCCACTGGGAAAAATAAACTTGTTTTCTATCAGCCACCTAGTCTATGGCAGGATGTTAAAGCAGCCCGAACAGACTAAGACACCTTCCTTCCTATTATACTGCCGTCAGATCCCTAACAAACAAGACTTCTCACCTCTGTCAATACTCCCTTCATCTCTGCCCAACCCCACAACCAACTCTATCCATCCTCAAGACAGGAGGGAGTAAAGGAAGTTCTCCAAAGGGGAAGGAGATCAGAGTAAAGATAAAAAGTAACTTCTTTGGGACACTTGAGGATGAATAAAAACTGGTACAAGATTTAGGTTTTCTCCATGTCCTGGGATTGCTTCAAATCTCATCCGCCCTAACCCAGTTCTACTGCAATAAGATGAGTGGCCCAGGAGACAAGATGTTTGAGTACGGCAACTCCCTTTTACTGAGCACCTAATATAGGGCAGTCGTGATGTAAATGTTTTGTATATGCTCTCTCATTTTGTGCTCGTGACGATCCTGTGAGAGAAATACTACTCTCCGCTATTTAAGAGATGTAGACATGGAGACCCAAAGAGATACAGTGGTTTGTCAAAGGTTACTGGCATGGCTAGGTGTCCCTGTCTCTGAGTCGGACATGTATCTGTTATGCTACACTGCTTCTAAAATCAGAGTTCTAGAGGTATTTAAAGACACTACAATTATTGATGATAATAATTATTTAATGAGTTTCTTCTTTGGGTAGTCATTGTGCTAAACCCATTATGTGCACTAGACAATTTAATCTTTACAACAATCATACACACTGGGGACTGTCGCCCTCATTTTATAAAAAAGAAACCAAGAATTAGGCCAGTTCATCGCATTGTTACAAGTCACAACTCTAAAGCAGATGTGAACTCGGACTATGTCACTCTGAATGCCATTTTTCCAACTATGTTGCTAGTGATTCTTGACTTTTATGGACTCTCTGGTTCCTTGAGAATCTAATAAAAGCTACAGATTCTCACCTCTTAAAAATAAGTATTTACACCACAGTTTCTCCACAGCTGCACATTTGGAGCAGATAATTCTTTATAATGGGAGCAGTCACATATCTTGCAGGATACTCCATATGCCCACTGAAGTATATCCACAATTTCCAGGGGGTCTAGTGACCTTGTATTTCAGCACCCGTTATAGTCAGTGGTGCCCTGGTACTATCTCTACCATGATTACTGGTGACATTGTATGGCTTAATCTACCGCCTTGGGCCAATATTTTTGGTAAGGCCCCTCTACCTCTAAAGTTCTAAAGACCATGGAGGGGAGAGTAAGAAAGCCTAAGTGAAGAACTAGCCTCTGTAAAACATGAAACAAGTATGAGGGAGTGGGCTGGCTTTTCTCGGGAGTAGCTGGCTGGAGCCCAAGGCCAGTCTGCATTAGGCCAGGGTGTTGAGAGGATTAATCATGACCAGATGTCGGCTCCTGCCTCTGCATGTTTCTAATGGGGCCCTCGGTAAAGCCTCCTGGGATATTATCAACACCCAGAGCCCAAATCCCAGAGCCTGACTTCAGACTGCGGAGCAGGGTTTCCCTGGAGTGGGCTGGGACTCCAGGCAAGACGACACCTGATTGACGGAAAGGACTGTCCTGAACAAATCCTTCACAAGGCCCCAAAATCATTCCATGACAACATCTGCCTACCATATTTTTGCAAAAAAAAAAAAAATCCAACCTACAAAAGAGCTTTACATTCCAGATTGAAATCATTTGACTTCATTTGAAAACAATAGCAATGAAAGGAAAAGAATAAATCAAGATCTTAAAGTATAGGTTTTGAAACAAAGAAGGGGAATAAAGAAAGTTGGTAAGACTAGAAGCATGTAAGTTCTTGTCTTGAAGAGTACCTACCTACATGTGTTACATCCTGTCCTAAAACAGTTTCAACCAACAACAAACAGGGCCAATTCTTCCCAAGCAAGAGCTCCATTTTCCAGGGACAAGAAACTGCATTCTGGGGTAGACCCCATCGTGATGTGGCCTGTATTTGTCCTTCTGTCCAAAATGTCCTCTGCATTCCCACTTACCCACTGAATGGCTATCTACCTTTCAAAATGAGACTCAGCAACCGCCTCCCACTCACAGAGGTCTGCACAGGCAGAATTAATTGCTCCATCATCTCAATACCGATGATATTTTAATAATACTCATCTTCCCCACCTTTATCATAGCAGACTTGTTTATGTTTTGAACTTATTACACCACCAGCTTCCTAGATTACGGAAGGAGTTGTTTTTAAGTTCCCTATCTCCAGTCCACTATATATTGCAGAACTCACTAGAGATGTTCAAGAGGTGCGTGCTAAGTCCAGTCACTTGAAAAAACCTTCCATCCAGGTGTTCTGGAGCTGGTGTAAGTTTCATCTACGATGAACAGACGGCTTACGTACAAACTGTTAACTGTGAGAGATTCATGGACCCAGGCTGGCCTGAATACGCCGGCACATGTTCACAGAACCCTTAGATTTCTAAAAGGGAAGCTTGATTACTTCCTGTGTACTGGCCCTATAGTCATTTCCTCAACGAACGTAAAATTTGAATTTACTCGTTTAATTCAGTATTGTTTTAAAAGCTTCCCTCCTTTATTATGTAGCAAACTGGGGAAGTCTTAGCGACATACCATTTACTCCGTATTTGTAGTATTTGTAGTATTTGAAACTGTTTTTGCCAAAGATAACAGAATATTATTTATTTTTTAATTTTTAATTTTTTTTTAATTTGCTAATTTGATAGAGAGATCACAAGTAGGCAGAGCAGCAGGCAGAGGGGGCGCGGGGAAGCAGGCTCCCTGCCGAGCAGAGAGCCCAGAGGGGCTCGATCCCAGAACCCCGAGACCATGACCCGAGCCAAAGGCAGAGGCTTAACCCACTGAGCCACCCAGGTGCCCCATAACAGAATATTATTTACAGTGTCACCATATACATAATCAAAACCATTCTAATACTTTCAAAGTGTGTTATAATTCCTTCATTTTAAGCTCCCTCTGGAAAAATGAGGGGCATAAATATATCCCAACTTAGAGACTCTACCATAGTCATTACTGGGTCTTATTAATTTCCTCAGGAAAAAAAAAAGTTTGAGGAGCACTGACTTAAAGAGTTATCACAAATATTCCCTGGTTTACTATGTGGTAATAGCATTTTGTGCTTATCTGACACTTCTGCTTCCTGTCATTTCAGCATCCTCACCATATATTCTTATCTCCTTCCTGATTTTCTGTTTTTAGTTTACTTTGGCCTAGGAAACTGGATAATAAAAAGCTTATTAAGGTATATGTGTTTTATATGAGTTAAGCAGAGTCTGCCATGACTGCCTAGCAAGACGAAAATCTGAGGCCCTTTCAACTTACTGAAAATCTTCTTATTTAATTAACAAAAAAGGAACTATATCATTTTTTGTGCTAAAATTGCTTAAAGTCTTGTCCCTGGAAGAATGGCTCCAAAGCAAAGTGCCAAGACCAAAACTTAGATCATGTTATAATATAGTTATATATATGAATATACAATAAATATTATAAATATATAGTAACTATATATAAATATATAAATTCTCTCTATATATACATATCTATATAGAGAGTATATATCTATTCTATAAATACCCATAATGAAGGTGACTATACCTGTACAGTTGAAAGGTATATTTTCAGAATCAAAGTATCATTATCGTGGTATATCTTTTTGTAGATTTTCATTTCCTTTTTTGTAGGATTATCATTTCCTTTTTGACTAGGACTACCAATTCTTACAATTTCTTTCAGCCCATGGAGACAATCACAGAGTCCAAAATACACCTCAAAATGATGTAGTTTTCCAAAATTTTGTCTGGCATGGTATGGATTTTTTATTTGAATTTCCATGCATGAAATAAAAATGTGTAAATGATAAAGCTCAGCAAGAAAACCAATGATTATGCCAGTATTGTGAGATTATTAAAAATAATGTTATAATACTTCTTTATAAAATAGTTGCTACTGGAGAAAACCCATTAAATGATGAGCCTGACTGTCTGAATTAACATAGGCCAAGATTTTTGTTTGTTTGTTTTTTTAATAAAAGGAAATTGCGTTAAATAATTAGCATAACAATTGATACTATTTTTCTCATGGTTAAGTTAAGAATTTCATTTTTTTTTAATAATTTCATTTTTAAGGTAAAATTCTTATTGGATATACAGTGATTCTGAATTTTTCAGGCAAAGTTCCTGCTTTTAGGTGTTTCTAAAATGTATCACATTTTCGTGGTTAGGATGAAATGTCAGAGTTTAGCTTCTCACAGTTGAGGAGCTTCAATGGAGCAACTGACATCCTTGGAGTGTGGGGTCCGTTGGTCCAAGGTAAAAACCTGGAAGACATGACTGCTTCTAACAATTGTTATGGTTTCCCACCAGTAGAAAACATTATCAATTTTAAGAAGAATGGGTCGTTGAAGAAATCATTTAACCTTAGTGTTCCTTAAAAGCTGTCCCTTTTAACTTCCTTTGAGTTCATTAATGATAGATCCCCTCCATGATTTATAGATACCAGTAGAGATGGAGTTGGAAATGACTCATGCTGGGAACTCCTCCTGGATTGCTATGGAACAGCCTGGCTGTTGCTAACTGTTCCAGAATACGAAGAGACATGAACATTCAGCACCAAGCACTATATCCCCAGGAATTCTACAATTGTGTGCATTCGCTCTAAAAATTCACATTTGAGTCATTTTAAAACAGGGAGATTGCTTGTATTAGATCTTTTGTTTTTCTTTTACCTCATACTAAATAGTGTAGATTATGAAATTCTGCATTTCTCAGAGGGAGTATTCCAAATTTCCTGAGCACACCAGAATCAAATTACTTGAATTATATCTATTTCATATTCTGAGCACATGCATTTGCAATTAGCTATGTCAGGCATTTTTCTTTCGTTTAATTTCATCATCATCAAGTAGTATTTATTAAGCACAAACCTGGCTAATTAATTTTCGAGAGAATAACAGGTATTCTTAAACCCATTCTATATAAGAGACCTTAAATAATCTGATACATGACATTTTTCCTTTAGCAAAAATTGCCTTTAAATTTTAATTTTTACCTTATTATTTCCAGATTTCAGTAGGACATATTCTACTCCCAAAGTCTGTATATTCAAATAAAAAATGTCATTCAGAATTAATATAACAGACTCCATGAGATTTTTATTCTTACTATAGCATACTAATATCCTATCTCAATTTTTAAAAAAATATCACTCTTCTAGTTAAATATTTTTCCTAAAAGTGATTTATTTTTGAGGTAGAAACTAAGATAAATAGCCCGCTTAAGCTATTATAATCAATAGATGTAAAAGTGCATTTTCTCTTAAAAAATGTCAGTTACTATAGTTCATGAAAAGCAAAGCAAAAGAAAGCTACTGATCTCAGAATTCAAAAGGTTTAGCCAATGAGAATGAGAATATCGAAGGTCTTCAAATCATTAAGACTTTGTGTGTGCTTTAGTGAGGGAAAGGAAAAGCTAATTTTTATGTGGATTTGGGGAAAGAAGAGTATCCTTCTCAGGGTACTTTTTCTAACTGCAACACAGACAATATTCCTTTTCATTTAACAATAATGACACCACCACATTTGCTTTAAATTCTGATCACAGAACTGAAATTTTAGAAAAGCATCCTTAAGCACTTCATAATGTCATGCAGAGTGGTTGGGATGCCTGGGTGGCTCAGTCAGTTAAGTAACTGCCTTTGGCTCAGGTCATGATCCTGAGGTCCAGGGATCAAGCCCCATGTTGGACTCCCTGCTCAGCGGGGAGACTGCTTCTCCCTCTCCCTCTGCTTGCCACTCTGCCTACTTGTGCTTTCTCTATCTCTCTGTCAAATAAATAAAATCTTTAAAAAAAAAAAAATGCCACGCTGGTCTTGGTTTGGAAGATGTTAAACCCATAGACTTCTATCTAGTATTTTCAGATTCTGAAAGCAATTACCCTGTACTTCAGCTGCCAATGCCCAGTACAAATGACAGAAACTAAAATGGAACTACAAACACGTAATCCCTGTTACTGTTTAAGCAAATTAGCACCAATACTCAGTCATATTTGGCTACTGAGGTCAATGGCCCCTTTGTACTTTGAAAAGCAGAGCTCCAACTGATGCTTCAGAAACGTCCACAAAGAACTCCGTGGGCTGAAGGGGTCTGAAACGGCAGATGTTGAGTCCCGACACAAATAGGAAAGAGTTTCTGGGATTTCCTTCTTGATATGCAGACAGGAACTTAAATATTAATGAGATTAAGCATTTGGATAACTCTGAGTAGAGTACGAATATTGTTCAGTTTGCCCCTTGAGTGAGAGGAATTTACCCCAAGAGGGACTCCTAGAAGGACCAGGTGCTTTTATTTTCAAACACAGATTTACATCTCCATTAGAAAGAACTCAAATAAGAGAGGAAATGATTGAAAGCAGCAGCCTGAGAGGTAAATAAAAAATAAATAAATAAAAATAAATAAAAAGAGAGAAAGAGAGAAAAGAAAGAAAAAAGAGCCCCTCAATTACAGTCACAGTCAACACAGTGGTTCGGTAGTTTTGCATCTGGCAAGAAGTAGCCTATCTTTGTTTATAGCAGCGGAAGCCCCCAGGAGAATACAGCACACTGAATCCACAGGAAGAATTTGGTCATACTTTTCAAAGTAGTTTAGTTTTCAAAAATCCACCTTCCCTAAAGGGAAAAACACCTTGAGAACCAATTAGTGGTACGAGGGGCCAGGAGAAAAAGATTGTGCTCTGGCAGAAAGATTCTTTTGTTGATTTCAGGTAAAAACCTAGGGCCAGATGCTAAAGTGGATGTTCCCCATGCTTATCTCCCCTTTGCCCCGGGACGCTGCAGTCTGTTACATTTGTATCTTCTGAACAGGGGACAGGAACAAAGTCTCAAAACAATTTCGGTAAGACATAATCCTGAATCACAGAACAGGTGGCAATTTTCTGAAAAGTAACAATGGATTATTGGAATGGCCACAGCAGAATAGAAAAATAATTTCTCTCTCTCTCTTTTTTTTTTCTGGTTAATCAGATTTCTTGTGAGCAAAGCTTAGTCTGCCACCCGGTATACTGCAAAAAGTAAACAAGACAAATGGATACTAAACATTCACAATAAGGCTAAATTCGTGATTGATGCCTCTTACTGTTTAAGATCAGCTTAACTTAAATATGCTGTCCAGTGGTTTTTAGTGGTGTGATGGTCTGACTCAGCAGACTGGTGTCAGGAAAGAAATTTACATAAATGGAAAGTGAAATCTTTCTTGGAGAAACAGGACTGTTAGAAACTGCTTAGGTAAGGAGATGCTCACTTACACAAACATGGATATACACATTAAATATCTGCTTGAGCTTAAGTTATTGCCCATAAAGCAGCTAAGATGTTTGCTTTTAATTTCCAAAAAAATCATTTCAGTTCCCATTTTACTCGGAATAAATTCTGCAAACAGAACTGTCATTAGGTATAAGAAGAAGAATATCAACCCGGTAACCACAAGCAGGATCAAGACTCCTCTTTAAACACAGCACGTGTTTAGATGGCTTGGTGAAGGGTGACAGGCGTGACACCGGACAACTGCAGGGTAACGGCCCCCGATCTTCCGGAATATGAATGGAGGAGAGGAAGGAGGCTTTACCGCAGTGCAGTGGAGCACAGGATCTGAAGTCAGACTGCCCGGGGTCGAATCTCAGTTTAAGCAGTTCCCGGCTGTGACCACAGGAGAGGCACTAAGCTCTGTAATCTGCAGTTTCCCTCTGATGGAACTGCCTAATAATCATCCAGTGTCAATATGAAGAATGCAATTAGAGAACCCACCTAAAGTACTTATCCCTGCACCGGGCACACGTTAAGTGCTAAGCACAATGAAGGCTAATCGCGGCTCTTATTCTTACTATTATTCCCCTTTTGCTCCTTGTTCTGTGTTTCTGAGCCAGATGGGAGAATTTGACAGACTAAACAACTGATGCCGAACTTCCCCCTTCTCTGGACCTGCGCCTTCGCCACAGCTTCACCAGGGGTGGACTGTGTCTCCCCAGGCCTTGACCTTGGACTCCCTCACATGACTGATTTGGTCAGAAGTGCACGTGTGTGTTTCTGAGTGTGCGTGGAGGGGCGGAGTGCCAGCTCGGGGCGTCGGATTTGAGAGGCTTCACTCTCTCTTTGCTGCTGGCCCTCTGCCACCTCAGAGCATGAGAAGAACGTGTTCCTGCTAGCCTGCTGGTCCAGGGGGGGAGGTGACGTACACAGAGAACACTGAGACCTGCAGATATATGGTGTGAGTACAGCATATATCTGTATGCTGTACAGCATACAGATACAGCATACAAGGTACAGCAGCCTGAATCCCTGCCGCTTGAGCTGTCCTGCAGAGTCGTGAGGGACGTAAAGGCTTACTGATGAATGTTACTGAAATCCTGTCATTATTTATTATGCCAAAAAAAATTAACTGATCCGAGGAGTATATTAAAAGTTGTCTACTCACAATGAATTTCTTATTTCTCAAGGAAAAAGGCATCAGCTCAGTGTCTAGGTCTGAAACAAATGTGGACTGATAAGTGAGAAGACACCAGTGCTTTGACCAAGCCAGCACTCCAAGACAGGAGATGCTCCTGGAAACTCTCCATAGGCCCTTCTTGGCTTTTGTTAAGGGAGGGTCGCATGTGATCAATGTCAGATTATTTTAAAATGGCTAATATTTGTTGAAAGTTTGTCATAGGCACCGTGCTGGACAACATGCATACAGTATCTCTCTTTGTCCTCCTAAGAGCACCAGGAGGTGAGCTCTATTAATTTTATACATTTTACAAGAGAGGAAACTGAAGCATATAGAGACAAGTAACTTGCCCACATGATAGCAGGTGGGAGCAGTCTGGGAAGGATCAAACTCAAAAAGCCTTGTGGCATGGCATGAGATGAGGATGGCGGGGAGGACAGCAGATCATAAGCACAAATGTGTTCCCCCCCCGCCAATCACTTTGCTGTTTTCATCACAGTATGTGTGTTAATTTCATCTGCAGGACACTTGAATTAGGTATTAACTATTATGCACCCCCCAGAGATGAAGAAACGGGAGCACGGCAGGTCACGTTCCTCACCCATATCCCCACACAGCTAGCAATGGTGTGCTGGTCAGAGCACATGGTGATAAAGCTGGATTTGAACCCAGGCAATCTAGATAACCATTATATTATGTTAGTATCAATGAGCACACTGCTCACTCCAGTGTGAAAAGGCAGAATCATTTTCTTTCCTCTTTTTCTGGAAGTCTGTAAGCTTTCCCAAGTTCAAAGGCAAACACATTTCTGGCACCACGCCTATCTTCAAGGGCATAAAATGTGATAAATAACCTTTAATTTACACTACAGTCATTCTCAGGCTCCACTGAGCTTTCATTCTTGCAAGAGCAAATTTCCTTATTTGCTGCCTTCATGTTGACTTGTTTTGAGTTTTATTTTTCTGAGGCTATTTTGAGGTTCAACTCTGTCTGGTTACAAATTCACAGGAATCCTAACAGAGTAATAAAAGAATGGGAGAAAAAGTACTGATCATGATGGGTTTAGAGAACAATGTCTGGGGCATAAAACTAACCACATGGAGTGTGAACACAGACAACTGTTGCTCAGATCTGTTCACACATATACTTGGTACATCCGCAGGAGAGCCTTGTGGTCTCACATCTTCAGAGAGTCCCTCCACCCAGTCCCCGAGCAAAGGGACACATCTCAAGCACCTTCACACTGACATGCAAACAAGCAATCCTACTGACCTTGAAAGCAGCACCTCCATGGATGATGGATTTGATAAAAATTCCCAAGTCCGTTCCAGTTTCTCTAGATTTGTTCCCTTTCAAGCTCACGCCGAGACCAGCAGAACCTGAATCATTCAGGGGGATCTCGAAGGTGAGTTGCTCAGTCGTTTCCAGGGAGAGCGCATAGCAGTCGGGCTCTCCTTTCTGTTGGGAAGAGTGAAGGGAAGAAAGCAGGTTGGTGTTTATACCCAAATGGCCAAACAGAGAGGCAACTGGCAAACAGGGTGATTGGACCTCTAACAGGCTGGTCTTCTCTCTCTGCAAGGGCCCACCACCATGTCCCTGGAAGGTAGAAGAGTTCTTGGGAGTCATATCTGCTGAGGGCCAACAGAGAATATCTTTGGCGAGGTGGAGTCATGCCATTTGAAACATTCTGTAAATATCTGGAAATCCCGCAGAGTAGTCTCAATAATTAAAGAGGCTGGACATTACTTAGGGGATCTTAGGCACCAGAAAAGACCTTAGAGATAAGGTGATCTTAACGCCTTCATTTTACAGATGAAGAAACAGAGCTTAGTGTAGAAACATGCTAGAATTTGGGGAAAATATTTGGCTTGTATAATTTAAAACGTATCATTTACCGTGGAAACAATGTTCATGATCAAGAATATCAATTGGATACAGAGCACTGAAAAAAATGTTATCTTAAACTTAGGGAAATGTGATTTGTGATGAGTATCACTGAATTAAACTTCACATTGCTCAGTTGAGGCCTTAAGCTTGCTTCATTGACAGTACAAGTCACTGGCAACCAGATTTTGAACCTAACCAAAAATGATAACGCACGACCAATATTTGTGTCTTCTTTGCCAAATGACACCTAGCCACAAGAACAGCTGTTCTCAAAAAATTAGAGTAACAGAGTATGGAGGCAACAGGCACACTTAGGGTTCAAGTTTCC
The DNA here is from genome assembly GCA_003697995.1 of Taxidea taxus jeffersonii. Classification (NCBI taxonomy): domain Eukaryota; kingdom Metazoa; phylum Chordata; class Mammalia; order Carnivora; family Mustelidae; genus Taxidea; species Taxidea taxus. The sequence continues at coordinate 230,956 of ML104803.1, forward strand.
AGGGAGAAACAAAGGTTAATCATGTTTAGCCCCTGATGATTTCAAATATACAGCAGGGACAATGGAAAAATGCTGCCCACATGATAATCTTTGCAGGTACCCCCTACGGCCTCCCTCCTGCCCAAGCTTGCAGAAATGTGAAACTCGGCCACAGTGTTTAACTGGAAAATTTGAAAATGAGATAGCCCTAGAAACCTTCAACTCATGCTAGGTCGGTAGTTCCCTCCTCTCTGTAATTATGTCTAGAAACTCTCATCTTAGGGTCACTTTGAGGGACTCTTCTGTGAAATCGCGTATTTTAGAAATTACTGTGAAAGTCTGAATGTCAGTCACCAAATAACAACTATAAAGTCAGAAGTAGCAAAGAACCCATAATTAAAACAAGATTAAGAGGCTGATCATTGCCAGATCCACTGACCTAGTATTTTCAACCCCTACCAAAATAGAGAAAGCCCATGTCTACCTTCAAAGAAGAAAGTTCATTTAATTTAACTGTACCTGAAGTTAGCTATAAAAATCAGGACAACAGGTAGTTTCAAAGAAATGAAACTTTAGTGCCTGATATAATAAACCCATGACTAGTCAGTTCTTTTAACTAATTCACTGTACTACTGTCTAAGAAACATCCCAATATTTGATTCAAACTAGCTGTCTTTTTTCTCCCCCATGGAATGCCATAGTTAAATATGAAATGTAAATTGTTAGCCTTCATCTTTGTCTTCCAGAGTGTCCTATTTAGAATCTGTAACATTTGATAATCATTTATGTTTCCTGGTCTCTCTGGGGTTTGGTTAATTTTAGTCTAATAAAGTTCCACTGAATTAAAGTACAAATTAGAGAACAGCTGTTCTGCCTAGAAGTTTGTGAACACCATTTTAGAGGAACACTAGAAGCTTCTCTGGATTTTTAACCTACTAGAAACAAAATGACACAAGGGCAGGTTTTGCTTGAGTAATATCCTCAAACCACTTTATTCTGTAATCAAATCCGATTTCTTTGGCAACTGTGTTTAATTAAGATTGACAATCACTCTTTGTACCAATACCTTTCATTTATTACACACGTGATAGGAACAAAATAGAAACCAAGTGATATTATGGCTATCTTTTTCATTTGTGTGTATGTGTTTAAGTTTTAATTTTAATTCTGGTTAGTTGATATACAGTGTTCTATCAATTTCAGGTGTAAGATACGGGGATTCAAAACTTCCATACATCACCCTGTGCTCATCACAACAAATGCCCTCCTTAATCCCCATCACCTATTTAACCCATCCTCATAGCAACCTCCCCTCCGGTAACCATCAGTTTGTTCTCTAGAGTCTGTTTTTTGGTTTGTCCCCCTCTCTCTTTTTTCCCTTTGCTCACTTGTTTTCTTAAATTCCACATATGAGTGAAGTCATATGGTATTTGTCTTTCACCTAGCATACTAGCATAATATTCTCTAGCTCCATTCACATCACTGGAAATGGCAAGAGTTTATTTTTTTTGTGGCTGAGTAATATTCCATTGTACACGTATATCATATCTTCTTTATGTGTTCATCCGTTGATGGACACTTGGGCTATTTCCACAATTTGGCTACTGTAGATAAATCTGCTATAAACATTAGGGTGCATGTATCCCTTTGAATTAGTATTTTTGAATTCTTTGGGTAAATACCTAGTAGTTTAATTGCTGGATCATACGGTAGTTCTATTTTTAATTTTTTGAGGAAACTCCATACTGTTTTCCAGAGTGGCTGCACCAGATTTCATTCCCACCAAGAGTGCAAGAGGGTCCCCCTTTTAACTCCCTGATACCTGAAAGCCAGAAATAGAACAATAAAAATAATCTAGTGGCTAACAATGGTTCTAAGTGCTTTACACATATTAACGTACTTACTCTTCATAACAACTCTATGAGGAATATTATCATGACCATTTAACAGATGAGGAGACTGAAATGCACAGCAGATAAGTACCAGGCTTACAGTCCATAAGACCTTACAGTGTTGGAGTTTTGCGAGGTCCAGGCAGTGTGGTTCCTGTGCCAGACTCGTAACTGCTATGCTATGTCTCGACCTCTATGTACCACTGTGACTTGGCCTAGTTACAAGAAATCCCAAGACTGATTCCCACAGTGACAGTAAGCTGCCATGCAACTTCACGTTCTCTACTCAACTACAGCTCTGTTTTATATCTTTCTTATACTATATCAGGCTCAAGCCATAATTAGTGGATTCTAATAATAGCAAATTATTATTGCTATTCACCCAATGGTGAAGGAAGTCATTATAGTAGTTAACACAGCCATTTCCTCTATTAGAAATAAATGTCCCTTTACCTAATGCACGAAAAAAAAATCAATATACTGAATGCCTTCCATCAATAATCCTGGTTCAACAAAGAACTCTAAAAATTAAACTCCAACCTTGCCAGACAACATTTTGGAGAAGAGATATTAAGGCCTCGCAAATGCCCAAATGCAGGACCTTAGTGATAGGATGATCCCAAAGGCAATGACATATCCACAACTTGGATCCTCCCTTGTTTTCTGTCTTTCAGACAAGAGCTCTTTCTGCACTGTGTTGGGAATGCCCCCTTGCTCTTTACACTAACAATTATCCAGAGGGGGGGAAAAATCAAGATGCAAGGCTGGCATAAGAAAGGAAATCTTGTGAATTTCCATTCATTTTTTTTCCTTTTCATTATTTCTTATTCTTTGCCACTAGAGGCCATGTCTCTAGATACAAAGTCTGTGAGGTTCCTTGAGCCAGGCCCAGGATGGATACCTACTTGCCCCTAGTGCATATGCCTTGGCCTAATCCCTTGGGACTCACCCAGAGGCAGCCTTTCAGGGTCTACAACTGAAGCTTTCTCAGTCTTAGCACCACTGATATTTAGGGCATGATAATTCTTTGTTGTGGAGGACTGTCCTATGCATTAAGGACAGTCCACAGAATTATTGGCTTACTACCTACTAGAAGCCAGTAGCACCTCCTTCCCCAGTTATGATAACCTCAAATGCCCTCAGACACTGCCAAATGTCTCCTGGGCTCAAAATCACTTCCAGTGGAAAACCACTGCCCTGTACAGTCAACTTTAACTGCTAACTACTGTCAAGTTAAGGCAACTGCCAAGTACAGTCAAGTTGAAGGCAAATAGGGTCCAGAGAAGTCATTTGGGACTGCAATGTTGTCTGCTGATATGTTCCCAAGTCCCAGAATGGGGACTAAGTCTCAGGTTCACAGGTTCATGACTGACTACTTAGTTGGTCACGGAATTCTGCACTTAGTTATGTCTCTGGTTATACGGCAGCTAATTTTCTAGGGCCAGAAATACAGTCTTTGAGGGATTAACAGAGTAAGGAAAGTGATAAATATTGAATTTATTGATACATATACAAAATGCTGACTTTTTAAAATATAACCCAGAAGAAAAATTTACCCTATCAAGTGGTGTTTTTTAGGTTAGCTATGCTTCTATATATGCTGATTTGTACTTTATGTATTAAGAACCAGAGGCTTCTATAAAATAGTATTAAAGACTTCTGCTCATGTGAGAACATAACATTAAGTATAAGAATGTTACATTTCAACTATATAAATATACACCATATAATACTGACACCTACCCATCTACCTGTTACCTACCTGTCCCACAACCCTGCCCCATCTATCTGCATATGTGTATATGTCTGCACAGAAAAAAAGTGTAGTTATCTACTGGCACTGCAATATGGAATACAGTTTCCTTCATTATAATTTTTCTGTGTTTTCTAAACATTTCTCCATCAGTACAAAAAGATAAATGTTTTTGAAAGGACCTTATGAAGGTATAAGAACCATTTATTGTACTATTGCCTTGCCAACCAGAAAGATGTAAACACACACATGACACACACACACATGTGTATACATACGTGTTTTCTAATACTACCTATACTATATGTAATATCCATTGCCCTATAGTAGTATATATACTGTATTAAAACTATGTAATATAGAATGTGTATACGTATTCTCTCTCTACATATATGCATGTGTGTTTATGTGTGCATGTGTGGGTAGTACATTTATACCCCTCTTAGAGTCACCAATGACTTCCATGTTACTAAATCTGATGGTCAGTTGTCATCTTTTATCTTTCCTGATGTTCAGGAACATTAGACCAAATTGATGGAGGCCTACTTTTTGAAATATATTTTTTTTCTTGGTCCCAGGACATCACTCTCTTATAGTTCATCTGCCACTTCATTTCCAGCTCCTTTGCAATATTCTTTGCTACGTCTTCCTCATCTCACCAATCTTTAAATATTAGTGTCTTAAGAATTTGATTTTTCTCTTCTTTCCCATCCTCATTTTTGAAGTTACCTCACCTAATTTCACAGTTTTAATATCATTTACATGCTCATGAGTCATAAATTCCTGTCTACCTCTCTCCCCTAAACTAGATTCACATAACTAATTCTCTAGTGAACAACTTTATTAGGATTTCTACCTTGAAATCATGTGTAAATAGATCATCCCTTAAACCTGCTCCTCCTGAATAAGTAAATGGAACTGTATTCTTTCAGACATTCAAGCAAGAGACCTTAATGTCACTGTTGACTTCCTTCTTGTCTCACACTCTATATCCAACCCGTCAGCAACTCCTGTCAGCTTTAGTTTAAAAACGCACCCAGGGCACCTGGGTGGCTCAGTCGGTTAGCATCTACCTTTGGCTCAGGTAGTGAACCCGGGGGTCCTGGGACTGAGGCCCATGTCTGTCTCTCTGCTCAGCCAGGATTCTGTTTCACCCTCTTCCTCTGCTCCTCCCCCTGCTTGTGTTCTCTCTCTGTCTCAAATAAGTAAAATCATAAATACACACACACACACACACACATACACACACACACCCAGAATCCTATCACTTTAACCATCTGGGCCACCACTGCTTCTCACCCAACACCCTCTGTACTAGTGTCTCCTTTCTGCCTCCCTGCCTCCACTTTTCTCCTCTTTGGGATATTTCTCAAAACAGCAGCTGGAGTGGTCCTATTAAAGCAAACACTCAAAACTTACTGGTGACTTCCCACCTCGTTCAGAGAAAATGCCAATGTCCTATAAATTCTAAGCTGAGTCCCATGACTTTTCTCTCTGCTCATCTCTCCTACTACTTATCCTATGCTTGTTGCATTGCCTTTCTTCTTTTCTTCAGTACACCCTTCATCCTTCATGCTTCTGCCCCAAGACCATTGTATAACCTCTTCTCTCTGCTTTGAATGCTCCTCCCCTAGACTGCTGCAGACCTCCTTCTCTCACTACTTTCAGTCCTCTTTCAAGTATCAATTTCCTAGTGAGGTCACCCCTGACCATTCAGTTTCATATTGCTTAAATGTCCTCTCAATACCACCTTACCCATGTCCACTAACCTGCTTTTCCTCCACAGTGCTTATCACATATTGTATACATGTTAACTTATTTACTTATTTATTAGAGGGAGAGAGCTTGGGGGGGCAGGAGGAGAAGGAGAGAGTCTTAAGTTGACTCCATGTTGAGCATGGAGCCTGACGCGGGGCTTGATCTCATGATCCTGAGACCACAACTAGAGCCAACACCAAGAGCTGGATGTTTAACTGACTTCACCACCCAGGTGCTCCTGTTCATTTGTGTGTGTGTGTGTGTGTGTGTGTGTGTGTGTGTGTTTTAAAGCTTTTTATTTACTTATTTGACAGAGAGAGAGAGAAAGAGAGAGAGATCACAGGTAGGCACAGCAGCAAGCAGAGAGAGAGGGGGAAGCAGGCTCCCCTCTGAGCAGAGGGCCCGATGCGGGGCTCGATCCCAGGACCCTGAGATCATGACCTGAGCCAAAGGCAGAGGCCTAACCCACTGAGCCACCCAGGTGCCCCTGCTCATTTGTTTTTAATAGGGTCTCTTGAATATGGGAATTCTTAGATTATTCTGATTCTTTTTCTATCAATTTATTGCTAGTGCTTAAAACAGTGCCAGATTCAAAAATAGGCACTGAATAATGATTTGTTGAGTGAATAAATATGTATACATAGACATAGATGTTTGCGTGTATGTCCAACAATATGTGCTTGTGTATATGTATACATGTGTATCTGTAAATATGTATTTGTGGGTTGTATGCATGTATATGTAAATAAATAAACTGCTGGTATCACTTTTGTTTACTACCATTCCAGATTCCATTACTTTTAAGGTTTATAAAATTAGCTCTTACATTAAAAATAATTATAAAAAGCACAAAGTACCATAGTTTTAAGAAACCTTAGAAGTAACCTAGTCCAATTTTCCTTCTCACGCAATGCTTCCTGTTCCTAGGATAGATGACAACTTAGCTCAGTTTCAGCATCAGATCCTCAATGAAGGCAACACGAGGTGTCATCGCTACCAATCTGTGAGGAACACTGGGCTGTTCATGGCTTTAAGTTATAACATGTACCTCAAATCTTTAGCGAATACTGCAAATAGCAGTATTCATGGTACATTTCATTCAGTCTGGGAAGCACTGTGTTCCAGTACCCAAAAACACATCAGCCATTTTTCTGTGTTTGCCAATCCATCAGGCAAAAACATATACGTGTACACATACACCTATAAACAAAAGTTTCATGAGACAATACTTAACCAGAGTACAATGCATTTTAGTGATTTCTATGCTCTTATATAATTTTTAATTTGATCACAATCCTCTACATTAATTTCATAATCCAGTACTGGAGCATAATTTTCAATTGGGAAAACACTGAAATATTATATATGTATATATATGTATGTATTATATATGTATGTGTACAGAGATACACATATGTATCTCTGTATATATATAATATATATTATTTTTATTAAATAGATACATGAAATGCAAAACCAAATGGTGAGTAAAATATTAACTGTCTTATCCTCCCTAATTTTTATAAGCCACTTTAATGCTTATCCTAACCACCCTTAGCCTTAACTAATCTCTTAATCTCTTTTATACAAACTTTATTCAAGTTCCTATAGCTTCTCTTCCATTATCATCCTAATTAAATATACTTCCCCTTCTCCCTCCGATCTAGTTATGTCTTTCACTATTTTTCCATTTCCTCACTTTATTCTCTGTAAGACTATCTCTATTCCCAAGCACAGCGAATAATCTGTTAGAGCAGGAATACAGAAATGAGATTGGTTCATTCTGGCCTGAGTGACAAGAGTCACTCTTTGCAAACCATAGTGACCCAACAAATTTTGATCAAACATCTTGTATGTACTCAACACTGTAATATGAAGTGGCCAGCCTACATAGACTACAATTGGCAAAGAGTTTACTGAACAATATGGGGAAGGCTTTCTGTTTCATTCCCAGTATTATCTGGAGAGGAAGAGTAGAATTTAAGAAAAAGAAAAAAGAAATAGAGGAATGTACATAGTTGGACCTTGCAAGCTATCCTAACCATTTTAATAAAACAAATATCAAAAGTAATTACTTGGCGTGAGAAGTAGAAAGGGAGGCAGAAGATGGATGACTTGCAAGGCATCTATATTATCTGTTTAGGAGTATTCCAAATCGGGGCATCTCTGGAATCACAAACGTTCTTGTAGTGCAAAGAAGTACCTGATTCACGCACGCAAGTTGTAAAAACCCAGCCTACCAAAGCCCAGGGGAATATACCTGCGTGCAGGATCAGTGTTCAGTTTCTCAGAAGCCCAGGTCAGACCTGAAAGCATCCATGCTGAATCTTTTATGGCCCTCATTTCATTAAATGCTGTGCTCTTGGCTCAGCACAAGCAAGCTCTGGATGTCTTTGCCTCGCCTCCCAAATGTGTAATTAGTCTGTGTTGTGAGCAGCTTACTTTATGCAAGAGTTATGATTTACATGCAATCATTTTGTCAATTACCAAAACTTAAACAGGAGGTCTTTAAGGGAAAAAAAGAGAATATACATATATATATATATATTTTTTTTAAGATTTTTATTTATTTGACAGAGATCACAAGTAGGCAGAGAGGCAGGCAGAGAGAAAGAGAAGGAAGCAGGCTCCCTGCTGAGCGGAGAGCCCGATGGGGGGGCTCGATCCCAGGATCCTGAGATCATGACCTGAGCTGAAGGCAGAAGCTTTAACTCACTGAGCCACCCAGGTGCCCCGCATATATTTATTTTATATAAAGCAAAAGCCATACCTGGCTATTCTGGCAGGGTATTTTATAATAAGCTTAAGTACTGTTAACTTTTGCCTAAGTAAATGCTAAGGAATTTGAGGTAATAAAGCTTTGGTTATAGCTAAATAAATTTTCATAACAATGAAAGGATAAGATACCCGCAAGACACTTAATTTTCTGAATTTTTATATATTTCATATATATAAAAATTTATATATATTTTGAATTTGTATATATATATTTATTATATATTAAAAATTTATATATATATTTGAATTTATATATATTTTATGTCATATATGGGTAGCTATTGTAAGCATGAAAGGGTTTTGGTCAGTTGGATTATATAAAATTCAAAATGTGAATATCACCATTGAGTAGGGACAAGGGGCTCCTTCCAACAGCTGGGAGGCATTCTATTTTAGATTGTACTTTTCATAGAATAAAGAGAAGACATACAAAGGTAAATGGTGATCCAAGGATGATCATCTTAATAAAGGTAAAGGACTTTTCCCACAACTGTTGTTAACATATAAATGAAATCAGCAGAACCCTGGGTGACTTATAAATGGACAGATTATCTTTTAAAGTCTTTTGCCCTCTGGGCAATATAGAGAAATCACAAGAAAGAGTCAGGGGTCATACTGCAGATAATTTAAAAAATCTCTGAATCATACTAAAGGTTGTTGATGATTAACCCAATCGATGGGGAAGCTTCTTAAATGTAGATTTCTTACAGGGAGCTCGATTATCAACATATTAAGTATATGTCCTTATGTGATCTCCTAAAGTAAATATTCATCCACTTTCATATACTTTATAACTAAAGACCCAAATGAAGAAAATCCTACAGAATGTCTGCAATTGAGACACTTCTTTCATGTTTTTGGATATCCATTCTTTGGAAAGCATGAGGAAAGAACAAAAGCTGACTTCTGGCTTCACTTATTAAAAGAGAATTTTAAGTCAATGATTAATCTAATAGGAAACAAATGTCAAAAAAATGGCCATTCTTCATAGTCTGCTCAATATAAAAAATATCTTAATGTAATACTAAGAGATTAACAGAAGCAAAGTAATTCAAAGTTAAGATTCTTATAGCTATCCTTTTTTCCTTCCTACTTATGATATATATATACTGGAAGGATCAGTGAATTCCACAGTTTGGTAACACTGGCAAAAAAATACTGTTTTTTCCTTTTTCCGATAAACATGAAAGAAATGAATATAATATATTGTGTCATGAAAAGTGGCATAAATGAACATTTTACAACTCAGACAGCATGGATTCTTTATAAAACCAGAAACTGCTTTGTTTATAGGGGGAAGCAATAAGTCCTTTTTGTTTTCTGTTTATTCCTTCCCATTGAAAGTGAACTACAGAAACCTGATGAAAATGTCTTACAAACCTTTTATAGACAATCATTCAGGGTTTAAAATACAAGAATATATGCTTTTACATGAGTAAAAGATTTAAGAACAAAGAATACGATTGTAATAATTTAATACTCTAAAAAGGAAGCACAGAGGGCCTGATTCTTAGAGGAGCAGACCTATTTGAAAAGCTGGAGTCCTACGTGAAACACTTCCAGTATCTTTGCCATCCCAAATACTCTGTCTGCCAAGCTACCTGCGTTTAATGGCTTTAAAAGACAACTCAGCTATCCAGGACAAAAAGCTGGACATAAATAAAAAATACGAAGCACTTCATGGAAGTAAGCACACCAGTTATGGTCCCTGTTCTACCCATAGCCTGTCCATTGTTTAGGAAGGAGTAGCAACTGCCTGAAGTGAAGGTGCCCTCTGACCCTAAGACCATCAGTCCACAGGCGGCTAATGCTTGCTGCGGAGGTCTGATCCAAGGTCATGCCCAATCAGAGAGGGTTCTAGAAACCAACTATGCCAGCCAGACTGGTTGCTTCTAAGACTTGGATCCATGTAAGGTCTAGAACACAGGGTCACAGTCATTGCGTATGAGGACAAATACCACAATAGTTTCTATTAATGAAAAATGCTAGGGAAGAGGTGCATTTTAGGACTGCTTTTAAAAGATTAATACATATTCCCTAATTCACTTGATCATGGGACACACCGTTGCATGAGCATATTAGAGGAAAAGTATTCCCCCCTCCACTTAAAGATGTGTTGCTTTAGAGAACACACGGAAGATCATGGTAGAAAGGAATGGAGTGGAGAACAGAGAAGCCTCAAGAGAGAAAAAATCTTATAGGTCATGAACAATGTCCTAGAGATACCACACAGCCTCATCGTTAAGCTTTCCAGTTCCGTTACTTCCGTGTCACGCTTCTGTGTATATGATGTATGTCACAATTCGCATCGACAACAGAGTATCATAAAAGAAAAGTACAGACTCAAGGCCAGGCTTCCAAAGACATAGAACAGCAAGTATATCCTGGAGCCCTTAGTCCAGAAAGGGGAAAAAATGACACTTAGTTTCCTTATGAGAAATTAATTTTTAGTTTTGGATTGGGAAATCTCTGCAGATAGTTTAAAGACAATGGATTACAGTTTCCTTCACTGGGATCTTAGAAAGTCACAGAATAAGAAACTTAGCCACTAGAGTAAAAGTATAAAAATTTTCTAACACCCATCATTCTGAGTATGTGTGTCATTATTTAGGGCACAACAACTCTTAGTAAAAATAATACGGCTTTTTTCCAACTCTGATACCTTCATTTTCTTCAGAAGACCCAATAAATATTCTTTCGCTTTGAGCCACAGAACTCTGGTGTTTATTAAATTATGCTACAACATAGTAACAGTACTAGCACAGCCCCAAGAAAGTGGTATTTTTGTGGCGGTTGGAGGAGGGGGTAATTTATTTGTTGGTAAAGGCTTTAAAGAAACGAAATGAGGAAAATATAGCCATTTTAACCCTATCCTTCATCTGATGTTTGAGTTGTACCTAATGAGACTCCAGCTGGAAACCAATCCCCTTTAGAACACTATCAATGATAAATAATCCTAAATTCCAAATAGAGATTGAGAAATCTCAGTGGGTAGTAACCATTTTAAATTCACAGTACATGTTATGTTTACTATTGTAATGAGAATGTTCTTACCATACATATAATATGCCCTTTATATATGTAGATGAAGACATAATTTGCATTTTATCTTAATTAAGTCAATTACTCTATTAAAATTAATTTTCAGATAAAACTGACTTTAAAATAAGAAGTCATTTATATTCTGTAGAGTATCAAAAATCCATCAAAATTAAAATGTGGATGTATCTTCCCTATTCCCACTACAACAAGCAAACTGGGGAGAAAGGAAACCTACCTAGAGTTAATTAATGGGGAAAAGTGTATCAGTCAGTTGTCACAAAAATGTTACATTACAAACCATGCCCACATTGGTGTATGAACAATAAGGCATTTATTTCTGGCTCACAGATCTGTAGGTTGACTGGGGTTTTCATGACCTAGGCTGGAATCAAGTAGGTCTGCCTTCAAAGTGTGGGGCATATACATGTCTGCTCCATATATCTAGCATCTTCCTTTGACCACTGGATATCTGAAACATGTTTCTCACATGCTGAAGGACAGGAATGCAAATATGAGACTATCTTTAAAGACTTTGTTCACAAAACATCCACTAACATCTAATTGGCCAATGATTTCACATGGCCAAGTCCACAGGCTTTGGTTGGAAAAAAACTGTCCACATACACACAATGAGACTACAAGAGGATGGATATATAATGCTACTATTTGGAAGTGAATTGAGACCAATAATCCCATCCTCCAACTGAGTGATATGTATATATTTTACATATGGAAGATACCAAAGTTTAATGATATATCATAGGGTTATTATTTCTTTTAATCATCTCTTTCCCTTCCTTTGGTACCACATTTTCTACTGACACATATATTCCTCTATCTGTTATCGTCTGAATGTTAGTGTTCCCCTAAATTCATATGTTGAAATCTTAATAATCCCCAAGGTGATGCCATTCAGAGGTGGGGCCTTTGGGAGGCAATTTTGTCATGGGGGTGGAACCCTCATGAATGGAATTAATGCCTTAAAAAGAGCTCCCTAGACACTTTCATCATATAAGGATACAACGAGAAGTCTATGATTCAGAAGATAGCGCTTACCTTATCATGCTGGCACCCCTATCTTGGGCTTTCCACCTACAGAGCTGTGAGAAAGAAGCTTCCCTCGTTTATCTGCCACCCAACCTGCAGTATTGTTACAGCAGCCCAAATGGACTAAGACACCACCCTGTAGTCTATATTTCAGAGTGGGTTCTATGTCTGTGTGATTTTCCCAAGGTAGAGGAAGTCGGTAGCCTAGTCTGGAAAGATCCTTGCCCCTGCACCCCTGCATTGTTCCTGCCAGATTCTTAAAAGGGACTGTTCAGGTGGCTCCAGGGTCCAAAATAAATGGTTTAGGCTACTGAATACTGCCTTGCACTTGACATTCTTCTCCTTCAGTATTCATCTTCCAAATGACCCTCTCCCTTGCTGTTTTTCTACATATATGGAAGTGGGACAAGGGTAAGGGAGCAATTCTATGGCCTTAATTCCTGTAAAATCAGTGTGTAATTACAAGAAGTTGAAAAGTTCAGCGCACTTCCAATCAGTATTTCCCTAGCAGTATGTTGAGCAGGACTTCTTTCTTCCCTGAACTAATGGATCTTCATTTTCCAACAAAGTCAAGTATGCATCAAAGACTAAACAAGGACTATCTCACTTCAGCTCATGCCTAAGGAATTTTTTAAAATTAATCAATCACAGCACCATTTTTTTCTTGCTGGTACCTGAAAATAGAAGACTCATCCAAGTACAGTGAATGAATCTTTTTAGTGAAACATTTTCCTGATAGTACAGACCTATAATTTTTATGATAATGAAGTCAAGCATAAGGGAAAAAAAAAGCTTTATTTTATGTGTATGTGTGTATATATCAAATACAGAAATTATTCTGATCTCAAAAGAAATTTCATAGTGAAGGTATAATGGGATAAAAGACTCTTTACTTAATATCTCCAAACTCCCTGATTTTGTGTCTCAGCATATAAGCCACCTGTTCCTTCCCTGATTTTATCAGTGAGAAAACAATCTGCCCTCCTCTGAACTCCATTTTACTTTCTGTTTCCCATTCTTACAATTCTCATCACTTTTTCTAGTCTTCCAATGATTTCCTGGCCTCTCTGTTTTAATGCCACTCTATCACTGTGATCTCACCAAAGGCAGGAATTATGTTTAACTCAACTTTGAACCTACTTTAGCATCAAGCATGATGCATGCATATAAAAAAAATTGTAATAGGATGACTTCATAAGTTATTTTGTTGGTACTTTTCTGCTACAATGCCCAGTAATGGCATTAAAGGGCCAAAAACTCAAAAAAAGGGACAGTTGTGTCTTGCATCTATAAAATTCCATATTTTTAACATTGCTAGCTTAAAGTTCCTAGCATGTTTGTTAGGTGGAACTAAAATTAATTAACTAAATGTCACAAAGAGCTTCTCTTATTTGGATGGGTTTCTCTCTACCAGAACTCATTCCTCTCCTCCCACATTGCCACCCACTGGTAAACTCCTACTTATCCATCAAAACACACCTGAGTTGTCACTTGTTCTTGATGCCTGGGCCTTTATCCTGGTCTTCTTAGCAGGGTATACATAATAATCACATTATATTATGGGTATTTGTTATTATATATACATATATATATGTATATACACACACACACACACACACACACACATATATAAACTTTTAAAGACCTCAAGATCTTTATATGCCATTTATATTTACCACCAACACCTATCCCAATGCATGGCTGAGAACAAATGCATGGTAAATATTCAAAGAGCATTGCTGATAAGTGTTGGATCAGTTAATTCTCCTGCTGTAGTTCAAAACGGGCCACAGTGCATTAATATAAAAAATATTTTAAAAACCGCTAATTAAGTTTCAATACTTAAGGCCACTATCACCATGACCACCATCATCAAGAGGAATTTTGGAATGTTAGCTGGTGGATTTGGGATATGTACAGCAACAAGTTCCCCTTATTTTCTACAATGCTAAGCATAATTATGACCTGTTGGCACACTGATGCCTATGAAGGGCTGAGCTATGCAAGAAAATAGCTCACAAATGTTTCTAAGAACTCACATTTATTTTGGCTCATCTGATCACTGTGCTGGAGTTTTGATACGGGGTGGAGTCAGTCTGTCATTCACTTCTACTTTATTATGACAGCTGGTGCTATTTGGCAACTACTCTGTTCAAATTAACCCTAAAAAAACGAATCGCTCACATTTAAAACAAAGATCACGCCTCTATCAACTCCTAAACAATTGGGTGAGAAGTTTAAATTCACTGACTGAGAGATTTCCCTTATTCTAAATAAAGCTGAAAAGCAAATAAACCAAAAATTGCTTTGGCAGTTTTTGTTTGTTGTTTTGCTCAATTGGGCAGCACGGTGTACAGACCCTGAATCAAACACTGTCAGGGTACTTGGTGTCTCCCTGTCTTTGCCTTTCAAACCCACTGCCTGGTAGAGATGGGTGATCCAGAGTATTTTTTATATGCTGCTTGACCCGAAAGAAGAATCAAAGTCATAATTCAAATACGTTAATGACTGCTAGAAGAGACACCTGACCAATTACTTTCTTGTTAAGGCAGTCCTTGATCCTAGGTTTTGTCTCTGTCGATGTAGAGTTCATCTCATTACTTTAGCCGCATCAGAAGTGGGGCACCAGCTAAACAAACACGCGTGATTTATAAAGGCAGCCGTATTTCAGTGATATAAAGCAAGCTGTCTAGTGTTTAATGGGGACCGTATGTTCAGATGCCCCTTCAACTTACTTCTTCTTTCTGTTACACTGGAGAATGGAAACCCAACCTACTAAAAAACAAGCTGAGAAACAAAGAATTAAAAAAAAATCTAGAATTGAGTAAATACAATTTATTTACTAATATGTTATAGCAACAGAGTAGGAATGTATCAATTTTAACCATTCTTCAGCCTAGAAGTACATGTTATACTCTGCCTCGATCTCTAACTTCCAAAAAAATATCTGTAGTAGCAAAAAATTCAGCTGCAACTTCCTAAAAAGACATGAATGGTGTTCTAAGAACATCGTGTATGTGCAAAAATTCACTTTTTTCCCTCCTAGCATTCTATTAGAATAATCCCCCTCCACCTTCTCTTAAAGGAAAGCAGATTTGGGAACTTAAAATAAATGGAATGGTCTTCCTTCTACTTCCTTCACTCTCTGGTCTAAGGTAATTAATGTCTACTCAATACCACGCTCAGTCATGTTTCCCCTGGGACAGTACTTTCAATTAAACCTTTTATTTCATCCAGGAACGCCTGGTTTCATTGACCACTGTACTTTTTATCTGTGGATTTATGTTAATCTAATGCACATCTCCTCACAGGCAGAATGGCCTTATGAGTCCTTATTGTTCTGACGCCAGAAGAGAAGTGAAAAACAAAATTAGCTCCTGTGGAAGCCAGGAAGGAAACCACATTTGTTTAACACAGCGAGAGGCCTTTCACTACCTGCCCAGTGGCCTTGACCATCACAGGGCCCTGGCCTCTCAATGTGCTGGCTGCCCTTCCCTGGCTGCTCCAGTCTGATAAGACATGCCAACTCCCTCGAGAGCCGTGGACGCTGAGGGGTGAGAGGCAACGCCATCCTCGGGTTACATTTTCAAAGGGTTGTGAAGGAAGTCAGACATTTACGTGCTATTGCTATTCTTTTCTGTAAGAAACCGTACAGGTTAAAGAGGAACCTCTGAACTACTATTTGACAGCAAAGGCTGGGCTTTTCAAAAAGTAGATTGCTAGCTGGTTTGGAGCTCTGTGCCTTTACTTTCTTTCCAGCTAGGACCCACATGACTTGGTTTCTATTTCAGAAGTACACAAATTATAGTGACATGTTATTAACTTAACCACCATGAGAAATTACATGTATATATTTTTTACAGTCATACTCTGTTATGTAGCTGAAGACAAGGCTGGATGGATCTAGTGTACTTCTATCTCTTCATGATCTGGGGAATAAGTCACCGTTATGTATATCCTCAAACACAAGTTCAGCAGCCTTCATCTTTAATTTCCCTGCATGCCTACATAGCATATAAAATTATCAAGTTAATAATTGCATTAATATTTATTTATATAATTTATTTACAACCTGTCTAGTACCAAAGAGGAGTTGAGGTGGCTTGCATTAATAATTACGCTGAAAATATCTGCCAAGTTTTCAACAAGTTGCTAGTGCTGACACAGTTCTATTTTTCAAATTGAAGAATTCAGAACCCAGAGATTTTTTTTATTGCATTAAGGGTGGCCAAAACCTTAATGAATAGTGTTTGCAATTCATTCACTTTTCTTCATGTGTAATGGAAATGAGCTTTAAATAAACTATGACTGTAGGGACAGATGAGACAATTTCTACTTAAAAAACAGGTTACTTTTAAAGTTTGTATTTAAGTTTGTTTGTAAACCTCCTTCTTACAATGTGAATTTTTCCTTTCTCTATGTTAAAAGAAATACCAATCACTTGTGCCTGGGCTGCAATGAGCCCACAGGGTTTATTTACTCCACAGTATCTCCAGAGCATAGCACCATGTAATAATTTACAATCTATTGGAAAGGTTTTATTTAAAAACATCTTATGGTAAAATGCACCAAAACTTCCAATTTTGGAAAGAAGGGACACACTTCTTTCTGAGCTAACTACAGGAGTGAAGTCTCTTACGGTACCTACAGCCGTGGTGGCATCAGAAGATTGGAGGAAGGGCTACACCTGTGTATATTAACCACTATAGCAACAAGAAACACAGTGGCAAGGGGTTGAAAAGGTGGCCATGAGGGAGATCTCTGCTGGCAATACATTATTCAACATTTACTTAAGAGAAGCCACTCTTTAGGTCAAATGCTCCCAAGGCATTCTGAACCATAGAACAAAGAACTGCTCAGAGGCACCCTCCCGTGGCCCATTCATATACAGAGAGATCATTCATAATTCAGGTGCTATCTGTATCTAGCATCACACCAGAATCTGATGCACATAAATTCAGGGACTAGTATTCTGCAGTAAGAAGAGGTCTAAGAGACCAATTAGTTCAGTCTCCTCATTTTGTAGATAAGGGAACTCTTCTCCCTGTTTATTGTCAATTTTGTTTTATTTTGATAATTTTAGTATTTATTAGTTTATTTCTATCTTCATAATCTAACTCTTATTCCCAAGTCCCTGAACCAGATTGTGGGTATCTACATAGAAAGGTGAATCTACATGGGCTGGGAAGAAAAGTAGCAAGAAGAGGGACAGGAGTTTATGTTTAGCAAGAGTGTGAAGACTAAAAATGTTGCTGAACAACAAAGTAGGGAAAAGGGCCAGGCTTCTCTGCTCTGGTTTCTCTCACACTGTATTCGCATCAAAAAAGAACTCAATACACTCTTTGTGAAAGGAATTAAGAAAGATAAGACCCAAGAAATTAAATGACTTTTCTAAACTTGAACATCCAAAGTGGCGGTCCTGGGCCAGTAATGTGAATTTCACCTCCCTGTCCAATACTCATTCTGCCATAGAACAGTGTTCTCCTCAGCTTTCCTAACCGAATTTGAAAGACTGTAATGACATTTGCCCCAGTGTGTTATGCTTCCTGGACGTGTGACTCTGCCGTTCTTTCCAGCCAGTCATGGCATCATCTATCGACACGTCCCTGGAATCCTAATGGCATTGTGATGTGCTTTGACAAAGAGAACGAGGCGGAAGGAATGCTGTGCATCCTACAAGGCTAGACCTAAAGAACCCCTGCATCTTCTGTTTTTGTCCTTCTAAGAATGTCCGATAAGGAAGCTGGACTTGCTTTCTGGAGGATGAAAAGACACATTAACTAGAATCAAGGTGCCCCACCCAACAGCTAGAACCAACGCACAGCCAAGTAAAGGAGACCATCATGAACCTTCCCACCCTGCAGATGCACACAAGCCTTGAACACAAGCCTTAAGAATAAACCCAAACCCAAAACTTAGAAACAGAGAAGTTATGAACACACTTTATAAAAGAAGGCATCTCTTAAATTTGATGGATTTCTATTATCCCCGGAAATAGTCTTGTTATAGACATGCAAATTTTGCTCCCATGATCATATAAGTAGCCAACAGTATTATCACTATGACCAAAATGTTCCTTTCCTCTACTCCACACTTTTCTTCAGTTTTCCCTATCACCACTGGCTCATGCTTCTCCATATCCCTGGACTTCCTACTTTCCTTGCTTCTTTGAATCTATCCATGGCCCAAACAGAATCCCATCACACAAATGAAAGTTTTCATAATTTTGAAGTCCTTATTGATTTCTTCCTTTTATATAACTTCTGGCTCACTATTAACTTCTTAGCTTGTTCTTTAAATCTGTGCAACTAAAAAAAAAATGTGTACAACTCTTCCCTTCCCATCCACCTTCCCCACAGATCATAGGTAGTATGCCATATTCTTGTATCTCTAATGACACTCAGCATCATCTATAAGTTCTTGGAGTTCAGGGATCTTGTCTTAATACATTTTAGAGTACACAGTGTGTGGTAAAGCATCTAGCACCAATAAATGTTCACTAAATATTTGATCAGCTAAACTGGGAAGAGAAGGTGTTCAGGATCTGTTGAACAATTGAGTCCTTTCATCACCAATATGGATCCAGAAATAGAGGGCAATAGAGGGCGGACAACTCTCCTGAATACTAATCTCTGAGTATCGAAGAAGAGAAAGATTTGATCCCAGGGAGATGGAAAGCAAGCAAGTAACAGGTAAGATGTTTTGGTTGGGTGTTTTTGTGTTTTGCCATTTTGGGGTTTGTTTTTTTGTTTTGTTTGTTTGTTGCTTGTTTGTTTCTGTGTGCTTTTGCCCTCCAGTGGGAAGTCAAGGGTCTACAGATGAAACATAGCTTCTGGGAAGGAGAGGAGGGAGAAGGTGAGCCCTTTCAAGTTAAGCTGAAAGTCTGTAACTTCCCTGCAGGGTGCTAAAGTCAATAGTTCCATATACCAGGAGGCACAGACTCCAATATTCATGAAATAATGACCATCAAGGGGAGGCTTGGTTGTTCTTTGGGATATTTTTCTCCATCCTCCTACCATTATCTTCCTCTTCATCACCACCTGGCATTTTACTATAATTTAATGTGAGGTACCATTTTCTTCCTCTTCATCGCCACCTGGTATTTTACTGTAGAAACAGAATGCAGAAATATATTCTGGAATAGAGAGATAGCACTCTTGAGTGTTATTTGCTTCCAGAAAGGCAGGATGATGGGTCAGAAGAAAGAAGAGAGGAAGGAACAGGAGAGAATGAGGCAAGGTGGGAAAACTGAAACAACATTTCAAGCTGTTAAACAATCCTTCCTTTGGTCCTAAGCCTCTAAGAAATGCAAAGAATTAATTACGGAAAGACTAGGTGATAAAAGTCCTTTGCATAACTCAATAAGTGGCCAGGAAACATAATTGAACTCCTTTATAATTGAATATCCTGCCATTGGGGCAGCCTTAAAGAAGGGTAAACTTAAAGAGACATAACAATATTAAATGTTCTTTTGTCTTTTTAACGTTTGTGATTAAACGTTCTTTTTAAGAAGAAACAGGCGGGGCTTCATTTAGGCAGCAACAGGAGCTGAAGAGCACGTGATTTGTACTTGGGCATCTTAATTTAAATAATTATAATATCTTAAAGAAAAACACATCTTAACTCCTTCAACGTTTTATTACATCTGACAAGTTCAGTCCAAGGGCACCTATCTGTTCGTGCATTATGCGTCATATGTTCTGCACACTCATTAAAAATAATGAGAACACATTTAAAAGTCATTGCCCAGAGAATCTTTGGGGACGGTACATGGGAAGAGGTAAGTGGCAACAGATTGTGATTTAAGTGTCTATCTCTGTTTTATCAGCCCTCAGGAGGAAGGAAAAAAAAAAAAAAAAAGAAGTAGCAAGCTTAAGCTGATATTCTTTAATGATAAAGATCACACATTTTCCTGAAAAACAGGCAGATGAAACATGTTCAAACCTCTACATACACTTTCAAAATGAAATGGGCTGTAGTGGCCGTTTCACAAGTACAGTATTTACTTTAATAACAGCTGGAAAAGTTAACCACGATCCATTAAGGCTGTACTTTTTCCCCCTTAATCTTTAAATATCCTTTACAAAATGAACGCCTTCCCTTATCTTACACCAAACCTACCTTAGCAAATGTACTGATCACAGGCAGAGAGGTAATTAAGCAAATCAAGGTCAGCCCCCGAGTTTCGTAACCACTTTCTTATCCAGCTGTTCCATATCAGCAGCTGGCATGAATTATTGGAAACATTTGGCCAACTGGGTAATAAGAAGGACATAATCTGTGGTTGGTTACAATATTGCTTTTTCTGAGCCGTTTAAACACGTATGTTTAGAAAATTCTTCTCTTTAATCTAACTTCCGGAGGCCCAATCATGGCCACAGCGGCCACTAGTAAGACATGTGTCTTGTGCCACGAAAGGACAGCCCACCCTCATGGCCCTTCGTCCTTAACACTGCAGGAGAATGGAATTGGCCCCAGTCCTCTGAAATGTCATGGGACCTTCTTTTCAGCATAAAACCTTCTTCTTCCACGTCCAGGCTCCACCAAAACCAGTCTTGTGATAAAAGTCACGAAGTATTTTCATTCTGACACCTGGAAGCCATGCAACTGTGCAAAGTGGTCACCCTTCCTCCATCGGTTTTCATAATGCTGAACCAGAGCACTTGTCGCCATCGATTTTATCAAGACTAGATTTTGCTGACAAGCGTTCAGTCAGATTCTTTCAGGTATAAGGACTGCCCAGGGAGTAGCAGTTAGTAGTAGTAGTAGTAGATTAGCAGTGACTACTAATCCCTCAGCCTGGTGGGTTACTGAAGGCATTCAAAAACCTGGCAAAGAAGCAGGACCTAGTCACTTAGTACATAGCACGACTGAAAGAGGGTGGGATGCTGGAGAAAATGAGGATCATCTTCTTAGGGGCTCTGAAATCTTTTCCAAGAGTTCAACTGTGGCAGGACGGGGGAGGGTAGAATACAGCCCATGGATGGGGTCAGTGGAACCTATCTCATCCTATAGCATCCCATCTTGGAGACAGAGAGGAAGGGAGAAGGGACAGAGGTATAACTGCAAATAGATACTAATCACCCAACCTTTGAAACTGCCCTAGAAGCACCTCTCTTTGGTATATGCTTAAATCTACAAGTTACAAGGTGGCACACAACAAATTTTGAGCACAATCAAATTGAGTGTGGGAATTTAAAAGCACGATCGAGTCAGGCCTGAAAAAGTCAAGTACAATTGGGTTTGCCTAAATGAATCAGGTGTAATTGAACTGAGTAACTGCATTGTGCTCAGCCCTGGCCCTGTGCCCAAATGGCACAGAGATGCAACTCACCGGGTTTTAAAATTTTCACAGGATATTTTTTCCAGAGCAAAGAATTATTTGCAAAAATAGAAAGATAAAGTTGAAAATTTGGTCACTGGAATTCATCAGGTATAGTCACTAAGTTATTCTATAGGCCTTTATGCTCTTCACACCAAAACCGCTATTCCAGTGATTTTCAAACTTAAGTGAGCATCAGAACTATCTGGAGGGCTCATTAAAATACATCTTTAGGGGCGCCTGGGTGGCTCAGTGGGTTAAAGCCTCTGCCTTTGGCTCAGCTCATGATCCCAGGGTCCTGGGATCGAGCCCCACATCGGGCTCTCTGCTCAGCGGGGAGCCTGCCCCCCCGCCCCCGCCCTGCCTGCCTCTCTGCCTACTTGTGATCTCTGTCTGTCAAATAAATAAAATCTTAAAAAAAAAAAATACATCTTTAGGTCCAACCCTGGAGTTTCTGATTCCTCAGGTCTGAAAGGAGCCTGACAATTTGCATGTGTGACAAATTCCGAGGTAATGGCATTCTGCTGATCTGAGACTACAGTTTGAGAACCACTTCAACTGAGACCGAAGCACTTAAAAAATACTTTAAAATACTTTTAATATTGGGCGCCTGGGTGGCTCAGTTGGTTAGGCAGCTGCCTTCGGCTCAGGTCATGATCCTGGGGTCCCAGGGTAGAGTCCCACATCGGGCTCCCTGCTCAGCAGGGAGTCTGCTTCTCCCTCTGACCTCTCTCCTCTCATGCTCTCTCTCTCTCTCTCAAATAAATAAATAAAATATTTAAAAAAATACTTTTAATATTAAAAAATATTTTAAAATATTAGACAATGATACTGTTTGTCTATGTCTTTATAAGTAAACTGTACAACTAGATTATGCAAATGTATTCAGATAATTTAAACTACCTAAATTGTCATTTATATTCTAGGCTTTTTTGGCGGGGTGGGGAACAGAAGGAGAGGGAGAGAATCTTAAGCAGGCTCCACACCCAGCATATGAGCCCATTGTGGGGCTCCATTTCCTAACCCTGAGATCATAACCTGAGTGGAAATCAAGAGCTGCCTGCTTAACCCACTGAGCCACCCAGGCACTCCTGACTGGCATCTGTCAGTACTATGCCTATCCTCACTGTCTTGTGTAGTGATAACCAGAGACTGCTAATGCTCTGAAATGTGAGGAAATCTATGTATATTATTTTTATTTAGTTTAAAGCAATTGTATCAGAAAGGATAGAGCATCATGTACAGATTAGACATAGAATAAGAGCCACACTGCCTTTAGCAATGCCTTTTCCAGCCTTCTGTATCAACTGCTTTAATAATGTGTAGCTTTCATTTATTCAGTCAACAAATATTTGCTGAGCATATAGTGTGCACCAGGCACAGGAAATAACAACAGAAGATAACGTTATTTGACACTCACCAAGTATTAGCATCTATGTTTAGCTAATTCTCACAACAACCCCACAAGATAGGTGCTATTATTATCCCCATTTGGCAAATGAGGACACTGAGACAGAGAGGTTGAGTAAGACTACAAAGCGGGGATCCACATTCTATGTGCCCTATTATAAGTACTTTAGACACATCTCTAATGCTGACAGTTTCTTAGGCAGACAATACTCTGATCCCTGAGTTAGAGGTGAGGAACGGTGCCGGGGGTCGGGGAGCGGCACTCAGAGAAATAATTTGACCAAAACCATTCAGCCAATAGGTGGTAGGGCCAGGATTCTACCTGGGTCTGACTGATCCCAGATCCGAGGCTCTTAATGATTACATTATAGCCCAATACAGTAAGCTCTTAGCAGGTATCTGAATGTCTTTTCACCTCTTCCAATTTATTCCAAACAACACTGTTTCTCATATTAGCCCTTGCTCAGTAAGCTGTCGAGCTGGGGCCCCTACTATCCCCCTGATGTATTTTATTTTTTCTAATCTCAGAGTATTTGAAGATGCTGTTTCCTTCCACCCTGCAGCTCTGCATTTTGAAATCCTACTCAATCAAGACCTTTCTCAAACACTGTCATGATCTTAAAGATTTTCTTGGTCTCTCAACTTTGAATCCCCGTAACACTTCATTGAATAATTTGACCAACTCATACTCTTCTTTATAGGCTAGAAGCTCCTTGAGGACACGAACACATCTTATTCATCTCTGGAGTTCATATTGCAGAACCCTGGCTAGGATTAGATGAATACTGCTTGAATGGAATTGCATTAAGTGAGGGAAAAATATTGCAGAGAGAAGCAGAAATGAAGACTATATTTTAGCAAGGATTCCGTCTTAAGTCACAAGAACTGCATTATTTGGAGAACCCATAAAAGATAGCTGCGTTTTGATTTCTGCATAATTATTTAAATTCCAAAACATAACTCCTGTGCTTTGGTTTAGGTAGACAAATCATTCTGAAATCATCCTTCAATTTCTGCTACTTATCCACAAATAGCTGCTATAACATTCATTCTTCCTTAAGTACCTTGGTTAATTAAGCATGGAATCATTTGAATCTAATAGCCAAAGGGAATAAAATAATATATCATTTAAATGAGGTTCATCTAAGATTTCAAACGAAAATTCTTGCATGATTTATGATATTAAATAATTTGACATCTAAAGGTATGACTCTTTCACTTCCTAAGAAGATAAACAGTAAAGAATGGGAGCCACATGGCATTGGCAAAGGCAGTCACAGGGATCGGTAAATATGGTGGTGCTGGAAGCTCAGCAGCTCTTCAGGGAGTGCCCACACACAGGTGTAGGTGGAGCTTTTTTTTTTTTTCCCTCAGTGAAAGTAATATTCCTAAGTGAAGGTCGCACCGGCATGACAAACATGGCTGGCTACCTTTTGGATCTCAGTCATGCTAGACAGCAGCAACTTGCTTGCTGGAAGTACAGTCAGTGCTCCTTGCAGAGGCCGGCATTTAATAGCAGGCAAACCTGGCAGGCAGAAATTATAAATACATTTGAAATTTTCTCAGCTCGCTTTACCCACCAGGGGTTGCTGCAATTTTCAGGATAATTTAAAGATAAGGCAGCAGGTCAGAACATAAAACATTAAAGAGGTTAACCAAGGAATGGCACCGTGTTTTTTTTTCTCCCCAATAAATGAAAGAAGACATACACCCACGTGCGCGTGTACACGCACCTACACGACAACAGTCTCTCTCGCTCGCATGCGTGCTCTCTCTCTCTCTGAAGCTCTCAGAAAAAAATAAAGGCATGACGTCAATAGAAAACCTTTCATTTTTCATGGTCTTTCCTAACCTGACACTGTGCATAAGAACACAAGAATGTGGGGTGCCAGGGATGGGAGGGAAGTCACAGAACGTGTCTCTCACAGAGCACAGCAAACAAAACGCTGATGGTGGAGCCCCGTGTTCATTTCTTTTCTTTCTTTTTTTTTTTTTTTTTAAGATTTTATTTATTTATTTGACAGACAGAGATCACAAGTAGAAAGAGAGGCAGGCAGAGAGAGAGGAGGAAGCAGGCTCCCCGCTGAGCAGAGAGCCCGATGCGAGGCTCGATCCCAGGACCCTGGGATCATGACCCGAGCCGAAGGCAGAGGCTTAACCCACTGAGCCACCCAGGCGCACCCCCCCCCCCCCCGCCCCGTGTTCATTTCAAGAGCAGACGCAGACGCGGCACTTTCACCTTGGGGTTCTATTACCAACACTAGCCTCAAAGTCCCTTTTGCAAAAACGTTCCTTATGGGAACACCTCTTTAATAAACTCTTACCCAGTCGTGGGGGGGAAGACATCAAAGGGTCTTCCAGCTTGGGATTCTGGAAAGATTGCCTTTGAAACACAGCCCCTCTGCTAAAGATACTAGAGAGAGCTTAAATAGTTGTGATGCTGGTACCTGAATTCACCTCACTTGATGCTCCAACCCGGCCTGCCACAGGCGGACTGAAGGTTGGCTACATGTACTGCTACGTTTGTGATTCGAGCCGACTGCTTGGGAGGAGGGACATGAAAGAACTCAGCACAGTCCTCCCACGGCCCGTCAGGAGAAATAACCAGGAAATGGGTGCTCGGGCCTTTGGAAAGACAAGAGGGTCACACCGAGAGAGACCATCCTGTATTGGGACTTCCTGTATAACTCCTGACCACATGCTCCCCTGATTCCAAGTGTTAAGACTTTACAAGGAGCTAAGATAACAGGGAAGTGAGGAAGATTCAACTGTCAGAAACCAGGCAGAGCAGTGCCGTCAAGGGGGGACCCAGCTCCTGAAACAGCAAGGCTTCAGAGAAGGGAGAGGACAGTTTCTCAGAACAGGAAAACGATAAACAGAGTTTGTTTTCTTCAAAGGAGATAGAACACGACAAAAGCAGGAAGTGCTGTCCTTCCTTCCTCCTGCCGGATTTTCAATGGGAGTCAAGCGTGTGCATCAGTCACGATAAGGGAGGAGAGACCAAAGTGGTAACCCGTTCAGTTTTTTTTTTGAAAGAACAATACAGAGATGTGTCACATAGCACACTGTTCTTCATGCTGTTCTTTCAAAGAGTCCCGAGCATGTCACACTATGAAGTGATTCACAGTGAAGCAGTGCCGTGCGTGCCAAACGTGACCTCTCTTTAAACTTCCAGGATGGTTCTTGCCACTTAGCACTCAAGGAAGGCATCTGGGCGGGACAAAGAAGACCATTCCACATTTCTTCAACACAAGGATTCGGGGTCCACATTACTTCGGAGCTTGTAATCCTCAAAGGCTTTGCTTTGCTGTGTTCCAAAGAATATTCCACAGATTTAGATAATTGGAAGTCAAATTTTTTTAAAGAGTCTAGACTGTCTGCCAGAGAATTCTAGGGGAAGGGATACTAAACACATGCTTTCCAAATTTGGTATAAAACTAAAAACAATGAGAACAAATAATTTATTTGCACTCATAATCTCACAGTTGCACCATTAATTTAATATGCTCCCTGGGGGGGCTTGGCCTATGATGTCACTTTCTGGGATAGAAATCAAATTTCACTAAATTCTACGGAATGAGAGTGAACTAATACATACAGGCTGCCTGAGTTATAGATTTAGTTTCAGACCAAAACATTTTTTTCTTTATTTTGTAATTCAGTATTTTGGACACCAGTATGTATTTTAAAATAAATAATTTAAAAAATCAATATTCAAAATAATGGTTAGTTCCAGGTAAGCCTGAATAGATCTATTTTCCCCATAAGGTATCTAAAGTTTTGTATTGTGTTTTTGTTGTGTGGGAAGGTACTAGAATAGTTCTGGCTGACATATACTGAGAACTTACAATCGGCCAGGAACAATGCCAAGAGCTTTGCAGGAACTATGCCAAGAGCTTCACAACAACCCTCTGATAAAGATGAGGCAACAGAGCCTTCGAATGATTTTATGAGCTGTTCTAGATCACACAGAAACCTTGTGTGCTGTGGAGCTTCCAGAAAACTCCAGAGATAATGCACCAAGCATTAAGAAACCTATG
This sequence comes from Taxidea taxus jeffersonii, assembly GCA_003697995.1. NCBI lineage: Eukaryota > Metazoa > Chordata > Mammalia > Carnivora > Mustelidae > Taxidea > Taxidea taxus. Next base: position 257,977 of record ML104803.1, read on the forward strand.
CCTCCAGTTCCTGAGCCATGCCATCAACAGGTTACTCCATCAACACTGCACCTTGGTTTTCTCATCTCCAAATCGGATTTGGACATGCTGATTCTTTCGGCCCTCTTTACTCTGAAAATTCTACTTTTACATTCATTAACTTCCACATTAACTTGCAGCTACAATTGTCTGTGATCAAGAATGCATTCAGAGTTTCAATCCGGGTAAGGTCACATCCCTCTTCCCCTTACCTGGGGAAGGGGGGGTAGTGTGTTTCTAGAACGAAGGATTAGCTGTGGAAATTAAGAATTCTAGAAGACACAGGGAAAGGGATGAAAGGAACTATTAGATGGGAAACTGAGGCCTCATAGGGTATGAGTTCTCTGGTGGAGCTCTATTATTAGGTTCTTTTGTTGGTTGGAATGTTTCTTTCTCTTTTTTTAAGCTTTTATTTATTTATTTGAGAGAGAGAGAGCATGCACAGGAGAGGATGCACAAGTCGGGGGAGGAGCAGAGAGAGAAACAGACTTCCCGCTGAGCAGGGAGCCCCACACAGCAGCTCAATCCCAGGATCTTGGGATCATGACTTGAGCTGAAGGCAGATGCTTAACTGACTGAGCCACCCAGGCGCCCCTGGAATGTTTCTCTTTCTATGCAGGGTTTCACTCATTCCAGGACCATAGTTCAACAGAGTACACAGTCAAAATTTCTTTCCTTGTTCTCCAATCCCTGACATATGCACATAGTCCCACCAAAGTTTTCTAAGACTTTTATCACCAGCAACCAAAGAGCTGGACGAGAAGTGAAGGGCTTCCTGTTATGGGCACATGCTGCCTCTTTGTAATTGTTTCTTCTCACCTGTGACCCTTGTAGAGAAAGACCAAGGTCTTTGGATAAATAAAGGATTGAAAGAAAAATCCATCTGCATTTTAGGAAAAAAAGTCTGGATTCTAAGTTTCTATAGCATTTCTTTTTAGGAAGAGTAAGGAGCTACGTGAGGAAATGAAATGGAAATTCAAGATTCTGCCTTCCAAAATGGCTGGCAATGGGGCAGTCAAGTAGAGGAAAGCACGTGAGGCATCTAGTCTTTATATCACATACCACCCAATCTTCTTCCCTTCCCTGTTTTGCTGCAGATCTTCCCAGAGCTTTCAATAGGGCAAGGGGAAAAATGGACAAGATGATGGGAACAAGAAGAAAGGAACAGAAACATGTGGGAAGAGGGTCCTTTGATCAGTACTAAGGAGCATTAATAAATGAGAGAGGTGTTTCTGGAAGGTTGCATATTCAAACATGAATATAAACATTGGTAACAGAATATTAGGCTTAGAGTAGATACCTTAGAATTTATCTAGCCTTATCACCTTATCAATGGGAGAATTTTTTCTAGAGCGCCTCTAACAGACAGTGAAGCCAGCTCTGTTCCAATATTCTAAGTTGGCTGTTTTCTTCTTGGACAGCTCCAACAGTTAGAAACTATTGTAACTTGTAACATTATCACTTCCAAATATTTGTTCTTTTACCAGCTCAAGGAGGACAAGAAATGAGTCTTAATTATTTTTGTATCCCCAGAACCTCCAACTTCGTGAACATCATGTAATAGTAAACTATTAGTCAGATTAATACATAAGTATGCTAATGAAGAAACTACCTGAAGAAATATATTAAGTCTACTTGGGGAATAGGCCGCCTGCTGAGCAGAGAGCCTGATTCAGGGCTCGATCCTAGCACCCTGGGATCATGACCTGAGCCGAAGGCTGAGGCTTTAACCCACTGAGCTACCCAGGCACCCCACTCTCACTGGTTCTGACGATCTAACTCTGGGAACCCACCTTATTACCCAAATGTACCTTTGTCATTTCTTAGATAGATTCAAAAGAAATAAAATTTTCCAAAAGGGATAACTAAAAATCCTTTTTACCACATCTATTCCATTTTTGTTATTAGCCATAATAGTCCTTCAAATTTTTCTGTAGCCTTCTTAAATACACGCCAATAATAAAATAATAGGTGTTTATTGTTTTTATTTTAATTTTTTTTTTAAGATTTTATTTATTTATTTGACAGAAAGAGATCACAAGTAGACAGAGAGGCAGACAGAGAGGGGGGAAGCAGGCTCCCTGCCGAGCAGAGAGCCCGATGCGGGGTTTGATCCCAGGACCCTGAGACCATGACCTGAGCCGAAGGCAGAAGTTTAACCCACTGAGCCACCCAGGTGCCCCGGTGTTTATTGTTTTTAAAATGAAAAAATTGAAATGTCTCATAATCCCAACATTCTGGGTGTATCTCCTGCTGGTTCTTTGGTTTTTTAAAAGATATTTTAATGTAATCTGATCATGCTACATATATCACTTTATATACTACTTTTTTCCCTTAATGTGCTATGCACGTTTTCTCATATTATTATCAGTTCATCACCAAGACCATTTTAAATCACTATTATATATCCCTGAGGAGCTATCTAGTTATCTAACCAATACCTGATGGTTGCATAGCACCCGACAGATCACTACAATAAATGGGACTTGAGGAAAAAAAATCAGTGTACGTGAGTTTTTTCCACATCTTTGATGATCAGTTTAGGACAGATTACTAGAAGTATAGTTAGGTCAAAGAACATACATTTTCACAAGACTTTTGAAACTCTCTTCCTCAGGGTACCTTTCCTGGCCTAAGGACTAGGTTAAATTCCCTTGCGACATATTTCTAGTATACCCTGTCATTCCTGTTCATCACGCTCATCACCGTTTTGAAGACTTGGTTATATCTTATTTCCTTTTAGACTGCAAACTGCATTAAGGCGGCGCACGACCATCTTTGCTGACCATGTTTTGCATAAAGCTAGCATATAGCCCAACACTCAGAGTATGTTTTATTTAGTTGAATACTGTTAAATTGCTTCCTTAAAAGGGTTTTGAATTTGTATCCCGGAAGCACTATTGGCGTATGTCCAACTCACTGCATTAATATTGTAAAGCCATGACACCCCCAAATAGGAACACCGCCCCCCAAAAATCTCTTAGTGTGATTCAATTCTTGTTACAAACAAAACCTGTGGCTTAAAGCTCATCTCTCAGCTCCTATGAATTCACTGGGTATATTAAACTCTGCATTGAAGATTCAGTGAGACTGTGACCTGGACATTACCAGCTCTCGGGGAAGAAAAGTCCCTTCTTGACGGGCGATGACCAGCGATGCTGTCTCTCCTTGCTTGGTGCTCCTCAGCATGGCCACAAGCTCTTCCTGTGTTCGCCCAGTGACATCTCTGCCATTTACCTAATGGATGCCATCATATGAACAGATTACAACAATCTCCATCTCCTTCTGTGCTAAATGGTTTCTGAAAGAAGGTAGCAAATGGGCTCCTACAATCAATAAAGCTCTGAAAAGATGAAAACTGAACACAGGGACCCAAATCAGCCATGTTCAAAGTACCAGTACTACACTGACCATCATTATTACGGTGCTAGATCATTTCAGATAGATAGTAGTTACTATAAGCAGTTTCTCCTAAGATATCACATTCTTATGAGGGGGACATCAAACTAACAGCAGACAATAATTCCTTAAATAGGAAAAAAGTATATTTCAGATGCTGAACTGGCACTATTTTCTGCCTAATACAAACAAAACAAAACAAAAACCCCCAAAATGGACCATGATCACATGGCAAATTCCTTTGACAGCGAAGTCTTTTGTTATAGTTAAACAGTGTTCTACATGTCTAGAAAATTATAGTTTCCCAGATATCATAGATTATTAGAAATTAGAATTTGGAGCTATATTAGTCATTTAATATATCTTCTTTCATAATCTAGAACTATATGAAAACCTATAGTTTTGCTTCCGTGCCATGAGAAAGTTAAATAGAACCAGCCAGTTTCAATGAGGAAGATTTCTTGAAAGGTAAGTTAACAAGATGTATTTAGCCAAAAAGACAATGCTACCAAACAAAAATACATGGAGGAAAAGCCTCTTGCTTTGGGTAGTTCCAGATACTTCTTTTTAGGCATGGATCAACCTGAGACAGGCAGTCCATCCCTAGGAGAAGTTTAAAGAAATTGTTACCAGAGTTTGGCCATGACTCAGAAATTCTTAGCCCTAACTGCATTTATGACAAATTTGTGGATTTGATCCAAATTCCCCAGGGATCCTAAGAGGTGGAAATAAGACAGAGAAGACAGAAAAGTTTGCAGTGTTATTTGTGCTTATATCACTGACCTTATGGGGAACTTAGAAGTTAGACTCCCCATTAACTAATTTTTTTTTATAATTAAGGTCCTTATCTTTTCTACAAGTGATAGTTTACATTATATTATATCAAAACATAAATAGTAATATATTTATTTAAACATATTTTATTGAAGATATTAATTCCAATTCTTACCTCCAAAATTCTGTCCCCTGATTGTAGGCGGCCATCTTTTATTGCTGCTCCCTTTGGTAAAATGTTTTTTACAAAAATGGGACCAGGCCCATGTATGGAAGAGTCTCTGGTAACCACAGTGAAACCCAGTCCTTCAGGGCCTAGTGTGTAAGACCAGGAAAACGCATGGTCACCTTAAGTAGAAACCTACAGAAAAATCTACCTAATTTAGACTAATGTAGAAAAATAACATATTTACATTCCAGCAAATATTTTAAATTCACTTCAGTTGTTCTGGTTGCAAATACAGATTATAGTTCCTGACAGGCCATGATGGTTTCAAAGTGAATTTAGGGTCCAATGCAGATGTGTAACACTTTCATTTATGGAGGCCCCAGAAGAAATGGCACATGTTATCCATAAACTCAGGAGATTGATTTCTCGGTAAACCATGAGCAGCCAAAGGCCATCTGACATGAGTTTTGTCAGGCGTTCACTCAGTTAGCCAACCTGCCCCTCCCTCCACCTGGGCCTCGATTCCTCCTAGGCTGCATCCCCTCTAGGCTCCCTCACTCTTGCTGTCCCATTCTCTTGCATCTCAATCTCTCTGTCTCCCAGTAGGTGGTTTTCACTTTATCTGAACATCTCTGCCCTAAAGAATCCTTACTGCAATCTTACTTCTTCAGTCCTTCACCACCAATGACCTACTCATGACCATATCCACTAATTTTTCCTCTTCTGATCTGTCCCTTTCTCTAGCTTTGACACTTCTCACCAATTGTTCTCTTGAAATTAATGGCCCCCTCTTTAGTTTTCATGTCTGTATTTTCTGATTATTTTCCTAACTCTCTGATCACATCATGTTTACCACTGTTTCCTACCCACTATTCTCCCACACGAACAAAGATATTCAAGGATCTGCCCTAGAACAGTTTGTTCTCCAGATTCTCTGCCTTGGCCAGCTCCCAGCTCCAACTGTCATCTCCCCATGGATGACACCTACATCTTGTTGACCCTAATCTCTCTGGTGTTAGCTTGCTTGATAGGACCATGTATACACTTTCACTAGCATTTCATACTTCACTATGAATCTCCTGCTCCAATTCAGATCCTGGTCTTTTTACATATATTTATTTACTTAACATTCTAATTTGTAGTAATGGTATCGCCATTGAACAAGCCACTTGCAATTCTTCCCTCTCTCTCCTCTCCTATATCCGGTCAGCAGGCAAGGCATACATATTACATTTAGGCAGATACAATGATCCTTTGTTTTTTCCTCTCTCCTTCTGTGTACCTTTTTGCTGTCAGATTAATCTTCCCAAAGTACAACTGTAATCACATATTCTTTATTTTTGCATTCAAGGCTTTCTGATGGATTCTTTTGTTTTATTGTTTTTATTAACATATAATATATTATTTGCCCCACGGGGACAGGTCTATGAGTCATCAGGCTTATATATTTCACAGTGCTCACTATAGCACATACCCTCTCCAATGTCCATAACCCAACCACCCTCTCCCTACCCCCCCACCCCACCCTCTAGCAACCCTCAGTTTGTTTCATGAGATTAAGAGTCTCTTATGGTTTAGATCCCTCCTGATCCCATCTTGTTTTATTTTTCCCTTCCTACCCGCCACGAACCCCCATCTTGCCTCTCAAATTTCTCATATCAGAGAGATCACATGATAATTGTCTTTCTCTGACTGACTTATTTCACTCAGCATAATACCCTCTAGTTTCACCCACATCATTGCAAATGGCAAGATTTTTCTGATGGATTTTTTTTTAAAGATTTTATTTATTTATTTGACAGACAGAGATCATAAGTAGGCAGAGACGCAGGCAGAGAGAGAGGAGGAAGCAGGCTCCCCTCAGAGACGAGAGCCCGATGTGGGGTTCAATCCCAGGACCCTGGGATCATGACCTGAGCTGAAGGCAGAGGCTTTAATGCAGAGCCACCCAGGCACCCCTCTGATGGATTCTTAAGGTTACTTTTTGTGTCTGATTTATCTATCCTCAAAGCACCCAACCCCATGTCTTATACATAGCTGGATAATTTGTACAAAAAACATAACTGATACAGTTATATAAAAAGCCTAGGGATGCCTCTGTGGCTCAGCTGGTTAAGCGAGCTCAGGTCATGATCCTGGGATGGAGCCCTGCATCAGGGTCTTTGCTCAGCAAGGAGTCTGCTTATAGATTCTCTTTTCTCCATCCCTCTACCTCTCCCCGACTCATGCATGAACATGTGCATCCTCACTCACTCTCTCAAATAAATAAATAAATAAATAATCTTTTTTTTTTTTTTTAAAGCCTAACTGCTAAGCACACAGGTGAATTTACGCCTCCTAGTCAATACAGTTTCTTCTCAGTATAGAATTCTTAAGGGGACAAAACTCTGACCAGAGGATCTTTCAGAATAACCACTATACCCTAATTAAAGGTGCATATTATTTGTTTTTTATATATAAGTATTTTAAAACTACCTTGTAGTCATTAAATTCTGTACTAATCCAGACAAAAATCTGAGCTTTTGGTTTCTTTTGAATCAAGTCTTGAAAATCACATTGGATTGCAGAAGGTTTTCAGTGGGGGTAGGGATTATGAGGAGGTTACAAACAAACAAAAGCACAGAAGTACAGGAAGGCTTATGCATGTATAATATTGGATAAACATGCATGTATACATGTGTCCTAGTCTCATTGATCTGGGTCTGAAATGTAGAAAATTGGAAAAGATGAAGACAAGGTTATATATGCTTTCAAAATTAAGTATGTTTTGAAAAACTGTTTGCAATGTTGAATTAGCGAAATTTCAATTATATAATTATATATAATAATTACCAATTATAATTATCGCATGTTTACTTTTTGAGGACTAAACGTTTTGCTGGCATAAAAGTGACTTAGAGAACCAGAAACATATATGCACTTTTTAGACTTGACCTAAAGGGTGCTACAAAACTCACTAATCTTGCTCAAAATAGGGTCCAAAAGAATTTCAGTGCTTCTTTAGTACTGTGTTTCTCTCCAGGTTGCAATGGTTCTTTCCATTTTCCAACACGTCTTTATCATTTTTTTTCATTTCAAATAATCTATACTCTCCAGAAGAATAAGAAAGCGGTACAATTCAAGAGATTTAAGTTTCCTACTTAAATCTATTTTTTGATACAATTAAATGAAGGGAGAATGAACGAAATTAGCCTTAATGCATTTCTCTTAACCAATTTTACATGTTACAATAATAGAATGCTATTAAGCATAATTTAATAATTACCTTTCTTTAGGTCAATCTTAATTTTCTTTGCATTCTTCTTGCTGCCAAACCCCATGAGAGGGGAGAGTGAGGGAGAGGATGGCTTTCTACCCAGTCTTGGTACCCGGGGGCTCTTGCTTTGCTGCAGAGAGGTCAAAGCATCCTCTTCAGGATGACCTGTTCCTGTGAGAGTTACGGTTTTTATTCCTGTTACTCCTTGGACAGGAGGCGCTGGCTTGGTTCTCAAAACGCCATCATTGCTACCAAAAATGTTGAGTGGTCCGATGACTGATTTTTCATACTGTTCACGGTTTTGAGGTGGAAGCACGTGGAGGAGCACACTGGGCGATTTCATCGCCTGACGGAAGACATCTTGAGCCCTTCAAAAAGAGTTAGTAAATATATAACGATACTACATTCTAGCATGCCACCCACAGCGCCCCATATGGTGGCAACGGGAGCTGCGTCGGAGCGACCGTTACTGTTATCACCAGGATGACTGCACAGGAAATACGGATTACCATTTACGGCTTGCCCGCCAGGCGCCCTACACTGGGCTACACATGCATTAGAAACACGCACAATTCTCCCATTGAATCTTTTTAACAACTTCCTCGATCTTCTCATTTCGTCTTAAGTATGTACAATCCACTCTTATTTGGCAAAACAAGGAGACTGAGACTCAGAGTGATTAGATAACTCGTCCAATGACCCACAGTTTTTAAGTATTTCTAAATCTGAAAATCCATCCAGAAGGCATTCCTAAGTTAGTATAATTGATTTTTAGATGGAAAAAATCCTCTTGTAGTATTGATCAGAGTATCAGTTCCTTTTAGGGCTTTGTTCTAAAGTACAGGTCCTCTCTAAAATGGGTGGTGTTCCAGAATTTAAATTCTGACACAAACATTTTCTCGTGGAGATATTTGATGCATTGGCTGTGCCCAGTGCCATAGTGAATTATCAATCTGGTATGTACCCTTCCTGTTGGTCGATCACAGAGTACCTGTATTTTTTCCTTTCTTGTCTTAGTAGTTGGTGTTTTTCCTCAGATTCCTTACTACCATTTCTCCCCTTCATCCTTATGCCTCATATGACTACATAAAACAACTACTTTCCCCAGCCTTTCTTGCCAATGAGATTTACACAGAAGGGTTACAGGAAAGCTGGGAGCCAGAAAGTGCTTTCTTCTCCCATTTCTCCAAACTCAGAACCCCAGCAGCTAATCATAATCATAATTCCAACTATTATCTGACACGCCCCTCCCTGCCAACCCCTAACCGTACTGAGTAAAGCACTTACTTTCCATGCTGGTGGGGGAAGGGGAGAAGATCCCACAGAGGTAGCCCAACTCCTCTGGTCAGTTTCCTGACTGGGAGTCAGCTTCTACTCCACATTACCTTCATGCTGAATTTTTATGAGACTCAGTTTTCACCTCACAAACCTATCAGGTCCTTGTACAAAGTACGGTGGTATTATGATTTGAAGAAATAGATTTTTCCATTTTCATTTCTTTCCACACTGAAGCAGTCAGTGCCCACAGCCCTTCTCACCCACAACCATTCACCCTCCCCCTCAACACCCCCCCACAACCAAACATACAAATATTGACAGAGAATGGTTGCAAAGAATATATATGATGCATTGTTTTGGTCAAAAACAAGAGAAGCTGGTGGTCATTACTAAGGAGTAGTAATTAGTATTTATTCCTAAGAAACAGGAATTACTTGCGGTCATTACTAAGGAGTAGTAATTAGTATTTATTCCCTTGTTCCATAGTCCCACTGCAATGCCAACATATGTTTAAAAAAATATGTGATTGCTGCACACGCTATTCTTAGCTCTAAGAATCCAGTCCCATAACATTCGCACATGCAGAAAAATGACTACTTGAGGGAGAATATTTTAATTTTTTTTCATTTGTTACTATTTCTCAGTGAGTTTTCACAGACATCTCTCACGGACATTTAGTTTAAGGAAGACTGCTGACACAGAGCTAGTTAATTAATAAGCTGAACTAACAGTCTGTGAAAAGAGCCGTTAAAGACCAGCCTAACTGACCCGTATCCTGAGCAAAACAAACTCATCCAAGGATGATCCAAACAGACAACCAGGCGGGGAGGCTTGTTGCGTTCTGCAGCTTCCTGTTCTTGGGGCTGCCGGGGACAAGTGTGGGCCACCTTCGCTAACACATAAGATGCCTTTGGAAATGGATGTCCTAGAGTCATTCAGAGGGGACTGACCAGAAAAGTCTACCAACAATTTTGATCATCAAGAGTGCAGTAATGACTATACGTATGCCAGCAATCAATACAGTAAATAAAAACAATGGAAAAAAAATGCTTACTGAGCAAAGGTTTTGTCTACGAGGTCCACGCTGTTGATTTTTACAATACATTCATTTTCATGAAATAGTCCCTCCCGTTTGGACCTGCTATTTTCTTCAATACCGCGGATGAAGAGTCCTAGAATCCTAAATGCAAAATTTAGGTTGAAATAGAATTACTGGATAATAATATGCTAATTTTTTCCTCCACTCACAACTATTCAGAACTAAGTACTGGTTTCTATTTATGAAAGAAATTATGCTTTATATTTAGGCAACTGTTTGTTGTTTAAATCCTTAGTAAAAAAAAAAATCCACTGAAAGAAGAAAAGGCCTTTGAGACAGACAGACATAAACATGGACCCAGAGTACATGGAGCCAGGCCTCCACTGCCATGCCTGCAGTATTTTTAGAAAAGGCCACCGCAGCTCAGTGGAGCTGAGGACACAGAGGCGTCCAGTTCAGAGAAGAGCGTCAGGCTGACTGTAACAGGTGTGAGTGGTGCCAAGACAACTTGAAGCTTAATGATGGAAGAGGACTAGACATTCACCAGAGTTTTTTGCAGTCATATAATATATGCTCTAAAATTTCATAAAATGCTCTAGTAGTCTGCATTTTTAAGAAGCAAATATCTATGCACAGATCATATTGCTCAGATTAAAAGGCAGTTTGGTCCCATTCAGTTGGTGGCCCTGAATCAAGTACACTCGGGGCACTTCCAGCACTCAGGATGGAGGAATGGGAGATCGGGGGAGAGTGTGGGATGTAAACTGGATCTGAAGACTGAGTGGGGTTTGGATAGCAGAGAGAGAATAGACACGGAGTGGGAGGCAGGCTGACCCTGCGTGTTTGTGTGGGGAGCTCACACTGGCTGGGGAGGCCAGAGCTGCACAACAGGGCCTTGAACACCAGTTGCTGGACTTCATCTAATCACACAGGAGTGGCACACCCAACACTCATGGCTTCTGAGGGAGACAGAGACGTGATGGCAGGTGTGTGGGGGGGGTGGCGCTGGGAAGACTTGTCTGCAATTTTTTTTTTAAGATTTTATTTATTTATTTGACAGAAATCACAAGTAGGCAGAGAGGCAGGCAGAGAGAGAGAGGAGGAATCAGGCTCCCCGCCGAGCAGAGAGCCCGATGAGGGGCTCGATCCCAGGACCCTGAGATCATGACCTGAACCGAAAGCAGAGGCTTAACCCACTGAGCCACCCAGGCATCCCTTGTCTGCAATTTCAACCAGTAAGGCTCAGAATTCAGAGAGGACAGCTGGTGGCTGCCGCTGGGAGCCGGGAGGGGAGGAGTTGAGAAAAAAGGAAGGAGAGAAACTACAGCAATAACGAAATGCCTGGTGTGTGCATGCGATTCTGTGGCATTTTAGTACTATCTATACCAAAAACTTTAAGAAATCAAACTTGTATGTGTTTTAGCTAGTTCTCAGATGAGTGACTTCCCTTCCTCTTGTGGCATGTCAGGGCCCTCCCTGTGTCCCCAGAATAAGACAGATGCGTCCTCCAAGAGGAATCTGCTGGGTGTGGGAGAAACAGCCACCTCCATGCCCCTCATCCTCCTGTTTTTCTGCTTTGTCTTTCTTCTTTGCATGCGGGCCTCCTACGTGATCACACAGCCCGTTTGCATTAAATCTCCCATCCAATATGAGAACATCTTATGGGGGAATAGCAGGATCAGCCATGGAGAGAGGACAGTCTCTAAGGAAAGTGGAGAAGGAAACTGCCTTCCTGTTTGGAGCAGCCACCCAGTAGGGACTCTGCCTCCAGAGCCCCCCATTCACTTAATGAGCTCCTATCATCTGAAGATGGCAAGAAGAGGGGCACCTGCCATGGTCCTCAGGTCTCTGCCCCCACGGGTACAGTGCACTGATGCAGGGGAGAGTGAGTCATGTCCCGTGTTAAGGATGGCTCAGGGTCAAAGGCATGTGGGGTGGTGCTCTGATGTCTTTCCTGTAAGGTATTAGTAAGTTGAACATACTCTGTGTAGAAGAGAAAAGGGGCCAAAACTACTATTTGATAAAGGATCTGAGATTCAAATTAATATTTTTGAGATCTTAATCCTACCTTAATCTTATAATGTAATATTAAAAATTGAGCTATTTGACATACAAAAGAAGGGGAGGAAAAAGAAGAATAAATAGAATGAAATAGTGTTTCTTTCCTAAATTAAACAACTGTCTAATAGTTCACATTTTGGATTTTTTTGTTATGGTGGATTCACAATAACATGATCCATTAGGAGGCTCACATGTGGTTATAAACTAGTTTATGTAAGCGATATTTTTTTAACAAGCATTCAAGTCTTCCTTTAATTTAATTCAGTACATCATCAGTCATGTAATGTTACTCCCTAGGATTTAATTTCACATTTTGGGAGATGAATTAATTCTTTCAGGCCACTGGGTTGCAATTTCGCTGGCATATTACAGCTGGAGTATGCTATGTGAACCTCACTGATCTAAATAACCTAACTTTCCATGAAAAATTTATTGACAGAATAAGCTCAACTGTAAAACCCATGTGTCAGAGGTAATTTTGGTAAAATGTAAAACTGACTGATTTTATTAGTTTGGTCCCTGGCAACAAACCACGCCTCCCTTCTCTCTTCCATAGAAGGTATGGATTCCCTCCAGTTTGATTTCATCCAGACCAGTATGAGAAGGCTCAGAAAAGAATCTCTCATTTTCCTCTCTGCCCCAAACTGGTGGGCTGTGGTCATGGTGTCCTCTGGGACCAAGGCTCCCAGGAGTTAAAGATTAATGCTGTGGAGGAATTATAGGCTCAGAGGAACCAGTTAATTTGCATTAATGAGCAGTGATAGAGGAGGCTGAAACCCACTGCCCTACAGAATAAGAGGGGTGGTAATTACTTCTTTTTCTTCTAATAATCAGGTAGACACTAACCCAACCACTCCTTGCCCCCTTCTGCTCTTCCCACTGCATCACGGGCCTTGGTCACTCTACCAGCTTTGCATTTTTATCCAAACATCGCCTCTCCTTACATTATGTGTCATTCCTCACCCATCCCTTCCTTCTTCTCTGTCATATTTAGCTGTCTTTACTAGGAAACTAAGGCATATTATGCTATCTTTATTGGAAAAACAATTAGATTTCATTCTAAAACAAAAGTACCTTAATTTTTTTTTAAAGTCAATGAAATAAAATTGCTTTTTACTTGTAGGAACTCAGTTTTTTGTATATCTGTTTTGATTCTGACTGTACATGCCAAGGGGCCTCCATATAGATGGCATTTAACACCTGATGCTGTCGTGCCTAATGAATCCACTGAAGCCTTATCTGGTACAACAGCCACAATATTGTACTCAGGGTGTTCTAACTGAGATTACAGTTCTTATTCAACAACAGGTGTGGCAGTAATTTTCTGAAATAAATAAAATATATTATACACAAAATAAAATATATTATATACAAAATAAAATAAAATATACATATATATATAAATTGTGTGGCAGTAATTTTCTGAAATAAATAAAATATACACAAAATAAAATATATTATATACAAAATAAAATAAAATATACACATATATATATAAATTGGAGGCAAAGTCAATTATAGTAGTCTTAGTAAAGAATTAAATGTAAATTCTAATTTAAAATAATGACACAAACCAATAAATGGAAGGAAATTAAGAACTAAGTCTACCACTATGACCTTAACTCACCAACCCCCAGCCCCGGAGCTCACACACTGAAACCATATGGCGTTATGAAGTCAGACACTTGTCTGACACGCTCTAAACTCAGTTGCATCGAAACACATGGGTTGAGTTAAGTGTGCTGTTTCAGCCTGTACTCATTACTTCTTAACTTTTATTGGCTCATGTCTCCACTTCCATATTATTTTTATGTTTTTTAATTAAATTTCCTTTCTATAATACTAATGGATAGCAAAAAAAATTATACAACTATTTCACCAAGTAACTGAGCAGTTAACCATGAACTTATAAAAATTCACTTCTGAACCAGGCTTTTTTGTTTTAGCTGAAATATTAATAATACTGATAATTTACACATTCATATGTTGTGTGCTTTCAAGGAGTTTTCACATTTTTAATCTCATTTAATCCCTACAACCTTGATGTGAAGTAGGTATTCACAAGAGGCAAGTTTAGGGGACTTGTTCAAAGTTATAAAAGAGAACACTGAGATTCAAATCCAATTGTTCTGAATCCAAGTCTAACGTTTTTTTCTATTCTTCAAGGCTTACGCTAGAAGTCAGAACCAGGAAGGAGAAGGGAAGAAATCAATACATTTTAGTGTATTCCCCTCATCTGATGTAAGAGAAGGTGATTTCTGGTCTACAGGGTCAACTTGTTTTCCGAACTATTGAAAATGAAGTATGCTGACTGTCACATTGTACAATTCTTCATGTTTTGGAAATTGGGACGATCTTGTGTTCTATTCCGGCTTCATGAAACTAAAAGGCCTGGTAATTTAACCGCTCTGGTATTTCACAAAGCTCTATCAGCCCACTTCTGCCAAAAGCCATTAGAATTTCTCATGACAACTGGGTAAATACTCTTCCTGTCTATCAAAAACCACCTCAGCTTGTCCTGTGCCATAACCCGTAACATTTATAAACACGCCTATTAACACATACAGGAAATGAAACAATAAGAGCCACTGGCTTTTCAGTTCATTTCTTTTTAGAGAACATTCATTCCAGCAAGAGCTTGGCATCAGATGTTATTTGCAAAAAAAGGTGATGACTTTGCAATTACAGGTAGCAGATGGCTACCTGCTGAAAATGATGCCAACCAAAATATCATGACTAAATCTGCTCTTCCTGCTATGTGGCAGACTGAATTGAATAAATATTCTGAACCAGTAAATTAATACTATATAACCTTTGGGAAATTTTTGCTCTAGAAAGAGCAATGGAGTAAGGGGGATTGGATCTGGATTTCGTATGACCTTGAAAAAAAAATTAATGGTCTTTTCTGGACTTTGTTCTCTTAAGACATTTTGAAAATTATTTTGCAAAATAATTAAAATCATATCATTGCTTTTTACTTGTAGGAACTCAGTAAGAAAAGTCCTTTCTTTTAAGATAGCTCTTGTCAGTATCAATCTAGTGCTAAAGGCACTCATCTTATTGAACAGTGACACAATATCTAATACTAGTTTTGTAAAGTTGTTGTAATAGTACTAATATTAACTCTCAGGCACACACTTCAATTTCCAACAGTAAAGCAACCTTTTTTTTTAAAGATTTTATTTATTTATTTATTTGACAGACAGAGATCACAAGTAGGCAGGCAGAGAGAGAGGAGGAAGCAGGCTCCCTGCTGAGCAGAAAGCCCAATGCGGGCTAGATCCCAGGACCCTGAGAGGCTTTAATCCACTGAGCCACCCAGGTGCCCAGTAAAACAGCTTTTATATTCAGTTAGGTGGACATGAATTTCAAGAAATGTTGACATCTAAATTACCATTTGCCACTGTGCATTTAGCAATTAAATGTCTTTAAAATTTCAAAAGGAGGTGGTATACTGTTTTACTGTTTTAATTCTATTTTAGACAAAAAAAGCATAATAGTACCTTACCATTATAGTTAAAATCACGAAAATATATAGCTTCTGATATAGCTACTTACAGTGCTAGAATATTTGTTATCCTAAGTTCCATATGCCTGAACATAATCAGGAAATATCAATTTGGATGACCACCTTCACTTTTGAAGTGTATTTTAGAACATTAAAAAATTCAGTTGTAATATTTGTCTAACAGTATGTTAAAACCTTCTTAAGGATTGTGTTTACTACATGTCACTGACAAGAACACTTTAAGAAAATACTTCAGGGGTGCCTGGGTGGCTCAGTCAGTTAAGCATCCAGTTCTTGATTTTGGTTCAGCTCATGATCTCAGGGTCGTGAGATCGAGGCCTATGTCTGGCTCCACACTCAATAGGGAGTCTATTTCTTTCTTCTCCTTCTCCTACTTGCCCTCCTCATGCCTGTTTTCTCTCTCTTTCAAATAAATGAATAAATATTTTTTAAAAGAAAATACTGCATAATTAATTGCAAATGTGGAAATGGTAATTGATACTGTTGCTTTTCCACTGTATCTTAGAAGTAAATGACTTTGTTTGTAACACTTAAGTGGCCAACAGAAGTATATATTGAGGTGTCTGTCTGAATAACAGAGATACACATTTAGTCCTCTTCAGAATCATGCTTGGGAAAATGAGCTGAAGTCAAGTTTTTCATTAGCATGAGCTTCTGATATAAAGAAAACATCTTACCTTCCACTCAGAGATGAAAAGAAGGGCACTACATGTATTCCCAAGGGGCCTCCTTCCCCAGAAATCTCTACTGTTCTTGTCATATCGCTGGGGCAGAAAAAAACAAGAGCACAGATAAGTCTCTACTTCAAAAAAAAAGAAAGAAAGAAAGCAGCACATTTTAAAAAGAAAAAGAAAACAACCTAAGATTATATCAACTACTGTAAATTCAATGGCAGAGATGAAGTCAATTGAGTACATGATTTGCTGGTATATTCACAAGATCCAGGAAATAAAATGTTTAAAAGACTGATTTCTTATTTATTTATTTATTTATTTCTGTAGAAGGGAAACAAATAGAAATAATGACCCACAAAAATAACTTTCTACTTAACTTAATCTGCATAAATCGACATATTTAAAAGGATATACACAAAAATGAAATTTCTCCCCATTGAGACACACTTGACAATTACCGTGCAGATGATAAAATGCATGGAAGTAAAGCTTACCTATGCCTGAGCATAAAGTAGGCTTCCCTCCCAGAACAAGAAAATTGAAATAAAATATATATTTATTAGAAAAAGCACAGCATTACATTTTACAACAGTGAAGCCCTAGTTGGTAACACATACGGGCATGTTTGGAGCATTATAAATCAGAACTCAGACTTGCCTTTCAATAAGGCATCAGTTGTAGTCAATGGAACAATTCTAAATTTTCACCTCCTATTTTTTTTAGAGGGAGAAAAGGAAGTTGTAAAGCCTGGAGAAAATGTATTACAGAAAGAAATAGAAAGCCTGACCTGCCTAAACTACTCCAGATTAAGGAAAGAATGAGCTAGAAACATTAATGGATAGTGTGTATGACTGAAATATACAAGATATTGGGAAACTTTGACTAATAAAGAGTAGAACTAACAAGTTTTTATAAAGATGAAAAATAATAAGCGTGAACAATTATTGGCTCCTTTAATCCCACAGAGAGAAAATAAAATTGCCAGAGGAAAAATGATAAAGTTGAAGCAAGCATCCCTGTTATGGAAATTGTAAGCAGGTCTCTTTATTGTTTCCTATTTACATGAAAATGACCTGAAACTAGATGTCAAATTAAGAGCTACAGCTGCTACAAATGCTTTTCTGTTACAAATTGAAAACGGTGAAATTTGGGCTCCTTGTTAGAAAGTTGAGAACAGCATAAGAAAGCAAAATGCCTGATAAATTCACTCTGCATGTAGCACTCCCAGAATTATCAGCCATCTAAAATAAATACATTAAATATATTCCCATCAGTGGACTAGGCTTATTTTTAATGTGTTTTCACTGCAAACTTATTATCATTAAGAAGTGAAAAAAGAGCATGTCAGTTTCTAACATTTGTGGAGTATAATGGAATTTCAAATCTGATAATAAATTTCAAATGAGTTTTGCTTAGATATTGCTGATATATTTAAAACTTGTTCAGTCAAGCAGGTTATATCAAAGGCCTAGGGTAAAAGTCAGAAATAAAACAAATCTTAGATTGATAATATCATGGGATAAAATAGATTCTTCTTGATACTTTCTGTGTGAGAATACAGATATTATATGAATATATATATAAAAAAAAATATATATATGAAATACTATATATAGGTATGCACTATACATCCTAAATATAAACTGTCTGATGGTCAGAGAAAGTTGCATAGCTCTTAATGGACCACAAAGCAATAATTCTTACATAATAATAGATTTATAGTGCATTCATAGGTATTTGAGAAAGACAAAACCCAGAGCATTAACATTCTAGGGTTATGGTATTGTTTTAAAGACTTTTAAAAACAAAAATGAAAATCTTGTTTAATCATTAAAACTTTATTATCTCTACCTTTATAATGTATTTTTATTGTTTTACACTTAGAACATAACACAAATCTTTCCCAATAAGTGTATTAAATGTCCATGAGCTGAGAGGTAGCACTCATATGTACTATAGAGAGGCTTTTGGAATATAAGTGTGTTTAGTATAGAGTTCAAGATTTTAGCTTAAGAATTTTTAGGATGGCTTTATGCTTTTGTTTCTGTTTGTTTGTTGGTTGTTTTTTTTTTTTTTTGTCTCTTGCAAATATATCTTCACCCAACTCAAAACCTTTCCTGTAAAACATAATAAATTCTATGTATTATACTGATATATATTCTTCAGGAACTATCAATCTTTCATGTTTACATTCACTTAATAAAGTAAATCTTATAATTTGTTAAAGCAATCAATCTTGTTTCAAAACACCATACCCATACTTGAGGATGCAGTTTAAAGTTTCATTTATACTTCATAAGATTCTCTTTTTTGAGACCTCAGAATAAACTCTTATTCTATCTATGTACATGGCAATCACAATTCTTTGGCTAGAAAGACATTTGACAAATGCTAAATTACTATCATAGAAATGTTATTCCAGAAAAAAAGCATGAAAGATTATTGATTTTGTAGATTGTAAAATGCAGGCAGTTATAGAGAATTAAATCTACTTAATATAGACAAATATTACAAATTTTATACAGGTTATGTTTTACCATGCTCTTTATAAAATGTTATCCATTATTTTAAGATGGAAAGAAAAGCTTTTGAGAAAGGAATCCTCACAGACCATATATTTTTACTTATTTTATAAATCTTTTTTTTTTTTTTAGATTTTTATTTATTTATTTATTTGACAGAGATCACAAGTAGGCAGAGAGGCAGGCAGAGAGAGAGGAAGAGAAGCAGGCTCCCTGAGAGCAGAGAGCCCGATGCGGGGCTCGATCCCAGGACCCCGGGATCATGACCTGAGCCGAAGGCAGAGGCTTTAACCCACTGAGCCACCCAGGCGCCCCATATTTTTACTTATTTTAAAAGGGGGGGATCATTGCGTTCCATATATCTGATGGAATTCTGTAGAAATCTCTGTATATATACCCTTAATGAAAGATAAGCACAGCAAGTGGGGCTGGACACAATTATCTCATAAAGTGAGATTTTACTAAGATGTGCAAATACACTATCAATGCCATTTGTTTAGTCCAAGTGCAGATAAGTTTCAGCAACCAGTGAGCAAGTTATGTACACAATAATTTATGTTCTGGAGACTGACTGGGAACAGAAAATTAGAGAATGAGGTGGAGAGAATATTCTAGCAGTGGAAAAAAAAGGGATCAGCAGCTACTTGTGAAAAACAGACAAAAAGTGAAATGTGCAGTAAAGGGAAAAATGCTTCAAGTACACAAAGAAAAGCTGAAAGTGTCACTAAGATCAAAACAGCTGACTTTAGAGAATGAAAACCAAAGGGGACAGTCACAGAACATTAGATCCAACGGTGTTAATCAAGCTAAATGTCCTAAGATCCAATTGACAATACTGATTCGAATGATTCCTGGGACCAGCTGCTACCTATTTAAGATTTTAGGACAAAACTCAGGATGAAGGTACAGAATAAAAGGTTAAAAGTGAGCCTGTCCTGAACAGCTGCTCTGCAGGAAGCCCATGGCCAAGGTCTTCATTTGGCTCCCTTCAGAAGAAACACATGAAGCCTGAGGGACAGAAGATAAGAGCTGCAGACGGCTGCAGGTCCAATTCTTCAAACGAGGTAAACGGACAGCATTTTTAATATTGAGATTATTAAACTCACAGTTTCAAGTCACAGGCTACTCATGTAGGGTAAGGGACAGAGGACTCAGGGCAAGCTGGGTGGGGGGTGTCTCTTGTTTCAGAAGAAAATCATGATTAACTTACAAAATTAGCAGTGTACCTTAGCGGTGGCTTTGATCTGAGTAAATCATTTAAACAAAGACCAGAAGTATTAGTTTTCTTATTTGGATAATGGGGAAATTAAGATAAATTCCTAAAAGAAATGTTGAGGTTTTTTTTAATCTTTATTTTTTTTTAATATTTTATTTATTTATTTGACAGAGATCACAAGTAGGCAGAGAGGCAGGCAGAGAGAGAGGGGGAAGCAGGCTCCCGCCAAGCAGAGAGCCCGATGCGGGACTCGATCCCAGGACACTGGACTCAATCCCAGGACGCTGGGATCATGACCTGAGCCAAAGGCAGAGGCTCAACCCACTGAGCCACCCAGGCACCCCTAGATATGTTGGTTTAAAAGCAACTAGAGGACATAACATGTACCTCATACACATAGTATCTGGTGTGTACAAGAGGTTCAATAACCATCAACTATTAGGATGATTATTAGAATTTTCTGAGGGGAAGAGTTTATGGATTAAAAGGAAATTATCTCAAACTTTCAACTTTTTTCTCAACTGATTTCCTCAGTGAGATTTTTAAAATATCCTCAAGTACTATAGGGATGAGAAACATGCTTTCTTCATGATTAGACTGCTGCCACAAAGATGATGATGGATAATAAATGGATAGAAGGTTTTGGCCAGGGATCTTCAGGCACTAATGCACAGGTTCGTCATATGCATAGAGAACAGTGTGAGAGATGGACCACCGAGAGGCCTCCCTGAAAAATGTGTTGATGGCATACAAGTATGCTTGATCATGAGGTCTTATTGATGCAAATATACTAAGTAAAAGCCTAACAAAAAATCTGTTGATGGTGGTGGGATTCATTCAATGTACCTGAATTCAATGTACATTAATGGAGTAGTTTCAATGATGCAGTTCTATAAAGGAAAACATAGAGGCCAATGTCTGAGGAGTTCACAGTCTAGGGGGCAGGATAAGACAGGTAACAGAGAATAACACAAAGCAATGGAATGATAGTAGTAATTGTAGTGTATTTTCAATGATTATATACTATCATTTGGGACGCACTGTGTTAATGGCCTTCTAACAATATACCATGTACTCTTTTCAGAAGTATATAAAGTAAAACATATCAGACCCATTTTATAGATACATAAACTGATGCCTAGAAAGGTAAAATAAATTTGCCAAACCTCACACAACTTCTACAAGGTAGAGTCAGGATTCACATTGGAATTTATTGTATTATAGAGCAGGAGTTTTAAGCTACTTTTGCATGAGTTTCAAAGTAGAGGCACTTCCTGGTGAGGCTCAGAAGAAATTAGTACAGGACCAGGAAGGGAAGCTGGGATCAGGAAACTCTTCCTGAAGGAGGAGTTTAGATGGAAGTGAGAAGGACAAATGGATCCCTAATCGGAAAATGTAGGTGAGGGGATGGTGGGGGCATGGGGAGGAAAAGAACACTGTCTGCACTGAGACACTGAAGCAGGATGGTTTGTGAGCACACAGACTGGCTGTGATATTGGAGAAAGAGGCTAGTGAGCAGGGAGAAAGGAAGGGAAAGTCAGGGAGGTATTGAGAAGAGAAGAACCATCAGACGGAGATCAAATCTCAGAGTGGTATGTCAAAATTCACACAGCGGAGGGAAAAAAGCACATTTAGTTTTGTAGAAAATGGAGCCATTAAAGGTGTTGGCACTAAGGAGCAGGGTGATAAATGCTGTGGTTTAGAAATATTTATCTGGCCGTGATATGTGGGATCATTCAGAAAAGAGTAAGACAAGATGGAGATTGGTCCCTGAGACAGGAATTAGTAAATTATTGCAATAATTGGAGAGGTAATAGGGCTTGAGCATCACAGGAATAAAGCATGAATACCTGGGGGAAGGTTTAAGGGATTTTTTTTTTTTTTTACATGGACTCTACCAATAGTTTGTCAAATGAATGGATATAAGAGGCAAAAAAGAATAAAACTTGATGGCTGTTTTAAGCATAGGAGAAGAGGTAAGTCTGGGGGAGGGTAATTTGGAAATGTGTCAAGGAATAGGTTGAGGTCAGGAATGAAGTTGAACTTAGGGATGACGTGAAGGTCTTTTGCATGTATTGCCTGCTGTTGAAATAGAAGCTTTAGACCACCTGGGTGGCTCAGTTAAGCGTCCAACTCTTAATTTCAGCTTAAGTCATGATCTTAGGGTTGTGAGATCAAGCCCCTCATGGGGCTCCATGCTGGGAGTGGAGCCTGCTTAAGATTCCCTCTCTCCTCTACCCCTTCTCTTTGCATCCCCTTCAAGAAGGAAGGAAGGAAAAAGGGAAGGAAGTAAGGGAGGGAGGGAAGCTTAAAGTGTAGTTAAATCAAATGGAACCAAACCAAAACCACCCAATAGAAACCTCTTGCTTCATCATCTTAAGATCAAGGTAAATTGAGTAGTGCTTCATAGGAGAGGCATATTGTAAGACTATTTGGAGAACCCCCTCCTATGGTTATTTTTCTTTAAAAAAAATGTGTTAATACTGGGCAAGCAGCTAATAGGGATGCTTATGATTTATGGAGCAATGTGTTTTAACCATTCACTGAACAAATATGCATACTTGGAACAACTATGTTCCAAGACCTGTATGACGTGTCAGGAACCCCTTGGAGGATTCATAGTCTTATATGGGAGAATGACAGTCACAATAAACCGTGGTATGTGTGCTAATCATGACTGCAGTAGCAACTAATATTTATCCAGCCGTTCATTTAGTATTGTGCTGAGTGCAGCTGCCTGTGATAAATCTCATTTAATCTTCACAATAATCTGTGTGATGACATCCATTTTCCATATTAAAAAAATTAAAGAGGTTAAATAATTACTCTAAGGTTACATAGGTAGTGTTCAAACCCAGGATTTAACAAAATTCAACTGGAATGTAAGAATGGTTTGTTGAATGCCGTGGTTTAAGAAATTTTTACCTAGCAGTGAGTAATACATGAGATTAATTAGGATAAAGAGACTGGTATTCAAGAGAAGAGACAGTAGGTTGCTACAATAGTCTGAGAGGTAATAAAAGCATGAGCAATGCCTATGGGGTTTAAAATACAGGAATAGGTGCAAAATATTTTGAGATGGACTATGGAAATAATCTGCTGAGCTTTTATGCCACCTACATCAAAGTGAGCCCAAAGCTCTATTCTTGGGCCAAGCTCTGTGGGATAGCATGCCCTCCTTGCCCTAGGAGAATGATGACCAAATAACTCAGCTCTAAGTGGCTTCCTAATTGTTCTTCCTTTGTTTCTTCATCACCCTGTGCCAGCTAGAACGCAAGTCTTTTCCTGGAATTGTAATCTCCAAGCTTCCTGCTGCTAGCTGCGCATGCCATGCTGTTAAGATCCTTCTCATCCTCTCCATACCCAAGAGCCTGCAGGTGCTGGGCGTCTGCACATACTCTGCTTTCTGAACTTGGCCTCAACCTGATTTCGCTGATTTCTCCAAACTGGTGCTCACCACATCAAGTTCCTTAGCATAAACTAAAACAGCAAAGAATAAGGGAAGGTGTATACAACAGATGACACTGGCATTGAAGGCTTTGGAGACAAGAGTAGTGCATAGAGATTGGGTCTCTACAAGTTACCTAATTGCTTTGAATTACAATTCATCAGCCTATTAAATGTGGTGATAAAACTCTTGCAAAAATTGTGCATGTACACACATATATTTTAATTAAAGAATTTTTAAAAATTCCTGTACTCCATTCTTCTCAATTCTTTGTACCTGGAGAGAGTTTAGTTAATTAGTTCACGTAGCCATAAATCAAACAATGGTTCACTCAACTACATCTATCCATATAACATTTAGCCAAGATTACAAACTTTTCAAAAAGCTAACGCTGAAAAAATGAAATTAAAGGCGAACAGAAGAGTATTACATTCATTATGCCTGCCTCCAAAAACAATCTTGTCAAGCTTCTAAAAAGATAGTACCCAAGAGATTTTCTCTACCAAATTTTTAATATTGTGTATCTCATTCATCAAAGCAATAGAATCCAAATACAGCACCTATGTCATGTGGCTATAAATTGTGTGAGGGAAGCCCACACAGTAAATCAATGTGATAAAGGATGATCACATATTTCTTTTTTTTTTTTAAAAAAAAAGCTAATTCCATGCAAAATGCTTGGCCACTGTTAGTAATTGGATTGAATGAAAAGAGTATGTTGAGTAAATGAGTGAATGAATGAATGGCCATCAACCTTAGAAGCATCACCTCTGAGTGCTGAAGCCAACCATCCCTTAAACATGTGATTACTTTCCTAACACAAAATTCAAAGCAACTTACAGAAAATGATGGGTAAGTGTTGTGGTGGTGGAGGTGGTGTCATCACCATCACCATCACTCCCACCGTCGTCTTGATGAACACAATACAGTGGTGGCCAACGGCAGCAACTACCCCCTTGGCTCACTCTGGAAACACTTGGCACTGTTGGAAGTGTTTTACACACATGAATGCATTTAATCTTCATATCAACCTTCTGAAGAAGGGTTTAACTTCATTTCTGTTTTACATACCAGAAACTAAGGCAAAGGGACATGAATAATGTGCCTATGCTCATAGAACTAGGAAGCAGCAAAACTAGGAATGGAACCTGTGTGGTAAGCTAAGGCAGAACTGGGAATTAATGCAGAACAAAGTAAGTACTGGGGAAAATGAGAGCAAATGACTTCATATAATGAGTTACTTACATTAAAACCATGAAAAATCCTAGGTGACAGACTGGGTTCATTTTATATACATTGAGTAAAATATTGCAAGATGGTTAAAACAGAATACAGAGCAATATTCAAAGAGCTAATGTCAAAGTAGAGCACTCAACCACAATGAACTCTGAACATTCACTTTAAACTGTTGTTCAAAGAGGAAAAAAGCAATTAAGGAATCCAGGTTGCTGAAGAGTTGAAAGACTTGGAGGCTCATTTATATATGTTTGTCAGGAAGTTCTTCCATCAAAAAAGAAAATAAAAGAGTGACTCATTAATTTTGGAATTGGGACAGGTTTCACTCCACCCTACTACCTATCCTGACCTTCC
Source organism: Taxidea taxus jeffersonii (assembly GCA_003697995.1). NCBI lineage: Eukaryota > Metazoa > Chordata > Mammalia > Carnivora > Mustelidae > Taxidea > Taxidea taxus. The sequence continues at coordinate 282,950 of ML104803.1, forward strand.
CTATAAAATAAAAACTACAAACTGTTAAAGAAACATTATCCTGTAATAACTAAAATAGTCTTATTCACATAAAGAGAATACCTCAGTGCATCCTTGGCTTTCAGCGATGTCAGTGGTTCGGTCTGTACACCACTCATAACTTCTCCATCTTCTAAGTTCTGTGTGGAATCCTGTAGTCAAACAAACCCATAAGCATGTGGATGCTCTGCATGTCAAATGGAAAATTTGAATAAAATGTCTCAACGTGAGAGAGCAAGTGGTTTTACTCTCAATATATATAGTACGCTCCCATTTCTTTGAAGACTGGAAACAGGTGTTAATCTTTTCAGTGCTTTCAATGTTCTCCTCTCTCCTGTTTGGTTTCTGAAATACTCAAATGGGCCATTTACACAAGGCAATATGTTAAGAGCCTTGGAATACATCATTTAGCTTCCTGCTACTCAACCATAAGCTTTTGGGACAGACTGTTTTAAATCAGCAAGGAGAGGGGGGTACCAAAGGGAAGGTGCCACTGACAGGTGGTGATGTATTAGCTTTAATGTACTGTACTTGCCTGTACCCCCTGGTGACACTAAAAATATAAAGAAAAAAATTCATGAAAAAAAGAAAAGTGGCCCGGCAAGGTCACTTCTGTCAGAAGTGTAACAGGACTGTGGCGGGAAAAGAAATCTGGAGTTCTTACTCTGTCACAAGACTCTCATTCTGAGAATGATCTTCACTGAAATTAACCATTTAATTCCTAAAATGGTAAACACTCTTCCACTACAGAGAGCTAAGAGGGCCAGAGGAGGCAAGCGCTCCAGGACAGTGGCCACGTTGAGCTGGATGTTACATGGAATGGATTCTAAAAAGCGAGCTTGAATTGGAATCTCATTTGTAAGGCATTAGATTTCTGTTAAGCTTTGGAACTGCACTTGAGCAGAGGGATTCTGAAGATATACCACTCTTGAGAAGCAAAGTCATAAACTGTGTTACTCATGGACTCAGGTTTCCCCGAGCCAACAAACCACATGGAGAAGGACCCATTGTCAACCACCACACCTGTAAACAGAGCATTCATGGATCCAGAAGCATCCTTGCAACAACAAAAAGACAATATATCAGTTAAGAGGTTGGGTGTAAAGGAATTAGGCTAGTATCTTGAAGAAAACAAGTCAGGGAGCCACAATTCAAGCAGTTTATCAGTGTGAAATGATTAAAAAGATGCATTTCACTTTTAGATGGAGTAGCAACATTTCGCATAGGGGTTCTGGGTTTTGTGAGGGACTTGTTCTACACTAGATTCCTTCCTTAAAAAAATTTTTTTTCATCCTTCCAGAGGGATAAAGAAAGTGAAGAAAATCTAGAAATTCAAAAAATACGTGTCAGTTTAAGGCACCAAATCTTTGAAAGCTTTCAAACATCTCTACTATTATGAAGGACCTGATCTATGCTTACAGAGAAAAGATACCGGGTGGGGCAGCTTACAAACATACTTAGGTAGATAATTTAACAAAATGCTTGAACTCGTGACTACTGCATATATCAGAACTTTTGCACCTTCTTCCCCGACTCTCTTACACGAGAGGGCGTTCTATGAAGGGTAACGGCATGTCTAGTACTCTCCTAAGTACCCAACACACGGGACTCATATAGGGGATGTTAATGAATGCATGAGCAGAATGGCATTGTATTAGTTTCCTAATGCTGTGTAATAAATTACCCCCAAATTAAATGGATTAAAAAACCCTATTGTCTCTCAGGGCTTCTGTGAGTCAAATATTTAGAAGTGGCTTAGATGGGGAGTTCTGGGATAGAATCTCTCATGAGGTGTCAACATCTCCAGAGGTCAGCAAGAAAAAAAAATCATGGGTCTTAAAGCCTCAGTCATGTCTCTCATCTCTGGACTCTCAACTGTATTCCATTGATCTATATATATATCCTTAGGCCAGTGCTACAGTCTTGAGTACTTAGTTTTGTACTGAGTTTTGAAATCAGAAGTGAGAATTCCCCACATTTGTTCCTTTCCAAGTTTGTTTCGGCTCTTCTGAGTCCCTTGCATTTTCATACAAATTTTAGAATCAGAACATCAAGTTCTGCTAGAAAAAAAAAAGCCAGCTGGATTTTGGTAAGAATCACACCGAATGGGATATCAATTTAGAGAGTATTAGCATGCTAACGATATAAAGGTTTTACACCCATGAACAGTTAACAGTGGCTATCAGTTGAAATAAATCCTCTTTCTGGTTCTGTAATTCTCCATGGACATACATCCTCAGAATGTCAAAGAAAAAAACAGATAATGTTATAAAATGCTAACTATTTTTGCCTCTTTGCTTCCTACTCCAAGTGGAATTTTCATGTTGATCCCTTACGAAGATAAGAAAAGAGCACACTTTCTGGTTCAAATCAACATTCTACAAGGTTAAAATAACTTTTTTTCTAGTTCCAGTTAGATGGTTAAGTAAAGGTTCTATTTATGTCAACAACGTACTTAATGCTCTAAGTATATGGAAATGTCATTTAGAATTGGAAAGCAATATTGGGCCAATTGCAACGTGATACTCTGCTTAAGGGTAATTCTGAACTGACTACGGCTTTATAGCAATCATGGCAATAACTACAGACTTAAGAGAGAACACACACACATTCACAGACTTCTCTGAGACAAGAGTTCCACTATTTTAAAAGGAGCATTGAAAAGTCATTGCTTCGCCATAGCTATCAAAAAAGGGCTGTGACTAGAGTTTATCATCTCAGCTACTGGGCAGTGCATGTCACTCGCCAAAATCATTCCTATATATTGCATTAGCAGAATTCTTTGCTATTATCTAGAGATGGGGCAGGCAGACAGATGCTCAGGGCATTTGGCAAGGACACGAAGCCAATGCCAAATGGATTTCAACAACACGAGAGCAGTGCGGGGTTTCAGATTTAGGGACAACAGCAACTTCTTTCTTGACGCGGTCCATAAATTCCCTTTCTCTGAAACTTACAAAATACCTGACAAGTAATAATTTAGGGGTGTTTAGGCTTTTCCTTCCCTAAATTACACGGTGGAGTCACAAAATCACATGTATCTAAAAATGAATTCCCCCTCCCACAGCTCATTTAAATAACTTTGAGAACAATCTGTGAAAACTGACTTTTTAGTTGGGAAGTAAAAGGGCAAAAATAATCTGATGAAGAAGAACAAGAGGTATAAACAAATGGTGTGGAAAAGACATGTATTTCTTCAACTTTAGACTTGAGAAATATTAATGATGTGGTTTCAAGTCTCCCAACTTGCCTCTTAAAAAGTCAGGTTTGGGAAGCTCTACACTTAACTGTATTAATAAAACTATAATAATTCCTATGTTTAATGTTAAGTGAAAATAGATGCAACCCCCTGCCTAGAATAAGAGGATCTAGAGCGGCTTCAAAATTTTCTTTGGTCTCCTCTGTTTGCCTGCATTTACAATTTTTTCCTCTCTGGTAAAGTCCAGTGGGAGGCGGGGTCTGGCCAACCCGGCAGAGGCCTTGAAGGAGCTCGTCCTTTATCTCTTTTATCAGAGAAGGGAACATATCATATGTGGCTCTCACAACGGACAAGTTTAATCACTACAATTTTTAAAAAGTGAACATTTTTAGCAACCCTTTCGGGATCATGGGAGCATTTCTGACAGCCAGAATGAGTTGGATTTAAACATCACTGCACTATTTTTAGCCTTAAAATCAACACTTACATAAATATTCCCAAACCAATTAGCAGCAGCTGGAAAGCAAAGGTGTTTACATTTAGTCAGCACCAGTGCTAACAACTTCAAGGGCTCACAAGCTGGAGGAGAGGGGCACAGCACCAGGCAGGGCACTCATCCCTTGGGGGGAGCCTGGTGTCGGCACCAGGCTATCATTTCATATTCCAGTTCGTGTGGAGAGTATGCATGTCACGCAGCCTCATTAAATTCTACGTCTCCAAAGAAATTTAATGCTCTGATAAAACTTTTCTTCTTGAAAGAAAATGCTACGTGAATTCTCACTGCTTTTCCAGAGCCGATCGCAGCTCTAAAACAATACTAAGAACAGTTTTACAACTCTGTTTTTCATCTCTCAGATGAGAACTAAAATAGCTGTCCCGTTATCAACAGATGTCTTTGACGTATAGGTGAAAATATATGGTTTAGACGTTTCCCCCCTCGGCGCTCTTTAGCCACATTTGAAACAACTTGCCCACAAAATTTTAATGGCAATTGAGTGACGTTTCAGAGCTCAGGTGCATATTATAACAATATTTGCATTCTAAAAAGCCAACTGCAAGTTTCTTTTGAAATTGCACGTGAGTTTTAGAACGAGAGTAATAGAAAAATTATACAGAGAAGACTCGAACGTCAGGTTACGTGCCTGATGCTCATACATAAACATAATGTAAATTTTAAAATTAAAATTCTGGGCATAATTTCAGAATCTTTGTTTTTACATTTTAGAACAAGAATATCTGTGCTAAGTAAAAACAAGTTGTATTTGATAAGCACACATATGAAATGATCATGCATTTTGGTAGTCAAGCACTGTTATTCAACCTAACAGACATTTTCCCTGCCTTGGGCAACACCTTACCATGGGAAATCGTAGCTGCATAGATACCACCTCAAAAGGTTTCAGTTCTAGGGGCACCTGGGTGGCTCATCTGTTAAACACCTGCCTTCAGCTCAGGTCAGGATCCCAGGGCCCTGGGATAGAGCCCTGCTGAGAGGGAGCTCTGCTTCTTCCTCTGCTTCTCCCTCTCCCACTTTCCCTACTTGTGTTCCCTCTCTTGCCCTCTCTCTGTAATTAATAAGTAAACAAAGTCTTTTAAAAAATTGTAGTTCTAGCAATTTAACATGCCCATAATTCCTTTTATACATATTTTTCATATTTTTATTTATAAATATACATTAGATTGTATGTCCATATGTCTAGAAATTGGCAAGAAAATTGGAGATTGAAAAGTGCTAAATTTCAAGTTTCTTAAGAATAAGGACAATTTTAACAGAGATCCTCAAATTTTAGTCTACATCAGAATCACCTGGAGCCTTGTGAAAACATCGTTGGGGCTGAGGTTCTGATGCAGTAGATCTAGGGTAAGCCCTGTGAATTTGCGTTTTTAACAAGTTCCTGCTGCTTCTAGTCAAGGAACCACACTTTGAGAAACACTGACCTACAGTAACTACTGAAGATCTTCAGAAACTCTTAACAATATCAATTAAGCACTGGAAAGAATGGCACTGATGAGCCAGTCCATTCATTTTGTAGCTAAGAAAACTAAGACCCAGAACAATGAGGTGACTAGCCATTTTTACTTATTGTGACAGCAACAAATCCAGAATCCAGGATTCCTGATTTTCGGTTCAGTGCTCTCTTCTGAGTACCATGTCATAGCTACTGACTTAATGAATGCTGACCTTATCATTCATTTTATCAATTCTGTTTTCATTCAGTGACATTAATAAAAACTCTAATAATGTCTTCAGTATATTTTTTTCTTTCAAAGATTTCAAAATATTTTATATATAACTAGATGCATATTCATGACAATCCTAGATAATTTCTTGGCATTCTTATTTTAATTTTATGCATGGACATATCCAAAACAAAAAGATTAATGTCTTGTCCAAGGTCAAACAAAGGGTCAAAGAAAGAACTAAAATTACATAGGACCTATGTCTCCTGAGATTTAGGTCTGCATGCAAACATGTTAACATATATTTACATCGAAATATCTCTCAGTTACAGATTTAATGCAAATAGAATAAAGAAATAACATCCTATCATGAAACATTAAAAGAAATGATTTCTATGAAAATCTATCAAGTGTTTCATTATTCTGAAGACGGAGCTCTAATAATTCCATTTTTTAAACAAAAAGTTATTTTGGCAGAATACAATTAATTAGGGTGCCTGGGTGGCTCAGATGGTTAAAGCCTCTGCCTTCGGCTCAGGTCATGATCCCAGGGTTCTGGGATCGAGCCCCATATAGGGCTCTCTGCTCAGCCAGGAGACTGCTTCCCTTCCTCTCTCTCTGTCTGCCTCTCTGCCTACTTGTAATCTCTGTCTGTCAAATAACTAAAATCTTTTAAAAAAATACAATTAATTAGATCATAAATAATTAGTCCCCAAATCTTGGCTATACTGCCAAGCCAAGAGTAAGTTACCGGAATAGACATGGGGTAAGTCTGGACTGGATTTAAATAATTCTGGACTTTGTAAAATACACTAAAAGTCAGCAATCTTCCAGTGGACTGTCCCCTTAAACCCTACCAACAACACAGAGTTGGCTATACCTTCTCTTCATCTGGTCTGTGTCCAAGACATATTGCATGATTTCAATAGATTTAATAAAAATAAATTTTAAAGGGGAGAAACTAAGGTACTGTAATAAAATTAGGCTCCAGTCTAAGACAAATGAGAATGTTTCCAATATGTTCTCCAACTGCTTTGCCTAGTGACTGGACACCTAATTTCCTGGCTCTCACTTTCATTATCTACAACATGGAGATAGGAAGATTTTTATTTCCATTCCAGATCTTAGTGAAGGTACACTACATAGTAAGGCAGGAGAGCCCCCATTGAAGAAACATACTTAGAAAAATTCTCCAAGAGATCAATTAAGAGATGATTATTCATTTGAACAAATGCTTTCTTGGAAAGCTTCTCCTGAGAAGCAAATTCTCACAAAAATATATAATTTTATACTTCACATACGGATTCTAAATAACTTTTGAGGAACAAATCTATGGCATGAGGTAAAGCACACTTAAAACTCTCCCATCTAGGGACGCCTGGGTGGCTCAGTTGGTTAAGCAGCTGCCTTCGGCTCAGGTCATGATCCCAGCGTCCTGGGATCGAGTCCCGCATCGGGCTCCTTGCTCGGCAGGGAGCCTGCTTCTCCCTCTGCC
>ML104803.1:289852-338997 GCA_003697995.1 Taxidea taxus jeffersonii
CCGCATCGGGCTCCTTGCTCGGCAGGGAGCCTGCTTCTCCCTCTGCCTCTGCCTGCCACTCTGTCTGCCTGTGCTCACTCTCTCTCTCTAACAAATAAATAAATAAAATCTTAAAAAAAAAAAAAAAACTCTCCCATCTATACCTCTTTTGTTATTTTCTATGATCTTTTTTGGATATTTCCTTTCCTTCTTATTGTTAATTAGCACAGTTAGAATTCACTGTTATGATTTCCCAGTATTCTGAGTTAGGTTTGAGAAGACAATGAAAAATTTTTAAATATATATTTTTTTAAAATGTAGACCCTTTACACATTTAACCTGCTGGTGTGTGTGTGTGTGTGTGTGTGTGTGTGTGTGTGTGTTGCTTATGTATTTCCAGTAGGAATTTTTAAAAAATATTTTATTTATTTATTTGACAGAGATCACAAGTAGGCAGAGAGGCAGATACAGAGGGGGAAGCAGGCTCCCCGCTGAGCAGAGAGCCCGATGCAGGGCTCGATCCCAGGACCCTGGGATCATGACCGGAGCCTAAGGCAGAGGCTTTAACCCACTGAGCCACCCAGGCGCCCCTCTAGTGGGAATTTTAAAGTGGTCTCGACTAAGCCTGATACCAGGGAGTTTAAAACCCGAAGGAGTTTAAAGAGCATGGGGGCGGGGCGTAGATTCTGTTTTGTTTGTGAGATCTGAGAATAGACACACTGACCAATCTCACTGAGGTATCAAAGGAAAACCACCACTGATGCGAGGAACAGCGTGTCACCTGTTCCGATCTTTCCACAGAAGCCCAACACCAATGGGTTGCTGCTTCCCAAGCAAACACATTCAGTGAAAGACTGCTTTAAAATTCACAGAAATGTGGAAGTGCAGAAGTTCAGCAAGGGGATTCTGCAACCCTTATTTTAATGTCCACTCTTTCTTACTCACACTCAACACATTTCAAAAAGTGCTGAAATGAAAAGTGGAAAACACATGTATTTTTTTTTCAACACTGACACATACTTATAATGACCACTTTGAGTTATAAATAGATTCTTGCCCCCACCCAGCTGTAGCTGATTTTCCCTACTTTTCTATATTATTAACCACTTAAAAACCACTGGAGCTTAATGCTTAAGCCCAAGGTGACACCGTGTATTCCTGAAAGGGTGACAATATTGAACAATACAGCACACACTCCGTAAGGGTCTGCTTGAGATCACGCTCCCACCATAAAACATAGGCTCAAAGGTATTGTAAATATCTCTTGCTCTTCCGTTTAATCTATTTAAACTGTACCATCTTCCCAAATATTTAGAATACAGGACTGCCAAAAGGGACAGTTTGATGGCACTGGGGCCTCACATGTGTCTACAAACCGTCACCCAAAGCTGGTAAATATAAAAAGATTTGACAAAGTTGGGATAAGTCAGCAATTACAAAAAATTTCTAGCTTAACTGTTTTCACTTTGCTGGCTGAAATGCATTTCAATCAAGTTTGACTCAGATAAATGTACGACGGGCATTTAAGCAAAACTGTAGGACTTCCAGGTTGGCTGGGAGAGAGTATAAAGATAAAAGGACACGTGGTTAAAGGCACACTTTTCATTTGCACGAGCACTTCACTCTTTCTGCCACAGGCACGCCTCCCGGCTGGGCTTCACTATGGAAATCTTCACTGTGAAAATGGGATGCAAAAAATTTTGAATCCACAGACCAAGTCCATAAAGATGTGTTTTAGGAAGGGGGGAAAAAAAAAGCACAGGGCATTATGTGTATGCTTGGTTTAGTAGAACCTTTCAAAAAGATTTTCAAAATAAAGGAAGTAAAAATATCAATGTTGAAAATTCTTTATAATGATCAGATGGGAGCACCCAGCTTACAGCCCATCTTCATTCATGAATAAGGCACATTCAAGGACTTAAAAAAAAGTCCTTCCATTGCCCTCATCCCGTAAGCATTTTACTCTCCTCTCATCCAGGCCCCAACTCCCCTCACCCTGCCATGTGCACTTGCGTCTCTCCCATGACCTCCATCTATCTTTCCACACAATCATTTTGCCATTCACTTTGTCATTCTTGCATTTCACTCCATGACACCTTTCTTGGAAGCCTCTGGTTTCGAAAAAGCGATCTCACTAGCTTATATTATAAAGACCAATTGAAAATAAACATTGGAGAAGGATCTTCTCTGACACCGTAAGGTGTACTTGAAGGAATCTTGGCCATGACATACGTGAAGATTGAAGAACAGCGGGAGAAGGAATAGTACAGCACAAGAAAAGCAGCAGGGAAGGCTGAGCCAGCTGTGGCGTCTTGGGTGTTAACAGCATGTGGAAACAGCTTTAAGGAAAGTGCAGAGGTCTGAACCCCAGAGAACAGCTGTAGTCAAGAGTCACAGTCAGCAAAAAAGTATGCTTTTGTTTTGTTTTGTTTTTCTCTAGATAGAGAGATCCAATAGAGGGTTGGGGAGATTCAGCAAAAGTAGCTATAACTAGACCAGATCATATAAGGAAGGCACCATGAGTTTCTGCTCAGATACAAATGTTCTCTACTTAAAACTGTACAGTACCTGAGGTGTGGGGGGAAGTTCTGCCCCATTAAGAAGATCTCATTGGTCTGGATATCAATGGCTAAAATGTAGGCTCCAAGTGGGCAGTGGTTTTCTTCACTTATATATCCCCGAAGCCTGGAACAATGCTTGGCATAGGGTAGATACTCAACAAATGTCTAAACACATCAGCTGCGCAGACCACCACTGCTCTTCTGGCAAACATCTATCCTGCCTTCAACATCCTTTGACAGAATGGGCACTTCTTCCTTGAGCTCTCTACATAGATTCAGTCTTGCTCCTCAGGCCATGTTAGTGCCATACAAAAGTTCCATATTCATTTCAGGGTAGGCAAGGATTCCTTTGTAGGTCTGTCTCCCTTGCTTGGTTCCAACATCCTGGGGGTGGGGAATGTGTCTTTTCTAGTTTTGTATACCTGTCGCCTAGCACAGGTCTGAAATACGATAAATTTTTCACTTTAGAGGTGTTTACTGGATAAAGAAATCCTTTCCCTAGAAATCCTTTACTTTGAAGTCTCTTGGGTAACATTCAATAAAAAAAAAAATTGTATGTACCTCAACATTGGTGAACCCTCTACAATGTGCAGAGTATTACACGAGACCGTATGGGGGGATTCAAAGATGAATATGACACTGTCTTTACATTCAAAACTGCAAACTAGCTGAAACTGTTGCCAGAGGCATCTCTGGCAAGAGAATTTAAAGGAGAATTGAAAGCTAATCTTTATTTATGGATTAAAATAATTGAAGCAAAAGAATGCACCGATTTGTACCTGGCTGGTTATGATTCTTTATATATGCCTTTATATTTTATTTATTATAATGCAATGTAAAATGACTTCCATTATTTATAAAATATTTCTAAACCAATATTTAAAACCATCTAAATTCCATGGTCACTGAGAGCTTGAGTTTTTAGGGCTCTTGCCAGCTGGGAAAGAAACCCCATCATGTTGAAACCTCTAGACGGGAGAGTATTGATCATGGGAAAGACGGGGACCTTGCACCTGAGGCAGGACTGTGAGCAAGGCCCCACCTCTGCAGCAAAACTCTCTGTAATTTTGAGGCACCATTCCCTTCCTCTTCCAGCTCTCTCACTTCTTTAGATCCAAACAGAGATCAAGGTGACAAAACACCTCTTGGTTCAACTGCCTTTTTTCATTGTTCTTCCCTCCTTGGGCACCTCCTTATCCTTCAACGGTACATCTCTTCTTAAATACCTCCAAATCTACCTCCTCCGCCATTATTTTTGTGAATGCCCTGAAACTCTTTCACAAGCTCAAGAATTTCTTCAAATATCCTCTCTACCACCTAGATTTAAATGAAAACTGACCTTCCCCAGTGAAACCACTTCCTCAGCAACCCTCTGAAGTAGGACATGTCTATTATCTTCATGCTCCCAACCTCTATCCTACAGCTGCTTCTAGACTGAGATTTTGTTTCCTCCTTTATAACCTGTGGCATCCTTCCTTGCCATTGCCTTCTCATTGCCTTCACCAATCAATCTTCGTGTTAGTCCTCTAGCATTTCCTCCAGTTCTATTATTTTAATTCATTTATTTATCTACTTCCCCCATTGCCTCATCTCTTGTTTTCATCCTGGTTGATTTTCACTTCCACCGTGTCCTTATACCTTCATTTCACTCAGTAATTCTTGCTTCTGTTTCAGAAACTATAACCAAAAGCAAAATCAAATACAGGAAGCCAAGGGAGGGGCCAACCTAAGTCCTTATTACTCACCAAGGAGATATTCTTGTGAATCAAAACATACTAAATGATATGTTAGCCGGGGCTAGCAAACCTATGAGCAATACAGGATTCATTCAGTTCACACACACTTATTGTGGGTCTCCACTGTGCCAGGTACTACGCTAAGTAGTGGGGATAAAAACATATATACTCCTCACCTTAATGAGCTGCTTTTGGGGAGAAAGGAACAGAAAGGCTAGAAAGAAGAGAGTAGCAGATGGTTTCACTAACATTCACCTGTATGTGCTCCAAAATTCAACTCAACTGAATATCAGCGAGATCCCAACTATAGTGCTATTTTTTTCCCCAACCTTGACCCTTCCTGCATGTAACAGTTTTATAATAAATAGACTAACAGAAATTATTCTTCATCTGAAACAGTATTTTTAGTTTTTTTTTTTTTTGATTATAGTCTCATCTGCAAAACTAAGAGTAATGGTTCATCTCCCAGTATAGGCATATATATATATATATATATGCATATACACATAAAATTGTGCATAAATAGCAAGAGAGGTATCATCAAAGAGCTAAAATTTTCTTTGGCATGGTAAAGGGAACACTGAGTGTACCAACTTATTTACATGACATTTGTCTATATTCGTGGGTGAAGCGATGCCATTTTGTTACATAAAGTTGTTTGGTGTTTTATAATATGCCTTCATATCAATATTTTATTCAGTATGTTGTATTTGTGAATACAACAAATGGTATTAAACACAGAAACTATACCAAAAAAAAAAAAAAGAATTGTGCACAAAATTTTCAGGACTTTCAAAACTCCCCAATCTTGACAATGATCTATCTCAATGTTCAGATCGGACATTCACCTGCTAATCTAAGTCCATACTTTTGACAGAATCATGAGATTTGTCTTACAGGAATATTAAATGTTTTCAGAGATTCCTTAGAGAGTGATTGCTACACGGGACAGGATCTGAATAGGCCAGGTGATGGCTGCTACAGATAAAAGGCCTGAGTGGATTTGAAAGGGTACCCCACTGATCACCCTGCCCATCTACTTCCCTGAGGATCTCCAGGAAGCGCAGAGGCACAGTACAGACAAACAACCCTTCAATACCTGTCAGCAAATGTTGCCATCTTTTTCTGAAGCCTCTTTGACAAGCTAAGTGATTCCTGCACATGAACTTCTCAGTGTGAGTGACTCACATTGTGCCACTGCAAAATTACAAATTATTACATGTTCTGGACCTTTGGCTTACATGCAGTATATATGAAATTTCAAATGTTAAATCTGTAAGTACTAAAGGTGTGATGTTCTTGACTACTGGTCCATTTGTGGCTATTCTGAGATTGACAAATCCTGGCCTCTGATTCTTAAATCTCTTCCAACCACTGCCTCCAAGCAATTACTAGAATATGTGCCAGAAGTGCCACATATTTTTTTTTTCTTTTGAAGATTTTATTTATTTATTTGACAGAGAGATCACAAGTAGGCAGAGAGGCAGGCAAAGAGAAAGAGAGGAGGAAGCAGGCTCCCTGCTGTGCAGAGAGCCCGATGTGGGGCTCGATCCCAGGACCCCTGGGATCATGACCTGAGCTGAAGGCAGAGGCTTTACCCCACTGAGCTACCCAGGCACCCCATACTCCATAGATTTCTTAATTCACATTTTTAGAACTGCTTCTATTAGATAGTGATGATTTAATCCAAATGGCATGCCTGGGTTAACCTTTTACTCCCATCCAGATCTACCAAATGAGCATAGCTAATGGGGCAATTCCATGGGACAAGAAAATTTAAGCAATAAAAACTGGTAGAGGGTGAAACTGGCAGACGGTTTAGAACTTCTGATTCTTCTTACATAAGAGCTACAAGCCAGCTTCATGAAGAACTTCCCAGAATCACAGGGCCAACCTTCCACATAGCATGGGTATCACTGCCAATTTCTCTACCACTTCTACTTTTATTCTTTTTTTTTTTAAGATTTTATTTATTTGACAGAGAGAGAGCTAGAGAAAGAGGGAACACAAGCAGGGAGAGTGGGGGAGGGAGAAGGAGGCCTCCTGCCGAGCCCGGAGCCAAATGCAGGGATCAATCCCAGGACCCTGGGATCAGGACCTGAACTGAAGGCACACCCTTAACGACTGAGCCCCCCAGGCGCCCCCCCTACCACCTCTACTTTCATTAGGCTTCAAGAACATAGTAACTACACTCAGTAAATGTTATCTGATCAATGTCATATGAAATTCTTACAAAAGCTCATATGGTTTCAAATTAACAAAGTTGGAAGAAAGCAAGCCACGCCAGTCTATATTAGGTTCCCTGCTTGAGTTTTATTAGTATACAGTGGACACTCATCTTTATAGAACAAATAAATCAATGAACAAATCAACTCATCCATCCTGGTGCCTGTGAACTAGACCATACCTTTGCCCTCCTTCCCACAGAACTGTGGGGCAGCTCACCTTTTCATAATTGCGTACAGAAATAACGTACTGAAAGGAAACTGTATCTTCCTAATCACTCAACATAATGTCGGTTTATTAATACTTACAAATATTTTAATGTTTCCTGAACTATATTTTTAATAAATGAGGAGTATAATAGAAGGGTAAAAAAAAAAAAATGAAGTGGTCCTTTTTCAAATCTATACCAGATCACTTCCTCAATGACACAACAAAACAGAGTCCCAAATGAGAAAGGAGAAAACATTCTAATCTAAGCCTCCTTGGCCTCAACAAAATAGAGATTTTCTTTTTATTCAATTTCTGTTAAGGTTGGTGCCACAACATCATCACCCAGGCCCTCAGCCATGCCTAATCAGTGACGCAATCTCACACTTTTAATGAACTTCCCGGGTCGCACAGAAAAGTGCATGCTTCCTGACAGATGACAGTTTTTAAACTGAGTGGTGATGGAAACCCTTCTCTTCTCTCCTTATTACAAGGGAAAAACTTCTACTGTCACTGAGGGCACTCAGGTGATGTGCCTCTACAAAATACAGCAAATGACCTCTTCACTTGTGAGGCAATCACAGCAGATTAAAATTACAGCATTTAAGAGCTCTTCAGAAGGGAATGGCAACAGGAAACAAAAATAATAGGTCTATATAATCAAATATATTGGTTAACTTTCTGTGGGTGACCTTTTTCTAAGGGATGATCAAATACGACAATAAGGAAAAAGCTTAAGTTTTATTCATTCTTCAAGATGGATATACATGCATACAGAAAGGGTAATGGCTAGGATTTTCATTGAAGAAAAGACTAGGAACAAAATAGTGCACTCAATCTTACAGTCTGCTCTAATAAATGGAGACTCTTTGCAGAAAAAGAAACAGACAATGATTTGCTGGCCAGTACAGAGTGGTAGGCTGAAGTGCCATGGGCAGTGAGAAGAATCAGGGCAAGCAATTTGTGTGTATTTCCTTGTTGTCCCCAGTCTGATGGTAAGATGTACTCATCAAACAAACATAGTGATCTGAAGGGGCACGTGCACCCGAATGTTTATAGCAGCAATATCCACAATAGCCAAACTATGGAAAGAACCTAGATGTCCATCAACAGATGAATGGATAAAGAAGAGGTGGTATATATACACAATGGAATACTATGCAGCCATCAAAAGAAATGAAATCTTGCCATTTGCGACGATGTGGATGGAACTAGAGGGTATTATGCTTAGCGAAATAAGTCAATCAGAGAAAGACAACTATCATATAATCTCCCTGATATGAGGAATTTGAGAGGCAAAATGGGGGGTTTGGGGGGTAGGAAAAGAATAAATGAAACAAGATGGGATCAGGAGGGAGACAAACCATAAGAGACTCTTGATGTCACAAAAGAAACTGTGGGTGGCAGGGGGAAGGGGGTCGGGAGAGGGTGGTGGGGTATGGACATTGGGGAGGGTATGTGCTATGGTGAGTGCTGTGAAGTGTGTAAACCTGATGATTCACAGACCTGTACCCCTGGGGCTGATAATACATTATATGTTTATAAAAAAAATGATGTAGTCATCAAGATGGCACATGGTTTCATGGCTGGGTACAAAGATTTGGGGCTTATAGAGAAGAGAGGGCATCTGTTTTGTAGCATTCTATATGCTTTGCAGTATGAAGTCAGCAGTTAGTTGTAGAAATCTATATTATTGATGTGAAACACTATCAGAATATGCCACTCCAAAATATGCTACTGAGGCAAAAAGGACTATTGTGAGCTAAAGACACTGGGAAAAGCTCTTTAGCCCATCCTAATGCCTAAAAGTAAAGTACAAATTTCCTCTTTTATAAAGGAAATTTCCATTTGTAAAGATGCCTTCCAAGGCAGAAGACAGCTATTCCAGGAGACAACTCTTACCACTTGATTCTTATCTGCATAACAAGGCAACACTTCTTTACCACACATTTCTTCTTCTTACCTTCCCCAAGCATGCTTTCCAGGTTCAGAAGCCCCAAATGCTTTCTCCTTGTTTAGCCCTAAATGGCATATAAGCCTCACCCATTTGGCTACCTCCTTGAGCCACATTTTTCTGAACTCTTATGCAAGCATGTGTATTATGTAACTAAAACTGTTTTTTTCTTTTGTTATGTCTTGTATCAGTTTGATTCTTTGGCCTCAGCCACGGAATCTACAAGAGTAGAGGGACAAAGAAGTTGAGACCAGGAAGCAGAGACATAGAAAGGAGTTTAGAAAGGGAAAAAAAAGAGTCAGTAACCATCTATATTAATGTGACGTGAATTTGTCCATTCTGTTGTCAGTCTTTCGGCCCCCAAAAAAGGGTGAAACTTGAGGGCCAATTTTAAGTAGGGGGACCAAGAAGAGGCCACCCCAAGATGGCCTTTGGCATGAACGTTATTTGAGTTAAAAGCAATCAAAACCCAGCAGATTCAGGAAAAGCTCTGTTCCTCCTCTCCAATTTCCTGCTTGTACCAGGAAGAGTTATTGATAGAGATTCCTCTTTACCTAAGAAACTTATCTACATAATAGGGTAAACTTTGTTTTCTAAACATCTCTTTTCACCTTCCTGCTAATAAATGGTCTGTCTCTTCTTTGTACCCTCAGACTCCTACCTCCTCTCCTTAGCTCATATAAGCATTCTGTTGCCTAAGTGTCTTTACAATTTCCCATATCTGTGTGAATCCCCCTATGCACACTATTAAGTAAGATTTTCTCCATTATTTTGTCGAAGAATCTTTGAGGGTAGAGGAAATTTTTCCTCCCTCACAACAGTTCTCTCATATTCTTGTGATTATGGCTCCAAATGACTTGACACAGAGGGAAATTTGTTGGCTTTTTTCCCATTATTTTTCAAAACAATTCAGACATTTCCCAAATCCAAGTTATCACAATCCACCCTATTCTTTTACAAAGCGATATACCAATCAATTTATTCTTTTCCTGTCCACCTGAATAAGTCAATCCTCAACATGTTTATGTATCGAGACTTCTTGTCTTATCTTACTTCATTTCCTCACTTAAGTCCAAACTCTGTCAAATTGTAATCTTTACCTCTGTAAGAATTGACTCTGTACAGCTGTCAAATGTATCACTGGGTGTGTTTCCTCTCATTACCCTCAGGTTCCATGAGGGAGCTAATGATGACTTCTCAGTGTGTGGGTCTGTTCCTGGAAAGGCTAGCAAGTGTCCAAGAGTTAGAGCCTCCATGCAAAAACTTGGTAGTCATCTGGTTTACAGTTTAAAACTCTTTAAAGCCCGATGCCATGCATTTTATTGTCTCTTAGAATGATATTCACCTGGACACTTCCACATAAAAATATCTCTCAAAATATACCACTGCTCCAGACTAGAACAGCTGGTCTAACCTTACTGTCCCCAGTACTTCTACTGTCACATTTGAAGCCATGCTTTAAGAATTTCTTAGGTATGGCTTCTAGTCAAGACACGACTATCCACGTGGAATGATACCGTACCCATTCAGTTTGCTCCTACCTTCAACAGCTATTGTGACCAGCATCCCTTCACATCTGGTAGAGGTTTTGTTTGTGTTTTTGATGTTACCATTTGCAATACTACTTTGTCATCTGAAACATTTAACATTAACACTAACGAAATGGCGACATTCAGTCCAGGCTGGTGCCTTTTCACACCACCACTTCTGATAAAATTTTACTCTTCTCTACCTATTTTTTGATAAAGCAATGTCGTTGCAACACATTATTAACTTCATCTCTTGCATTACTCAAATAATCTCATTAAAAAGATGTTTTGTGAAGTGTAGAGAACCTACTAAAATATGACCATTTTTATCCATGATACTGAAGAGAGCAAGAAAAAAAGGGAGAAAATTTACTGCTCAAATTGTCATGGATGATGACTTTAAAAAAGCTAGCTACAGGGCTGCCAGGATTATAGAATGCCAAGTCCCATGCCCCACTTCAGCCAAAAGATCACTATAATTTGATTAGCATAAAAAGAACAAATGAAGCAGCTAATTTATGGAAAGTACATTATATGATGGACAAAGAAGAATGACACTTTTAATCAATGGAGGAACAAGTATGTGTACGTGTGTGTGTGAAATGTGTGTGTGTGTGTATGTGTGTGTGTGTGTTAAGCTGAAATCTAAAAGAAACCAAAAAGAGAACTCAAAACTTTATTTCCTCAAAAAACAGAATATTTTCCATCTTCAGCTTGGACACACTTTTAAGTTTAGACAATTTTCCTTTGTTTTTTTTTTTATCATTAATACTCTCTTTGTTGAAGAAGAATTTAAAACAGATACACAAAAAAGGCTTAATTTTGACTGCATTAATATGAACTGTTAAATATACTTCTAAGATTCTCAGTAAAAAAAGCCAAAGGAGGGCTGCTAAGAATGTCTATATCCAAAATCTAAATTTCAATTATCTGCTATATTTGCAACTTCATGCTTTACACAATGTGCCAGAAGAAACGGCTTAGTAGGTCTAAGCATCTGGTTTTAAATTGTTGTATTCCTTGAATCACACAATTTATTCATCCACTAGACCTTGCAAAGGCTAGAAATGCAGACAAGTTGGAGCACTTATGGGCTTATTCATCCCTTGCTGTTTACACTGCTGGTGGAGCAGGGGGCTGGTCCTAGATCTCCCTTCTATTTTATAATTACAGCAGACCCTACTTTGAGTGAAGACTCTACTTCAGGAGTTCCCCCATAGAGTCCCTCCAATATAATGAAATACATAAAGTAGTAAGGGATTCATTACTTTGAAAATATGACAAAATATTTAATAACCAAAACATGGCCACTGTAACTCAAAAGGGGAACAGAACTGATCCAGAGGTAACTCAAACCATGCAGAACTAAGTGCAACTAGATGTCTTAGTCTCTGAGGCAGTATAAAGAGAGGCCTCTGTAATTGCTCCCACATAAGTGACTTGTTTATTCCTGCCTCTCATATTCTATGTGATTGTTCCTGGAAAATAAAGAGACCACAAGAGAGTCCACTTAGAATGCTTCTATCATGTAAATATGTCCGCACTATAAGGCTTTCCAAAGAGTTGCACTTCATTTTGTAAACAGTATTATTTCTGTAATATTTACTGTCACCTGAGAGAAAAAACAGTAGGTCTTGCTGAAGTCTTCACTAAAATAACAAATTAATCGAGGTTAGAAGTGCCATCCTTAATTAGACCAGCTTCCCTTCACTCAAAGGGCCAGAATCTATCCTGAGTGATGGTAATCTGCGCTCACTGATAAACTTCTGCGGCCAATAAGCAATACATTCCATGTTAACAAGAGCATCACCACAAGTTGTACACGGTATTAAGCTTGACCTTTCATTGTTTCTCAGCACTCCAGGTTCTTTCCTGCAACGAACAATTCTGACCATATTTCAAAGCCTACTTTAGAATATAATGGCTTATGTAATGTGAAAGAATCTCTAATAAAAAAAGTGCATCAACTCAACCAAATTGCTTATAAATATGAGAAAATAATGGAGAAATATAATTATTATACTTTATTCCTAGGATGAATATAAAAAATTAACACCTTCAAACATAATTCAAGTGTACAATATAATTATATACTAAGTATCAACACAGCACTAGAAATTTTAGGATCAAAGGTCAAAGAAGGTGAAAACACCAAAGATTATTATTTAAGATACATAAATGTCAAGGGGAGAAAATAAATGATAAATGTAGACACTTTTTATTTAAAGCAAAAAAAATAGATAATTTATAATATATAATGGGATAATTATTTATAATGACATTTTATATAAAATTAGCTTAACTCAATTTGTGGTTAAGATATTTTGAATAAAGGTATTGTGTTGTTTTTTTTTAAATGTGCTAAAGAGTTTCCATTTTTTAAAAATGGAAAATAATTAAAAGCAGAGTTTCTAGATCTAAAAAAAATCCAACTGTAATGTATTCTTTTATAAGAAACATATCCAAAAAATGACAACCCTGAAAGGCTTAAATTGAAAAAGCAGAAAGATACATTACTAGATGCTGAGCAAAAACTAAAAAACTTGTAGAACTATGTTACATACAAAATAGACTAATTAAAAAAAGGTATTATTAGGGAATTAAATGGCCACAAATGACATAATGACAAAAAGAACAATTTAAAGAAAGATATAATAATTACCAACCTATGTACCTAACAACATAGCCTCTGAATATAAAAGATGGATACCTTTACAAAGAGAGATTAAGAAATCCACCATCATCATGAGAGATACATCATGAGAGAGATACATTTTTCCTAATAACCGATATTGTAGAATAAAGGATATAAGGCATTTAAATAATACAACTGGAAGGTTTGGCATAAAGTTCAAACAGACATCAACTAGCATCTGACAATTTTATAAGCAAACACGGACATAAAAAGCATAAGAAAAGCTACATATAAAGGAAAAACTTTGACTGTATACTATGATATAAAACAACCTCAATAAATCCTAAAGAGATTATTAATATGCTCTTTATTCTCTGACCACATTCCAAATAATAAATTAAAATCAATAAGAAAAAGTTAACTTAAAAGCTCCACACATACACATTAGGCAAAATAAATAAATAAAAAATCAAAGCCATGTATCTAAAAAACTCACATATCAAAGAACAAATCACATGTGTAACTACACAATTTAAAAAATTGCAATATATTTTAAAACTTCAATTTTTATATTCAAAATAGAAAATGTGCAATCAATGGGGAAAAGATCAAATGAAAAGTAATGGAGGCTTTTACAAAGGAGGGATGAGGTGGCTGTCACCTGAACCCTCCCAGCATGAACATCATGTTTCCCACAACGTGATGCAAATGGGAAATGAGTTCACAGCATCACCTGTAAAATGGTCTTGCCCAAAAAACTGGTCCTGAATCCAATCAGATCTCTACATTTAACTACTGAAAAGTCAGGGAATGAAGAAACAAGTTAAGTGATAGCACAAAGAAGTAATTTGAGAATTCCAGAATGTAGGATTCTGTATGGTAAAATATAACTCAGTTTCTCCCCAAATTCAAAGGACTTGAAATAAAAAGGGAAAAAGGAGGGACAGTTATAAAATAAGAATCCTACATCCACAATTAGGGAATGCAATGTGTGGGCACAGTTTAGATCCTATTGCAAACAAATGGGCTCCTAAAAACTTTTTTTTTTTGAGATATTTGAAAAGTTCTCAACGTGGCTAGGGTGGTGGGTATTAAGGAGGGGATGTATTGCATGGAGCACTGGGTATGGTGCATAAACAGTGAATCTTGGGACATGGAAAAAATAAAAAAAAATTAAGTGGAATTTATTAATTTTGTTAGGCATGATGATAGGGTGATTATGTTTAATAGTTTCTCTCTGTTAAAGAGGCACACTGACATACTTACATAAGAAATGGCATGATGTTTGGAAGTTGCTTCTCAGTATAAAGTAAAATTTTAAAAAGAACAGCTTAAACAAAATGACAATATATTGCTGATCATGTAAAGTAGTTGACATGTACATGAGGGTTCATTATACCAATCTATTTTTGGGTATGCTTGAAATTTTCAGTAATAAAGATGCTAAAAATGCTTCTAAATTTTTTTTTAAGAGATGAAAATTAAAGAACAAAACAAATGGAAGGAAAAAGACCATTTTAAAGAATGGAATTACAGCCACAGCTGAAAGCATCAAAAGCAAAAATTGTTTCTTCAAAAATCAATTAAGCAGAAAAGCCAATGAGAATGACTAAGAGAAACAAAAGAGAGAAGGCACAAATAAATAATATTAAAAATGAAGGAAGGGGTTAATGGGAAAAAATCTCTTGATGTTTTTAAAATTATAGTTTGCCCTGACCCTATCATGATGTTGATTTTCGCAAGTGAAAATATAATTTGCCCTCTTCATACCATTCTCACCTAGTTCTAGCCTTAAGGATATACTAATATCGGGGTACCTGGGTGGCTCAGTGGTTTAAGCCTCTGCCTTCAGCACAGGTCATGATCTCAGGGTCCTGGGATCTAGCCCCACATCTGGCTCTCTGCTCAACAGGGAGCCTGCTTCCCCCTCTATCTGCCTGCTTCTCTGCCTACTTGTGATCTCTCTCTCTCTGGCAAATAAATAAATAAAATCTTTGAAGGATATACTAACATCAAAGTAAATTGGAGAATACTTTCTCTTCTGTTTTTAAAAAAAATTTATTTATTTATTTGAGAGAGAATGAGCCAGGGGAGAGGCAGAGGGAGAGGGAGAAGTAGACTTCCTGCTGAGCAGGGAGCCTGATGTGGGACTTGATCCCAGGACCCCGGGATCATGACCTGAGCTGAAGGCAGATGCTCAACCAACTGAGCCAGCCAGGTGCCCATCCTCTTTTTTTTTTTTTTTCCCTATTCTTTAGAATCACTTTTATACTACTGAGATTATTTGCCCTTTGAGAATCTGCTTCCATTAAACAGTCTGGGACACCTCAGATATGGGCATATTTTATTTTTTGGTTCAATTTCTTTTATAAGTGAATGTCTAATGTGGACTTTATTTTTTAATAGCTTTAGTAATATATTGTCTATTAAAGCAAAGATTTCAAATTACTGGTCTGAGGTTGTTCATAATAATCTCTTCTAAAACAAATTCTCTGAGTTTCCACTTCAAAGAAGAGAAAGAGTAGGGATACAAGCAGAAACCAATAAAAATGTACATATAATAGAGAAAAATCAACTAAATTAAAAAAAAAGACTGAAAAGATAAATAAAATTAACAAATCTCCAGCCAGAACGATATAAAAAATCAGTGAGAAGACACAAATTACCAGTGTCAGGAACGAAAGAGGGAAAACCAGTATAGATCCCATAGATGGTTTTTTAAAAAAAGACAATATTATTTATGACAATATATCAGTTTACTTTGGTGACACTGATAAATTTCTTGAATGACACAAATTATCAATACTGACTCAGTTAAAATGATGGAATTCTATATCATATAATGAAATTGAATCTTTAATTATAAACCTTCTCACAAAGACAAGTCATGGCCCAGATGACCACATCTCAAATATTTGGGAAATAAGAGCAAGTCCTAAAATACCTTTTAGGGATAGAGAAGCAAGGAACACTTCTGAACTCATTTTATGAGACTAGCATTATTCGGAAACCAAGATCTTATAAAGACATTGCCCCAAAAAGGAAACCAGAGACCAACATCCCTCATGAACAGAGATGTAAAATCTTTAATAAAACATCAGTAAATTAAATCCAGGAATATATACAAAGGCTAAAATATCTTGATCAAATGAGGTTATCCTGGGAATGCAAGCTCAATTTAACATTCAAAAATCCACCAGTATAATTCACCATGTTAACAGAACAACAGACTGATATATAAAAAGTTTAACAATTAAAAACTCTCAGAACATCAGGAATAGAAGAAACCTTCTTCAGTCTAACAAAGGAAACCTATGGAAAAAGGAACCTTAGTTGTAACATCATATTTAATGGTAAAGGATTGAATGCTTTGCATCTAAGACTGGGAAGATGGCAGGGATATCTGTCTTTACCACTTTTATTTCACATTATAGCCAGAACAGTCAGGCAAGAAAAGGGAATTGAGGCACAGAAATTGGGAACAAGTAAGTAAGATTATCTTTATCTTCCCTTTTTAAAAAAAATAAATTATGTGGGGTAACCTGTGTATAAATACATGAAAAAGAAAATTGACCTCTAGCTTACACCACAGGGGGGAAAATACATTTCAGGTAGGCTATAGATTTTAAAATGAATAGCAAAAATAATAAAACTTTTCAAAAATAACAAAGAAGAATACATTCATGATTTGGGGATAGGGAGAGCCATATTAAACAGGACACAAAAGGACATCCAAAAATGGAAAATATTGATAAATTGGAGTACATTAAGAATAACTGTTCATCAAAAGATACCACACAGAGAGTATAAAAAGGAAGCCTCAAGCAGCCTTCCACAACACATTTTCAATTAAAGGGTCTTTATAGAGAATATAGAAAGAACACCCTCAAATCAATGAGAGAGAGGAACAGAGAAGTCAATAGAAGAAATATGGGCAAGAGACCTAGCCAAGCACTTTACAGAGAAAGATTTAAAAATATACACAATAAACACACAAAAAGGTGCTCAGCCTCACTAATCATCAAGGAAATATAAATTGAACCTTAATTTGTTACCACCACATACCCACCAGAGTGGCTACAATGAAAACAAAATAAAACAAAATAACATCAACTACTGGTAAGGCTATGGAAGTCTTACTTTTGTAACACTGTAAGTGCCCGTGTAATTTAGAACAGCTATTTGAAAAACTGGTAATGGTAATATGTATACAGTCTTTAGCTCCTAAGTGTGCAGACTCAACAAAGTGTGCATGCCCATGCACTGAAGGACAAGAATGCTCCAGCAGAATTATTAAAGGTAGTCACAAAGTGGAAATAATCGAAAGAGCCATCAACAGTAGAGTGGACAGAGTTTTTAGATAAAAAGTAATAATGGATTCATACAAATAAAATGATGAATGAAGGAATATTTAAGGAAAGTGATTCTAATTCCATATTTTTTTTCATAAGGATTAAGAATATTGTGTTGGCTGTTGGTAGGAATGCAAGCTGGTGCAGCTACTCTGGAACACAGTACAGAGGTTCCTCAAAATTTGAAAATAGAGCGACCCCACAACCCAGCAATTTCACTTCAGGGTATTTACCCGAAAGATAAAAATGTAGGGATCCAAAGGGGCACATGCACCCAATGTTTATAGCAAAAACATCCACAATAGCCAAACTATGGAAAGAGCCAAGATATCCATCAACAGATGAATGGATAATGATGTGGCGTGTTTGTGTGTGTATATATACATATGTGTATATATACATGTAAACATATATGTGTGTATATATACATGTATACATACACACATATGTGTATGCATGTGTATACACATATATACAGTGGAATATTATATAATATTTAAAAATGAAATCTTGCCATTTGCAATGATGTGGATGGAACTAGAGGGTATCATGCAAAGTGAAATAAGTCAATCAGAGAAAGACAATTGTTATATGATCTCTCTCTCATATGAGGAATTTGAGAAACAGGACAGAGGATCATAGGCGAACAGAGGGAAAAATGAAACAAGATGAAGTCAGAGAGGGAGACAAATCATAAGAGACTCTTAATCTCAGGGAAACAAACTGAATATTGCTTGAGGGGAGGGGATGGGAGGGATGCGGGGGCTGGATGATGGACATTGGGGAAGGCATGTGCTATGGTAAGTGCTGTAAATTGTGTAAGACCGATGAATCACAGACGTGTACCCCTGAAACAAATAACACATTATATATTAATAAAAAAAAGTTTATTGTGTTGGGTAGGTAAATTAAGGTGGATGCTCAAGAGGAGAGGCAAGATGGTGGAGGAGTAGCAAACTGAAAAGACATCAGATCCCAGGAGTTCAGATAGATAGGCATCAAACCATTCCAAACACCTACAAACTCAACAGGAGATTGAATAGAAGAAGAGCAGCAATTCTAGAAACAGAAAATTGACCACTTTCTGAAAGGTAGGACATGTGAAAAAATAAATCTGAAGCAATGGGAAGATAGACCACAGGGGGAGGGGCTGGCTCCCGGCAAGTGCTGGAGCAGTGGAGCACAAAATCAGAACTTTTAGAAGTCTGCTCCACTGAGGGACATCATTCCAGAGGCTAAGCAGGGGTGGAGTCCTTGCAGGGACAGTATGGTCTCAGGACCCACGGGGTCACAAAAAGACCAGGGCTGTCTGAGTGTGGCAGTGCTCACAGGCATTGGAGTGGGGAAGCCTGTTGCAGAGATGGAGCCAAGGAGGGGGCACTCAGCTCAGGGGTACCTTAAACTGTGATCAAAGGCACAGTTGGGCCACTGCTCTTGAGCAGGGACCCCACAAGTAGCAGATCCAAGGAGACTCCCCTTCCTCCTCCGGGAGGAGCACCGCCACAGGAATCTGCTGGGTTTGGAGACCCCAAACAGGGCTATGTGCTAGAGATAGGAATGTTTGATCACAGGCTGGGTGAGCTTGGAGTGCAGCTGGAGACCAGGGAGATGGGAGTGATTGAACCCTTTTCTCTGAGGGCACACTTGGGGCCCCGAGCTCTCAGCTCCTCTGGGCCAGAGACTGGGAGGCCACCATTTTCATTCCTGTCCTCCAAAGTGGTATGGACAGCATTCAGGGAACCAAAGCTCTGAGAGTGAACCCCAGCAGATGGCTTAGCATAATCCCTGGCAAGGGTGGTGTAATTCCACCTCAGGCAAAGACATCTGAAAATCACTGCAACAGACCCTGCCCACAGAAGATCAGCAAGAACATCCAGCCAAGACCAAGCTCACTGATCAAGAAGAACAGCAGAACTCCAGAGCTAAGGGAAAGCAACACACAGAATTCATGGCTTTTCCCCAATGATCCTCCAGTCTTGCAATGTAAAAATTTTTCAAATTTTATCTTTTTTCTTATTTTATTTTTCAACCTTTCCTCTTTCCTCTTTTAATGTTTTTTAACTAGTTTATCTTGATAATACCTTTCTTAAAAAAATTGTTTTTTTTTAAGCTTTATTTAAACATATAATGTAACCCCACCACCCTCTCCCAACCCCTCTCCCCCCCACCCCCCTCAGTTTGTTTTATGACATTAAGAGTCTCTTTTGGTTTGTCTCCCTCCCGATCCCATATTGTTTCAAAAAAAATTGTTTTAAACATTCATTGTTATAGTCATATTTTATCCCTTCATTGTACTTAACTTTATTTTTTTTTTATATACATAGGTTTTTTACCTAAAAAATTCTGGGATACAATTTCTTCCAATAGATCAAAATATACCCTAATCTAGCACATGGCTTTGTTCTAGTCTCCAGCCTGAGCACATTCCCTCCTCTTTATTTTTTCCTTTTTTTTTTTTAAAGATTTTTTTTATTTATTTGTTTGACAGACAGAGATCACAAGTAGGCAGAGAGGCAGGCAGAGAGCTGCTAAGCAGAGAGCCCGATGTGGGGCTCGATCTCAGGACCCTGAGATCATGACCCGAGCCGAAGGCAGAGGCTTTAACCCACTGAGCCACCCAGGTGCCCCTATTTTTTCCTTTTTCCAACCAACTTATCTTATCAATTCCTTTCTTAGAATTTTTAAAAAATTTTTCATATTTACAGTCATTCTATCCTTTCTATCCCTTCATAGTGTTTACACTTATTTTGTGTATGTGTGTGTGTGTGTGTGTGTGTGTGTGTGTGTATATATATATATATATGTTTTTCTTTCTTTAAGCTTTGGGAGGTAGTTTCTTCTAAGTGACCAAAATACACCCAAAATCAAGTGGGTGGCTCTGTTCAATTCACCAGCCTATTATATATATGTATATATATATTATTTTTAAAAATTTCTTTATTTTTATTAATTTTTCCCTTTCTTCTCCCCCCGATTTTGGATCTCTTCTGATTTGGTTAGAGTACATTTTTCTGGGGTCTTTGCCATCCTTTTAGTATTTCATTCTCTTGTTCATATATTCTTATATGTAAATACATATATTCTTATATGTATTTAGTATTTCATTCTCTTGTTCATATATTCTTATCTGGATAAAATGATAAGGTGGAAAAATACACCAGAAAAACAAACAAACAAACAAAAAGGACAAGAGGCAGTACCGATGGGTAGGGACCTAATCAATACAGACATTGGTAATATGTCAGAACTAGAGTTCAGAACAATAATCCTCAAGATGCTAGCTGGGCTTGAAAAAGGATGCATGGAAGATATTAGAGAAATTATTCCTGGAGAAATAAAATCCTTTTCTGAAGAAATGAAAGAACTAAGATCTAACCAAGTTGAAATTAAAAAAAAAAAAAAAGCTATTCATGAAGTAAAATAAAAAATGGAGGCTCTTACTGCTAGGATAAATGAGGCAGAAGAGAGAATTAGTGATACAGAAGACCAAATGACGGAGAATAAAGAAGCTGAGCAAAAGAGAGACAAACAGCTACTGGACCACAAGGGGAGAATTCAAGAGATAAGTGATACCATAAGATGAAACAATATTAGAATAATTGGGATTCCAGAAGAATGAGAAAGAGAGAGGGAGGCAGAAGGTATATTGGAGTGAATTATAGTAGAGATTTTCCCTAATATAGCAAAAGGAACAAGCATCAAAATCCAGGAGGCACAGAGAATCCCCTTCAAAATGAAGAAAAATAGGTCCATAACCCATCACCTAATAGTAAAACATACAAGCCACAGTGACAAAAAGAAAATCCTGAAAGCAGCTCGGGACAAGAGGTCTGTAACATACAATGACAGAAATATTAGATTGGCAGCAGACTTATCCACAGAGACCTTGACAGGCCAAAAAGGACTTGCATGATACAATCAGAGCCAAAAACATGCAGCCAAGAATACTATATCCAGCTAGGCTGTCACTGAAAATAGAAGGAGAGATAAAAAGCTTCCAGGACAAACAAAAATTAAAAGAATTTGCAAACACCAAACCAGCCCTACAGGGAATATTGAAAGGGGTCCTCTAAGCAAAGAGAGAGCTTAAAAGTAGTAGACCAGAAAGGAACAGAGACAATATACAGTAACAGTCACCTTAAAGGTAATACCTATTCATATCTTTCAATAATTAGCCAGAACGTAAATAGGCTAAGTGCTCCAGTAAAAAGACACAGGGTATCATAATGGATAATAAAACAAAGCCCATCAATATGCTGTCTATAAGAAACTCATTTTAGACCCGAAGACACCTCCAGATTTTAAGTGAGGGGGTGGAAAACAATTTACCGTGCTAATGGACAGCTGGGGTGGGAATCCTTGCATCAGACAAATTAGATTTTCAGCCAAAGACTATAATAAGAGATGAGGAAGGACACTATATCAGACTTCAAGGGTCTGTCCAACAAGAAGATCTAACAATTTTAAATATCTATGCCCCTAACATGGGAGCAGCCAACTACATAAACCAATTAATAACAAAGTCAAAGAAACAAATCGACAATAACACAATAATACAATAATAGTAGGGGACTTTAATACCCCCCTCACTGGAATGGACAGATCATCCAAGCAAAAGATCAACAAGGAAATAAAGGCCTTAAATGACACATGGGACCAGGTGGAAATCAAAGATATATTCAGAACATTCCATCCCAAAGCAACAGAATATAGATTCTTCTCTAGTGCACATGGAGCCTTCTCTGGAATAGATCACATCATGGGTCACAAATCAGATCTCAACCGGTACCAAAAGACTGGGATCATTCTCTGCATATTTTCAGACCACAATGCTCTGAAGCTAGAACTCAATCACAAGAGGAAAGTTGGGAAAGAACTCAAATACATGGAGGATAAAGAGCATCCTACTAACGAATGAATGGATCAACCAGGAAATTAAAGAAGAATTGAAAAAAAATCATGGAAACAAATGAAAATGAAAACACAACTGTTCAGAATATGTGGGACACAGCAAATGTGGTCCTGAAAGGAAAGTATATAGCAATACAAACCTTTCTCAAGAAACAAGAAAGGTCTCAAGTACAAAACCTAACCGTACACCTAAAGTAGCTGGAGAAAGAGCAGCAAAGAAAGCCTAAACTCAGCAGGAGAAAAGAAATAATAAAGATCAGAGAAGAAATCAATGAAATAGAAACCAAAGAACAGTAGAACAGATCAATGAACTAGGAGCTGGTTCTTTGAAACAATAAGATGATAAACCTGTGGCCAGACTTATCAAAAAGGAGAGAGAAAGGACCCAAATAAATAAAATCATGAATGAAAGAGGAGAGATCACAACGAACATCAAAGAAATACAAACAATTATAAGAACATATTATGAGCAACTCACACCAGCAAATTTGGAAATCTGGAAGAAATGGAGGCATTCCTAGAGACTTCCAAACTGAACTATAAACTTCCAAAACTGAACCAGGAAAAAACAGAAAACCTGAATAGACCCATAACAAATAAGGAGATTGAAGCAGTCATCAAAAATCTCCCAAAAAACAAGAGCTCAGGGCCAGATGGCTTCCCACGGGAATTCTACCAAACATTTAAAGAAGAATTAAGATCTATTCTTCTGAAACTGTTCCAAAAAATAGAAATGGAAGGAAAACTTCCACACTCATTTTATGAGGCCAGCATTACCTGGATCCCAAAACCAGACAAAGACCCAACCAAAAAGGAGAATTACAGACTAATATCCTTGATGAACAGAGATGTGAAAATTCTCACCAAAATACTAGCCAATAGGATCCAACAGTATATTAAAAGGATTATTCACCACAATCACGTCGGATTTATTCCTGCACTGCAAGTTGGTTCAACATCCTCAAATCAATCAATGTGATACAATACATTAATAAAAGAAAGAACAAGAACCTTATGATGCTCTCAATAGATGCTAAAAAAGTATGTGACAAAGTACAGTATCCTTTCTTGATCAAAACTCTTCAAAGTGTAGGGATAGAGGGCACATACCTCAATATTATCAAAGCCATCTATGAAAAACCCACAGCGAATATCATTCTCAATGGGGAAAAACTGAGAGCTTTTCCCCCAAGGTCAGGAACATGGCAGGGATGTCATTATCACCACTGCTATTCAACATAGTACTAGAAGTACCAGCCTCACCAATCAGACAACAAAAAGATATAAAAGGCATCCAAATTGGCGAAGAAGAAATCAAACTCTCACTCTTTGCAGACGATATGATAATTTATGTGGAAAACCAAAAGTCTCCACTCCAAAACTGCTAGAACTCATACAGGAATTCAGTAAATTGTCAGGACATAAAATCAATGCACAGAAATCAGCTGCACTTCTATACACCAACAGTAAGAAAGAGAAATTATGGAGTTGATCCCATTTACAATTGCACCCAAAACCGTAAGACACCTAGGAATAAGCCTAACCAAAGAAGCAAAGAAACTGTACTCAGAAAACTATAAAGTATTCATGAAAGAAATTGAGGAAGACACAGAGAAATGGGAAAAAATTCCATGCTCATTGACTAGAAGAATAAATATTGTGAAAATGTCTATGCTACCTAAAGCAATCTACACATTGAATGTAATCCCTATCAAAATACCATCAATTTTTTAAAAAGAAATGGAATAAATAATCCTAAAATTTATATGGAACCAGAAAATATCCCGAATAGCCAGAGGAATGTTGAAAAAGAAAGCCAAAGTTGGTGGCACCACAATTCCAGACTTCAAACTCTATTACAAAGCTGTAATCATCAAGACAGTATGGTACTGGCACAAAAACAGACAGATTGATCGATGGAAGAGAATAGAGAGCCCAGAAATGGACCCTCAACAATATGGTCAACTAATCTTCAACAAAACAGGAAAGAATGTCCAATGGAAAAAAGTCTCTTCAACAAATGGTGTTGGGAAAATTGGACGGCCCCATGCAGAAGAATGAAACTGGACCATTTCCTTATACCACCCACAAAAATAGACTCAAAATGGATGAAAGACCTCAATCTGAGACAGGAATTCATTATAATCCTTGAGGAGAACCAGGCAGCAACCTCTTCGAACTCATCCATAGTAACTTCTTCCTAGCAACATCGACAAAGGCAAGGGAAGCAAGGGTAAAAATGAACTATTGGCAAAAATGAACTATCATCAAGACCAAAAGCTTTTGCACAGCAAAGGAAACAGTCAACAAATCAAAAGGCATTATGGGAGAGAATGGGAGAAGATACTCTCAAATGACATATCAGATAAAGGGCTAGTATCCAAAATCTATAAAGAATTTATCATGGGACGCCTGGGTGGCTCAGTTGGTTAAGCAGCTGCCTTCAGCTCAGGTCATGATCCCAGCGTCCTGGGATCGAGTCCCACATCGGGCTCCTTGCTCAGCAGGGAGCCTGCTTCTCCCTCTGCCTCTGCCTGCCACTCTGTCTGCCTGTGCTCACTCTCTCTGACAAATAAATAAATAAAATCTTAAAAAAAAAAAAAAGAAATGGACAGGGGACATGAACAGACATTTCTGCAAAGAAAATATCCAAGTGGCCAAGAGACACATGAAAAAGTGCTCAACATCACCTGGCATCAGGCAAATACAAGTTAAAACAACAGTGAGATACACCTCACACATTCAGTCAGAATGGCTAAAATTAACAAGTCAGGAAACAACAGATATTGGGGAGAATATGGAGAAAGGGGAACCCTCCCACACTGTCAGTGGGAGTGCAAGTTGGTGCAGCCACTCTGGAAAACAGAACGGAGGTTCCTCAAAAAGTTGAAATTATAACTACCCTACAACCCAGCAATCGCACTACTGGGTATTTACTCTAAAGATAGAAATGTAGTGATCCGAATGGGCATATCACACAAATGTTTATAGCAGCAATATCCACAATACCAAACTACAGAAAGAACATAGATTTCCATCAACAGATGAATGGTAAAGAAGATGTGGTATACACACACACACACACATACACACACACACACACACACACGGGAATACTATGCATCCATCAAAAGAAACGAAATCTTGCTGCAGCAATGTGGATGGAACTAGAGGGTATTATGCTGAGCAAAATAAGTCAATCAGAGAAAAATTATCATATGATCTCCCTGATATGAGCAATTTGAGAGGAAGAGTGGGGGGTTTGAGGGATAGGGAAAGAAAAAATGAAACAAGATGGGATCGGGAGGAAGACAAAACCTAAGAGACTCTTTTTTTTTTTTTTTAAAGATTTTATTTACTTATTTATTTGTCAGATAGAGAGCACAGGAGTGAGCACAGGCAGACAGAGTGGCAGGCAGAGGCAGAGGGAGAAGCAGGCTCCCTGCTGAGCAAGGAGCCCGATGTGGGACTCGATCCCAGGACGCTGGGATCATGACCTGAGCCGAAGGCAGCCGCTTAACCAACTGAGCCACCCAGGCGTCCCAGAGACTCTTAATCTCATAAAACAAACTGGAGGGCTGCTGGGGAAGGAGGGTGTGGAGAAGTGGTTTGGTTTATGGACATTGAGGAGGGTATGTGATATGGTGAGTGCTGTTAAGTGTGTAAGCCTGATGATTCACAGACCTGTACCCCTGGGGCAAATAATACATTATATGTTAATAAAAATAATTAATAAAAAAAGAGTAGATGTTTAAGTACAGATGGTTCCTACTTATTATGATCTGACATAACAACTTTTTTACAATGATGCAAAAGCAATATGCATTTAGTAGAAGCCATACTTCAAATTCTGAATTTTGGATTATTTTCTAGGCTAGTGATACGTAATGGGATGTTTTCTTGTGAGGCTGGGACATGGCAGGAAGCCACGGCCCGCAGTCATGCAATCACCAGGGTAAACAATGGATAAGCAATTGATACACTTACAACCATTCTATACCCATACAACCATTCTGTTTTTCGCATTCAGTACAGTATTCAATAAATTGCATGAGATATTCAACACTTTTTTGTTATAAAATAGGCTTTGTGTTAAATGATATTATCCAGCTGTAGGCTTATATAGGTGTTCTGAGCACATCTTAGGTGAGCTATACTAAGCTATGATGTGGTAGGCTAGGAGTATTAAATGCATTTTTAACTTACTATGAGTTTATCAACACATAACGCCATCACAAGTTGAGGAAGATCTGTATTACTTAAAGGTATACAGGCAATCATTAGTCTAAAGATAACCATTAAGCTGAAAACTATTTGTAACAATCAGGAATTAGAGGAGGCAAATGGGAGGTGGGAGGTAATGTAAGTATATGAAATTCTTGACCTCTAACAGCTGAGAGTCAAAAACAGATACTATATAAAGTTAACAAATCCAGAGAGGGGAACGCATACAATATTTAAAGTTATATAACAGCCACCAAAAAACCCCTACAAAAACAGCAACTGACGGCAGTGTTTGACTTTGGAATGTGACTGAACAGAAGACAGGGATGCCATCATTTCATTTTGTCCTTTTTTTGGGTGTCGAGTTTTAAGCATGTGCCATGTATTACTTCTATAAAACAAATACTAAGAATATGAAATTTATAAGTAAAAACCTCTAAGCAAAGCCCTTAAGAGTTCTAGCTCTCTACCACAGCTCAGCGAATTAAGCTGATTGGCAAATGGTTATAGGAAGGTAAGAGCACACAAAATCTCTGGGAATGCAAGAATATAAATAAGACATTGCTGGGGATTTTATAACTGAATGAAAATTAAACCCTATAGAACATCAATTTTCACTTCAGCATAATTTTTATTAATGTGTTAATTTTAAAATAATTTTTCACTTCAGTTAATTTTTTTTTCATTTAAGAAAGTTTATGATTTACATTTTCAACAAATACTAACATGTATAATTAGAAGACTCTTAACTAATTTAAATATTGACTCATAGGGTAATAATACAATAGGTTTAATTCTTTGAGGCAAAATCATTTCTAAAAATTTGATTATCTTTTGTGATATATTATATCATAGAAGAAGAGATCTATGTCATTTAATAAACCTACTCGTTTTGGTTACTATCACTACATAAAAAATGATCCCCAAACTGAATGGTATAAAATATGTACACTTGTTTACATATTTTCACATGTTGTGGGTCAGATTCTGAAGGGCTAAGCTAGGCAGCTCTCACTTGGGGTCTGTTAATAAGGTGAATACCAGGTGTAGGCTACAGCTGCAGTCAAGGTCTAGGTAAGCAAGGTAGTGCTGAGAGTTGATGTGAGCTGGACCCTGGAAACCACCATGGCAGCCAACCAGAGTGCCTACACATGTTCTTTCCAGCTAGGTTTCTCCAGAGTAATAGAACTTCTTACATGGCAGCTGGCTTCCTCTAGAGGGAGTTTCCCTAGGAAATCAAGTGGAAACTGTGGCTTTTTGTGGCCTAGTCCCAGAAGTCACACAATATCTGCCGCCTACTATTAGTTTCAAGGGAGTCACTAATGCCAGTCCAGATTTATGGAGAAGGGGTGTAAGACCCCTGTTCTTGGTGGAAGGGGTGCCAAAGACTTTACAGACTCGTTTATAATCACCACATTACTCTATGGATGAAAAAAAAAAAAGTAAATTTAAGCAAAATGCTATTTTAAAGATTTTATTTATTTATTTGACAGAGAGAGAGATCACAAGTAGGCAGAGAGGCAGGCAGAGAGAGAGAGGAGGAAGCAGGCTCCCTGCTGAGCAGAGAGCCTGATGTGGGGCTCGATCCCAGGACCCTGAGACCATGACCTGAGCCAAAGGCAGAGGCTTAACCCATTGAGCCACCCAGGCACCCCGCAAAATACAATTTTAAACTAATAAAGTTATACTTTGAATTTCTACCTGTGCAGTGTTATGTTTGTGAACCATAATAGAGTCAAAATATTCACTGGGTAAGGATAAGGGGAGGGGATTACTTAAAAAAAATTCTGATCCGGATGCCTGGGTGGCTCAGTTGGTTAAGCGGCTGCCTTCGGGTCAGGTCATGATCTCGGCATCCTGGGATCGAGTCCCACATCTGGGTCCTTGCTCGGCAGGGAGCCTGCTTCTCCCTCTGCCTCTGCCTGCCACTCTGTCTGCCTGTGCTCGCTCTCTCTCTAACAAATAAATAAATAAAATCTTTTAAAAAAAAATTCCTGATCTATCTTTAGAAAACAAATACTCTCATCTGAAAACATAAAGGAAAACTACATTTAATAAAAATTATAGAGAATCATGCTATAGTAGCCAGTGAATGAACCTAAATTACTAAATTGCTGTGTTACATCAGATTAAAGGAGCCAAGCTAAATTGTGAACACCCAACTGGAGTATTCAGTGCCTTAAACTTATTAACTAAAATCCTCACGGTTCCTAATTAGTTCAGGTTAAACATTTAACCATCGAAGAAGTACATTTTCTTAAACTATACTTACTCTTAATAACAAAAATGCTTTTTTGGAAAGCTATATATGTTATAAATATATCAACTGATTCTCTGAGATCAAAATCTCAATGAAATCATTCTTAATCATTAAGTCAAAAATCAGAGGGTATAATTTTAACGATTTAGTGAATTTAATTTGTGACAAATGCAAATAACTACTTTCTATTAAAAGAGGCACTGGAGCAAGTTATCATGAGCCCTATTTGTTTACATAATTTCCCACCCCCAACACTAAAACTCCTATCACCAACTGTCCTTTATTGATGAAATAAGTAAGTAAGGAGCTGTGAAGGTTGTTAGTAACAATGTGGGTATACAACAGAAGTCTTTAAATTATTTTATTGTATTTTTTAATTTAAATTCAATTAATTAACATAGTGCACTATTAGTTTCAGAGGTAGAGTTTAATGATTCATCAGTTGCATGTAACTCATTACATCACGGTGCTCATTACAGTGCTCATTGCAGTGCTCATTACATTACATGCCCTCCATAGTGCCCATCACGCAGTTACCCCATCCCCTCCTCTCCAGGAACTCCCAAGTTTGTCTCCTGTGATTAAGAGTCTCTTATGGTTTGTCTCCCTCTCTGATTTCATTTTATTTTATTTTTCCCTCTCTTCCCTTATGATCCTCTGTTTTGTTTCTTAAATCCCACAAATGAGGGAAATCGTGATAACTTTCTTCTGATTGACTTATTTTGCTTAGCATAATAACCTCTAGTTCCATCTAGGTCATCGCAAATGGTAAGATTCCCCACCCCACCCCCATGGTTGAGTAGAAGTCCTTTCTTTAGAAGAAAAGTATTACTCCATAATCTTGCCATTTTATAAAAAGAAAGAGTCCTCAAAGGCTGTATATTCATTTTAAGCTTCTCTATTGATATTCTGTCACCTTTCCTAATCATTCTCAAAAAGATCTTTGACCTAGTTTTAATTTATTTGGCAATCACTTCACATGGCATTAAGAACAAGATTGGGGGACAGAGGGGCTGCCTCCTCATTCTTGGTTTCCTCAAGAAAGGGGGATCACTCCCAGGACCAGAGTGGCCAATGAAGGAACTTCAGTGGCTGCTTCTAATGTCAAGCCTGCCTACATCAAACCAAACAGCTGGGAAAATACCGAGTATGATGCAAGATGATACTGACTGAACCGTTACCTAGTTTTTATTTCTAGATTCTAGTTCTTTAAAAAAGGGGGAAGGGGAAGAAACTCAGTCTTGAGACATGGAATCTCAGAACACAGGAGGTTGTTTGAAATCCCTCAATGATAAATAAGAAAACCAGGCCAAAACAAGTACTGCAATTTGCTCAAGGCCTCAAGGGAGGCCCATCCCTAGGCTCCTAGGCCCTTTCAACCACAGTGATTTTAGATATTTCTCAGAAATAATAATACCCCTTCTCCCCTTTCTACCTACCCACATGTCAACTAAATCTAAAAATTAAAAAAAAACAAACAAACATAGAAAAATACGTGGTAATTAATTAAACACATGCATCTGGTGAACTAGATTTAGGGTTCACTTTTGCTATTAATGAGATACAATAGATTTGTTATTTCTGGTATTTCTTACAATGTCATCCAGGAGCTACGAGTGGATGCCACCTGAAAGAAAAGGGTCCTGTGGTCAAATTAACTTGGGAAACATTACTTTAAACTAAAAAAAAAAATTCTTATATAATGCTTCTCAGAATTTTAAATTTGTTATATTTGTGAGTCCCTGTGGAGGAAATAAAGTATTTCCCAGTCCTAACTGGCCTAAGATCATCTAGAGTATTAGAAATCTATGGAAGAGACTTTGGGAAATCCTAAACAACATATGCTGAATTACCTCCAGTTCTCCCAGCACATGATCCTGGATATGTAAAGGGTAATTAACATAACAATATACAATATATTAGCCAATAGTTGGAGATGTTCTTGAAACTCAACAGCCAGTTAACTGGGGTTACTTAATGCACTGATAACCAAGGATTTTGATTGACTTCCTTTATTTTGTCAGTTGCATGAAACTAGTTATATACTTTAAGAATTAGCCATTTAAGACGTAGTTAACTAGTCAACTTTACACTTATGCTGCATAGCATAGCAGGGTATTCAAAATCTCAAGTAATTTAACCTACTTATCTAATTCGAAGGTCACAATTTTAGTCTATAGCTTCCTCATC
The DNA here is from genome assembly GCA_003697995.1 of Taxidea taxus jeffersonii. Classification (NCBI taxonomy): domain Eukaryota; kingdom Metazoa; phylum Chordata; class Mammalia; order Carnivora; family Mustelidae; genus Taxidea; species Taxidea taxus. The sequence goes on from ML104803.1 coordinate 320,617, forward strand.
CCCCTTTTAAAAACTTTATAAGGCAATTACAAAGAGAACAATTCAGTATCATAAAATTAGGTAAAATTGGAGGTTTAAAAGTATTCTCTCATAAAATATAGGGCACTTTAAAATTAATTACTGTGATATTCACTGTTAATTAAATAATTTAAAAATTTTACATTATAAAATATTCTTACATTATAGCTTTAAAAAATTACAAGCAGGTGTTCATTGTTGGCATCAGGTATTACATAAATATTTACTGTAGGTGAGTATTAGCTTTGTTTTTTTAAGTATGAGGATGGCAATTATGGTTAAAATTTGATCCATAGTTTGAATGACACAATATAAAGTAAAAGTGTGTGTGTTTGTGAAAAAAAGTTTAACTGTAGAGGTCAAGTAAAATGTTACTTCTGGAGAGTGTCTTGGGTATTTCACCCCTATATCAGAAAAACGATCCATCCAAAAGTCTCATATAGGTAAGAAACTCATGGCAAACATCTATTAATTTATTTCTTAAAAGGAAATAGTAGATATAGAAATAACTTTACAACCCGAAAAAAGAAATGAAATTTCTCATTTTCTTGAAGATAGGCTGAACTATAAACTCCCACAGGCGTGTGAATATTTCTTAATATATGTTTTGAGATTTTCCTTTCTCTTTTTTTAGGGTGAATTAAAATGTTATTGGGTTAACTTGGGAGTTTCTGTATATAAATTAATATTTTTTTTCATGTAGGAGAGTTCAGTCATTTTATTAAAAAATTCATCTTTCCATCATAATCATTGGGGAAAAAAAATCTTTACAAATACATAACCAAATTTTACTAGTGCAGAACTTCTAAAGTTAAAACAAACAAACAAAAAACAAAACAAAACAAAAAAAACAAGGAGCACCTGGGTGGCTCAGTAGGTTAAGCATCTACCTTTTGCTCTGGTCATGATTTCAGGATATTGGGATTGAGCCCTGCATCAGGCTCCCTACTCAGTGGGAAGTCTCGCTTCTACCTCTCCCTCTGCCCGTCCCTACCGCTTCTGCTCTTGATCTCTCTCTGTCTCTATCTCAAAATAAATATAAATACATCTTAAAAAAAAAATATCTAAGGGAGCTCTATTCAATGTTTACTAAAATAAAAAAATGACATAATATAAAATTCATTGTCTGGCTTCCTTTTTAAAGCTCTTGAACATCCCTTTGCTGTGACATTCCATGTAAAATACCTATAGGGCTGGAAGAGATTGTCTCATTACAATACAATATGTACAACACCCCATTTACAGCCATATCAAATTATAAGTAGTAATATTTTTAAAAGGCCATCCTATATAGTCCTCTTATTCCAGAGTCATAATGAAAAAATTATTTATTAATGAGTTTGATTTATAAAATTTTTGCCTTTGGGCACTAAAATGAAGTTAAAAACATTCAGAGAACTACAGAACACTTAACAATTATAAAAGCAGTCAGAAGCCCCATAAATCACAATTATTCTGAAACAATACTCTAAAAATGCAATTTAAACTGATAATGTATCATTTAATTATATTTTGATGTACAGCAACATTTGTCTAAATGACCTAGGAAAATACAGAGTCTTGGAAGATTGTTATTATTAAGGAATGAATTGGAGAGCGGGTTTTTATGCTGTTCTTTTTTTGGAGTGTTATGAAACAAAAGGGCAGCCTGAGTCTTCGGGTGCCATCATCCACTCCTTAAAGAGAAGACATACTCTGAACATTTGTAGATTTTGCAATGTACAATAAATAAGAGGAACCTACTATGTAACAGCTGCTACAGAGTTTTAATAAACCTATTTGATACATCAGACAGCCACAATTCCTAAGAGGTCACCTAATCACAGAGGGCAAAGCAACTGAATCACCATGTTCTACGAAGTTTCTTTCATCCTGCATGAATAGGCAACATATGACACATGATCACTTGATACAAATAGTTACATAAACCAATATTAAATTGGCTTTCAACTTCTTCAAGATAGAATTAGAGAATCCCCTCACAAATTAGCAAGTTTTAAGAGTTCAAATGAATAGGGAACCTTTGATATATGCAAATGTGTTACACAATGTATTTAATTCTTAGAATAAAGGTCGATTAAATAAAAGCCCTTTCAAAAATCCTTCTTTGTAATTAATTTCTTTGTTTTTATTCAAATAGATAATTTGAAGATTAATAAAATTATGTCAGAAAGCATTATATAAAGTCAAGCATTTTTGATGCAAATATTCTGAATACAATCTAAGTTTATAAATGAGGAGCCTTGTGGATAAATGCATATACTGAGGGGGGAAAACAACAAACCCACATTTAAACATAAGAGACAACAGGCAAACAAGCTCCTAACATGTCCGCTAAGATTAGCAATGGAACAGCATTTCTGTTTGTCTAATGGGATCAAAATGCATTTTCTACAGACCCTATTACTAAAATAAAGAGGACTACTTGCAGGTCAGATTACAGATTACAGCTACCATGAGAATCCTACTTATAGCTTCAAGATGTTGCTTATGATCAATAAAACTAAAAAGCATTAGAGATAATTGTTCATATTCCTTACTTGGAAATGTGTCAGGTTCTGTATTCAACATGTCTTTTCTAATAGTAGCTTCAGATGTCATACATGTACCTTGGGCTTTTTTAATGGTTTCCTATTTCTAATAGTTGGTGTGAATCTAAGAAAGTATGGACTATACTTGCCCTCTTAGGGGAAGAGGGGAAAAAAAACAAAGAAACCTAATCAGGTCTAAAAATGAGTTTATCCTATTTTGTACAAAGAAAACAGAAAGAGTCTGGGGAAGATAAACTAATTTCCACCAGTTTCTGCCTACTACATATACACTAACTCAATTTAGATTGATCTGATAATGTCTACAGACTTACTACCAAGACACAAGGTTACTATATACATTTGGATTCCCCCCCCCCAAAATGGCATGAGATGAAATGTTGTCCTAAGCTTCTTTTAATTTTATTTTAGTTTTATCTTGGTTTTTTACTTCAAAGCAAATAAGACAAGTTTTCTTGACATCTTTTCAAAATTTACCATAGCAGGACAATGACAGAACCAATATTCTTTATATAGGGCAAAACAACTTTAAGTGACAGGAAGATTTTTAAGAGAACACATCCTGATTTACTTGAAAAAAAAAATGCTGTGCATGCAAGAAGGGAATTAAATAGCAGCTTTATTTTACACTTTAAAACTGCTTTAAAAAGCAGCCAATTTTCCTATATAAAAACATCCATTTATTCAACTCTAGACAATGGAAAGGTAATTGAAATAGTAACCAAGAGAACTAAATCTTAATTCTTTATTTCCCACTAATTAGTTTTTTGCTAACAATATTTTTGTTAAGTTTCAAAGACAAAATCTAAAATGTTTGAAAGATTTTTCTTTAAATTGATAAAAGTAGTCAGGGCTTAGTCCTGACTAAGTCATGTAGTACATGACTTAGTCATGTAATCCCTCTGAAACTGAGTATTTACAATTCAGTATTTACTAAGCAGTTACAATATACCATATACTAAGCAAATAAAGAACCTGACAACATTTCTAACCTCAATGAATTGTTTAATTCTTATAAATAAAACTTTAATTTTAATATATTTAACATGATAGCATTTTTCAAAAGCTAATATATTTAATACAATTAAACTAAAAAATACAACCATAACATGTAAAATGATGTTTTTAAACAGTACATGAATACAGTTACAGAGGATGCTATTTTATTCCTCATTATGTTCAATTTTCCGATTTAAAGTAATTTTTTTTTTAAGATTTTATTTGACAGAGAGAGAGAGACCACCAGTAGGCAGAGAAGCAGGCAGAGAGGGGGGAAGCAGGCTCCCCGCTGAGCAGAGAGCCAGATGTGGGGCTCGATCCCAGGACCCTGACATCATGACCTGAGCCGAAGGCAGAGGCTTAAACCACTGAGCCACCAGGTGCCCCTTAATTTTTATAAAAAATGAGAAAATAAGAAAAGCTTATTTAGAACTTAAAATATCTATACTGTTAAATGCAGTATAGTTTTGAGTCAGTGATAGGAAAAAGTATTTAAGGATCTCTTTCTATCCTTTAATGAGTAGCCTGAATTATTTTACTTACTAAATTTAAGTATAAGTTACAAAAATGTAGGCAGTCTTTAATGTAGAATTTTTGAACATATTATTTAATGATTTACTAATGACAGAAGTATAATCTTCAAACTATAACTCATTTCTTTATGACAATTAAAAGTGCAAAATTTATTATTATACATGAGACTATATAGGTTTATAAGAGGAAATACATAAAGAATTCAATTTATATCTAACATTTTATTTTTTTAAGATTTATTTATTTTACATGAGAGAGAGAGAAAACACACAAGCAGGGCAGGAGAAGTCAGAAGGAAAGAGAGAGAGAATTTCAAGCAGACTCTCCACTAAAGTCCCACTAAAGAGCCCAATGAAGGGCTTATTCTCACAACATTGAGATTATGACCTGTGCAGAAATCAAGAGTCAGATACTTAACTGACTAAGCCACCCAGGTTGCCCTATATTTAAAATTTTAACAAAGATAAAAAGCATGGATGTTCTATGCAATGAACGAGGCTTCACTTATGATATAATATTTCATTAATAATGCACAGCATTAATTCCATATAAAAGGAAAAATTGAATTTTTTTCCACTTCCTTTATTTTAAAAAATATCATTAATGATATTCAGCAAAGAGGTAGCAGGATTTTGATACCACTTCTACTTAAAACACTCAGAAAAAAAAAAAGATAAAATGCAAAAGAAGAAACCCTAAAAGGTAATCCTCACTAAACAACAAGATAATAGTATCTTCGAACTGAATGAAAACAAAGTCATAAGCAGGGCCCTGACTCTGGAAGAATAGGTTGAGAAACTCCAGTGAACATCTAAAAATAATGCCAGAAAAAGAAATGATAATAAATCACTGTAGTCTAAGTTAATAGCTGATAAATTTTCAGAACAGAAGGAAGACATTAATTCTCAGGTTAATATTATACTTCAAGTATCAAACAAATAAAACATATTGAAAATGAAAAGCATTAAAAATAAAGAGAAAATGCATGTTGTCTACAAAGAATGACAATTAGACTTGTATCAACAACAGATTGCCAGGAAACAATGCATAATATCTTTAAAGCAACCTAATATTTTATACCTAACAAAGCTCTCATCTAAGAGCTAGAGCAAATTAAGGCATCTTGGAAACTTAAGGTTTAAGTTTCACATATCCTTTTTCATTAGCAATATTCATGAAAAAAAAAAAGCCAATTCATGGTGACGCATTAGTCACACAAGCACAAAAATTTCTGAAAGATGTTGCTAAATCTAATTAAGAATTTTAAAATATTAATGTCCAATATTCTGAGATTAAAGAAAAAAATCTGAAACTATAGAGAACAATAGCAAGAAGCATGAGAGTACTGATCAGCAAATGATAAATGTAAAGGTGACAGTCATGTTTAGAAAGACAGAGATTCTGAATAGGAAAAATTTACTTAAAAAATTACCAAGTGCATGTATGTCTGTATCTATGTACACATACATGCACACACATGCATGATAAACTACAAAGTGAAAAAATTTATTTCAAATGACTTTAGATGAAAACACTTTATAGTACATCTTTTGTTGTTTATAGTTATATCAGTGCTTTACTTTGAAACTTTTAAACTTATATGATAAATGAAATGAGTTAAAGTTAACAGTTATGAGTTAAAATGAGTTAAATGAGTTAAAGTTAACAGTAATCAAGACTGTTGGGATAAAAGAGAACCAATTACAAATCAACCTCTTAATGCTAAAGTGAATTAGAGATATTGATTTGAACTCAAAATTTTAAATACATGTATTCATTTTCTTTTAACACTGGCCACAAAATGTATAGAAGTAACATATTCTAAGGAACAAATGCATACCTAAGACCTAGACTCAAAGTTTATACCATCTCCACAAATCTTTGGACAGAACACTGATGTCACGTCTGGGGCAAGGAAGGTATAAGGTAATCCTTGGAAATCTGGTTGCTCCAGAAAGCAAGGAAGATTAAAAAATATTGAAAGTCATGTTAAGGACCCAGAAGTTAATCCAAAGAGGCTTCCCACTCACCAAACCAGAGGCACCAAAAAGAATGACGGCGATTGATTAAAACACACAATGTCAATGAAAGCCTGAGTCCCTAGTTATGCTCAAGAAAGAAAATGTCCGAGCAAACTCATTTGTTACCATTTAGCACTTTAAGGAATTAAATTATTTACTTTGAAAATTATTCATTGAAAACAAAGAAGAAAAATTAAGCATTTTTCCTCTATGACTAAAATGAACTATATTTCAGAGTTATCAAATAGCTCCAGTTGAAAGCTGGGGAAAACACTAGATTATTAAAAAAATGCCAGCAAATGTAGAAGAAATGAAAGATTTAAAAAGCATCATATTATAATAATTATTGTATGAGAACTATTGACAGTAACTGAACCTAGTACCAAAGTTAGTTTATAAATGATTTTTTGTGCACTCAAGTAGAACACATTCACATCTGGAGTAAAGGGATGAGGCTATCATCATAATCCAATAATCAAATTTAGGTCACTAATAGTGAAAAACAAAACAAAATATACATTATGTATCTTTTGATCTGATATATAAGAAGTACATATCACCTGTGATGCAATCTTGCTAAAAACAACTAACTTAATCAAGAACTTAATAGAACTTCTAGTGAACAGAATCGACAGGGACCAGAGGAACTTCAAAAGGAAGCAATCAAATCCATAAAAGTAAACTACAAAGGGCCAACTGGAAGCTTTTTTTCTCTAAATCAGTGAAGTAAATAAAAAGCCTATTGTAGATTATAGAGATGTACAAGACATAGCAATCAAATGTGTAGTCCTGGATTAAATGTGTGATTTGGATTAAGTCCTAAAAACAGTATTTGGAAAACAAAGAAACTTTAGTACAGATTAGGTATTATATGACCTTGAACACTTAATTCCATGAGGCATGACCATGTTACCTTTACAATGTAAAAAAAAAGATTCCTGTTTTTTTGAGGCCCACGTGGAAGTTTTTGAGGACTATTTATTATGGTTTTTGTTCTGTAAAGCAGGCACATCAGTGGTCACTACCTGTTGGGCAATAGGGCTCAGGATGATTTCACAATCTCACACAGAGTAAGTTAAAGAACACGATTGGAGAGATTAAAGGTGGGGGAGGAGGTGCTGCTGGCAGGAAGAAGAGAGATAGCACAGGTGCCTGGATCATTCCACTGACTCCCAGGAAGGCTGAACAGAGACTGGGGTGTTCTGCTGGACATGAACAGGCATCAAAGAACATCCCCTATTGCTCTTACTTCTTGCAGGACAGCTGTGAGAGTAGTCTTGTCAACGGCAGGAATAAACAAAAAGCCTGAAACTAGGCAGTGTTGACTGCAGATACCAGCTGTTCACTGAGGTGCTCTGCAAAGGCTAGCTGCCTTGAACCTGGAGGTCTTGGGGCCTGTGGGAATTGGCTGCACCTACTGCTGGCGGTAAGGAGCCACTGGCCCCACTGAAGATGAGTTCAAGTACAGCCCCTTCCTGAGCTGAAGGCAAGGGCTCTGTTCCTAGCCAGTTTATTTTTCAGGCAAACCATGGTGTCCCACTGTCATTTCAACTAATTCTGTTTGCTGCTATCATGGTACTTAAAATAGGTTCCAAAGTTCTTTAGCATGAAATAAAAAAAATACAGAAAATTTATGAGTAAGGAGTAAAGAACACAAACAAAATGTATACATGTGAAAGAGGAAAAAGAGAAAACCCATCAGTCCAGGGGTAATCAAAAATAAGACCAAATGATCACTAACCACAACAATTTTAAACAGACTGGACTAATCTATTTAAATACACAGATGATCAGACTGGACTTTAAAATATACTCTAAAAGATACACACACACACACACACACACACACACACACACACACACACTCTATATGCTCCTTATGCCCCTATCTACATACCTAAGGTAAAACCACACTGAGAGGTTGAAAATAAAGGGATAGAAAAAATACAGTGGGAACACATAACCAAAACAAGCTGGTGGCCGCAAACATATCAAACAATATAAAATATAATGAAAAATTACTAGTATGGGTAAAAAAAAAGCTTCCAACAAAAGAAAAAAAAACTCACAAAGGAAAATATCCATGAATTGTAAAAAGCCAATAACAAAGTCTTCGCATACATAAGACAAAAATCTCACAAATTTAGAAGGAGAATCTGATAAATCTATAATCATAGTGGGGGATTTCAGTATACTTCTATGAAAAACCAACAGATAGGGCCAATTTTTAAAAAGTAGGTCTAGAGAGTATCTGAACAATCAAGTTAACAATCTTGAGATAACAAACAAGTAGGAGATATATATTAATTTAATTACACATTAAATTTAAAAAAACATATACTAGATCACAAAATATCAACATAAATTTCAAGAAATCAATATCTTACAAATCTCTTTATGATAACTGTTTTTTTTTTTAAAGATTTTATTTATTTATTTGTTAGAGAGAGAGAGCGCAAGCACAGGCAGACAGAGTGGCAGGCAGAGGCAGAGGGAGAAGCAGGCTCCCTGCTGAGCAAGGAGCCCGATGCGGGACCCGATCCCAGGACGCTGGGATCATGACCTGAGCCAAAGGCAGCTGCTCAACCAACTGAGCTACCCAGGTGTCCCATATGATAACTCTTCTTAAAGTAGCAATGGGTCTATGAACGTTTATGACATGTTCATAAAAAAAAAACTTTAAAATATACTGTTAAGCATCTCATAGGGTAAAGAGGAACTCATAGTGGAAATCCAAGCATTCAGAAACAAATGACAAATGAAGGTACTATGCATCAAAAATTAAAAGATCCAGCTGAAGTAGCTGTATTTTGATGGAGGCAAGCATACTTTAAGTACATTTATTTAAAGCAAGAGAGTAAAAAAAAGTACCGTATAGGAAGCTCCAAAAGAAAACAACTTACTGTTTCTCTACTCTCAAACTTTACCCATAACTAAAGAAGAATATAGCAAATAAAAGCAGAAGTCAATAAAATAGAAAAAATGGGGAATTTGACAAAATCAGAAGTTGTTCCTTTGAAAACACTTAAAAAAAAAGGATTTGTTTCTTTGTTTTTTGTTTATTTAGAGAGCACAGAAGCAAGGGGAAGTACAGAAGGAGAGGAAGAGAACAGATTCTGCCCAAGCTATGCTATGCGTTCAGCTGTGCGGGGCTTGATCTTATGACTCTGAGATCATGACCTGAGCTGAAACCAAGAGTTAGACTCTCAACTGACCTAAACACCCAGGTACCCTGAAAAACACTTTTTAAAAAACTGGTAATATAGACAAATCTCCATTAAGACTGGTCAAAGGTAAAAACAAAACAAAACAAAAAAGTCGGAAAATTTACTAATTAACAATTTAGGGATGGGGGAGAATATAACTACACAAATAGAGATTACTTTAAAATTCTAAGACTATACAAGTAAATTTGGAGCCTTAAGACAATATAGATACATTTCTAGAATTTAAAAAACACAATCTCAACATGGAGAACAAATCACTTCAGAGAAAGGGGGAAACTACAATAAAAGTTTTCCTACTCATTCCCTGAAGCTTAGAGAAAGTGTGTGAAGCATATACCAAATCAAACCTGAAATATACAACTATCTAGAGATGATAAAACCCTAAATAAAATACATAGAAGATAAAACCCTAAATAAAACATTAGCAAGTTGAATTCAGCAATATATAAAACACAGTCCATCATGGTCAAAGAGGCTTTACCATGGAAATGCAAAGAACGATAGACAGCAAGGGGTGTCTGGGTGGCTCAATGGGTTAAGGGTCTGACACTTGGTTTTGGTTCTGGTCATGATCTCAGAGTCCTGGGATCCAGTGGACCCTTGGTTGGTTCTCCACTCAGTGGGGAGTCTACGTGAAGATTCCCTTCCTCTGCCCTTCTTCCCACTCACGCACCCATCCTCTTTCTCTCAAATACATAAATAAATAAATCTTTTTCAAAAAAAAAGGCTGGACAGCAGAAAATGTGTTAATGGAATACATTTTTTCAGAGATTAAAGAGGAAAAAATATCATCTAAATAAACACAGAAATAGCATTCAACAAACATTAATTATTTTAAATGAAACTATAAAATCAAAAAATAAAATAAAAATAGATCGTAACTCATTTCACTTAAAAATTGATGGGTGAATTAAAGACTTAAATATGAAAGAGAAACTTAAAAATTCTCAGAAATATCATTGTGACTCAGGATAGGAAATTATTTCTTTAAACACACACACAGCATAACAATAAAACAAAACCTATCTATAATATAATTAATTGATTAGAGCAAACAAGACAAGCGATAGACTGAGAAAGATATTTTCAATGCCTATAGCTAAAGGAAAAAAAAAAAAAGCCCAGTATTCAGAATAAGAATAAGAAAACACAATAGAAGAAAATGGATGCAGAGAAGTCTCTGATGACCCCAGAGGACAGTGCTGGTTATTAAGATCATTCATCTCATTTCTCTTCCAGTTAGAAGCACCAGTTTTGTTCATGTGTACAACTGCTCTACCCTTCATGCACTGCTTGGGACCAAGAGTAAGCTAAGCCCAAGTCGGTTCCAACTCTTTCAGTGTCTTGTTGGCCATCTGAGAGGATTAAAAAGCTAAAAATAAAAGTTAGACACACTCCTTGAAATCAGATGATTTAAAACTAAAGAAAAGCTTTACATGTGGGGAAAAAAGTAGAGAAGCATGTTTCCTTATTACAAATTCTTACACTGGGGATGAAGATCATTGATGATTTCCAAAGATGTTATACCAAATTTATGTTCCTAGCAGCACTCTAGGAGAACTCCCATTTTAATCCTATCATCTTTCTCATTCTACAGATGAAGAAACTGTCCCTGGGAAGTTCAGCAACATCTTCTCCAAGGCCACTGAGACCACAAATCGGCGGGGAGGGAGTCCCCCAATTTCTAACCAGAACACATTTGTCTGTATTGCTGAAGTTGAACCCAGTGTATTCTGAACTCAGGTAGCCACAGCCAAGCCATCTGTGGTTTGGAGTTTTCTGCTTCACTGATTCCTCCACCCAGCTTCCAGAAGTGTCAGAATCCCTCTCTTAACTGCTTTACCAGAAACCGATTTCTCTCCATGCTTGATGCTAACCATGCAGCGGAATGTCAGAACTCCTGCCGGACAAGGAAATGCTAAAAGGACAGGTTGTTCTGTTCAACACAATCAGATTAAGATTAGTGCCTCAGCCAAATAGGGGGAGTAACAGACACAGAATCTTTGGTAGAAACTTGATCTGTTCCTACATTCGGTGAATGTCAGTTATCCTTGAGATGCATTAACTTTTCCAGACCCAAGAGAGTCTGTCTCCTAAATTATTGCTTCTGTGGCCTGAGACAAAACTTCTCTTTCTAGGGAGATGGTTAGGTTAGTTGTTTTCTCCTCATCTACTTATTCAATGAGGCTAATGATACTAAATGTGATTTATTAAAAGGCAAATGAATAAAAATATATGCTTGCATCTTAAATAACGTATCATGTCAGGAGCCTTTCTGGTTATATTAAATGGTCCTATTTTTTAGAAAGCCCTTCGTGTACTCCTTTCCCCTTCAACAGAAGGTCTGACACTCTCCCCTATTTCCCCCCCTTTACCTCCTTCCTCCTTTTAAATTTTTAAAAAATTTTACAACTTTACAATTTCATACAAAATGTTAATTTGTTTTTCACAACTCCAGTGTGTGTGTGTGTGTGTGTGTGTGTTTCACAACTCCAGTGTGTTTATTAATTTGTCAAATATATTCTGATCTTTTCACTCTACTCTCCACACCTTTAAATAAATTCCTGGAGATGACACTTCTAAGGGCCTCTCCCACCTTCACACCAACACTGAGAGCTGACCGCCTCTCCTGGTGCTCAAGCAGCTGGCCCTCCACAGGCCAGATTTGGTCCCTCTTTACAAGTGCATTTCATACTACTCTCCCACTGGAAATTGCACATCATAAAGGGAACTCGTCTACTATGCAGGTTCCCTGGACCTCACTCTCAAAGATTCTGATTCAACAGACTGGGTGTAAACTGGGCAGCTAGTATTTTTGCAAACTCCTCAGGTGTTTCTAAGGCCAGTGGTCTTCTGATTACTCTTTGAGAAACGGCATTCAGAATTCTACTCTGCCCCATCAGGTCTGCCTCTGTCCAAGGTCAACTTGTTGGTACAAATTTGGTCACTGAATTCTCCATGACTACCTGACACTCATCCTTTCTTCTCTGCCCACATCAGGCCACCTTTCCCCACTCGGGCACAGAGCTCATCTTGCACTCACTGCCATTACTGCTTGTTCATATTTGGCCTTGACTCTGTGGATACATCTACAGGAATGTCTGCCCAGTCCTCTTCATGCTGGAAACTGCTCTTTCCCCAATGGAACACTACAGCAAATATCTTGTGACTCTAGACTCCATTGCCTCACTGCTGTGGTTTAAGTGGCCAATCAGGCTTCTTTCCTGGAGCCTAGAAATAGACTTCCTGCCTCTCTGCAGATGGGAACTCCAAACTGTGAGCAGCCATGTTTCTTTATGTTGAAGAAGCTGGTCTACAGATAAACATGATGAGTCTATGAAAGAATGTAGCAGAGGCAATTATGTGAATCTCTGATTTCAGTTTTTCCTGAAGCTCAGCTACATCTGTCACCTCCCAAGATGTGGACATTCAACATGCTTATACACACATTACACTCAGCTTTCTCAGGAAACAAAAAACAAAAAACAAAACAAAAATAACAAAAAACTACCTTACTTTTTGACTGAACTATTTTATTTTATTTTGTGTTTTGACTGAGCCATTTTATTTATTTTTTAGAGAATGTTTTTTAAAGATTTTATTTATTTGACAAAGAGAGACAGAGAACACAAGCAGGCAGAGAGGCAGGCAGGGAGAGAAGGGGAATCAGGCTCCCTGCTAAGCAGAGAGCCCAATGTGGGGCTCGATCCCAGGACCCTGAGATCATGACCTGAGCTGAAGGCAGAGCCTTAACCCACTGAGCCACCCAGGCGCCCTGACTGAGCCTTTTTTTTTTTTTTTCTTTAAAGGTTTTATTTATTTATTTGACAGAGATCACACAAGTAGGCAGAGAGGCAGACAGAACGGGGAGGGGAGAAGCAGGCTCCCTGCCGAGCAGAGAGCCTGATGTGGGACTCAATCCCAGGACCCTGGGATCATGACCGGAGCCAAAGGCAGTGGCTTAACCCACTGAGCCACCCAGGCGTCCCTGACTGAGCCATTTTAAATTGTACTTTTATCACTTGAAACTGAGAGTTCTTAAATTGTTAAATAGCATAAAAAATTTAACTCTGTGTTCTCCCCAGTGTTATTATAAGTTCCCTAAATGCTGTTTCCCCTGCTTTGCCTCCAGTTTCCTTCTCAACCAAAAGCAAAACAGTTTCTACCCCACTTTCCTCCACTGAAACAGGTTAAGGTTATTACTGACTTCAAGGTTTGAACTCCTGTTATCTTTCATTTCCAAGGATCTCTACTTGTATCTGTGTCTACAAGCTTATTTGAAGTTTTGGATGTTGGTTGGTAGAACACTCACCTGCTTTGCCACAAAAGTGAAACCTGGGAATTATTCTACCCCTTATTCAAGATCTATGGATTGTATTTCCTAAATGTTTCTACCACTTATGACCCTTATGACTCAGTAATTTGACCTTTACTTAATCTCTATGTCCCTCATTTCCTTATCAATAAAATGGGGATATAAAATGGTACCTACATAAGGGGCACCTGGGTGACTCAGTTAAGCCTCCGACTCTTGATTTCGGTTCAGGACATGATCTCAGGCTTGTTAAGACTGAGCCCTACTTCTGGCTCCATGCTCAGTGGAGAGTCTGTTTGAGATTTTTCTCTCCCTCTGCCCCTCCCCCTGCCCCAGGAGTGCTTGCTCTCTCTAAAATAAATCTTTAAAAAAAATAGTGCCTACATCATAGGACTGTTATGACAATTACAAAGAATAATATATTTGAAGTACTTAGAACAGTGACTGGCACACAGTAAGTGTGGTTGGGGATGTTTTGTAATTATTACTGAAGCAATCACTGAGTTTATATGCATAAACTTTATATGCATAAAGGATCATGATTTAATTCAGATCTTTACCACCTCTGCCCTGAATCCCATACTACAATGAACTCCTAAGTATTTTCTTAACCCTATGCTGGTCTTTGCAAAGTGAAACTTCTAACTCCTCTACTTAGAACTCTTCAGTGGTCTTACGTAACATATGAAAGTCAACCTAGATAGTTCTTCAGGATTTGGCCTTTCCTCTCTCAGCACTCCCCAGAAGGATCAAAGTATTTGTAATTCCTCAGGAAAACTATCCCATGTATTTCCGAAATATCTATCTATTTATCTATCTCTGTTTTTATTTTTGTTAACCTCGGGCTAAACTGTATTTCCCATGATTGGGCCTGGTTGCCTCCCATTCCTTGAAGACTCAGCATTTCCATAAAACTTCTATCCCTGAAGAATTATATTCAAATTCCTATTACTTTTCTAGAGATTTTCCCTGTACACAGGAAAATCATTGCACCTGCCATACTGTGTCACTGTATCATAATTTCCATTTATGTCTGTGCTTCTCAATGGATGAGGGAGAAAATCATAAATGAGAGCTCCATGACAGGCAGGGGGCCCATGTTTTATTCAGCTGTTTTTTCCCCTTTTTTAAGGGAGAGAGCGGGGGGTAGGGGCAGAGGGAGAGGGAGAAAGAGAATCCTAAGCAGGTTCCACACCCAGTGCAGAGCCTGAGGTGGGGCTTGATCTTATGACACTGAGCTCATGACCCGAGCTGAAATCAAGAGTCGGACACTTACCCGAGTCACCCAGGCACCATGTTTTGCTCAGCTTTAACCCCCAGCACAAACCATGGCACTTGGCACAATCGTTCTTAAATGAAGAAAGACATTATGAGTGATTTTGCTGCATCAACCCATGAAAGAGGTCAGAAAATGCATAGCCAAAAATGGGAAAACATTAGGGAAACTTTACAAAACCTAAATTTTCAATAACGGTCTCCAGGTATAATATCAGTTGAGAATCATGCAAGGTCCTTAAACTACGCAAAATTTTTCTTCAAATTAAGCCAGAAGAATTTTTTACTGAAACAGATGCCTAGATCTATGGCTTTTAAAATATTTAAGTTTACATGTCATCTTTGACCCACCAATATGAAAATTAGTAAGAACTTTAAGACCAAAAATCAGTTTGGCAATCCCAAAGGTAAATTGCTTTAGGTTACATGATGCAATAAATCAATTTAAGTATGTGTGGTACATGCAAAACAAAACATTCCATTCAGGAGTTTCCACCACGTGTGGTGCAGTCATACAAGGAATGGCTATCATATGGTTTCATAATTTATCTGTCTAAGCACTAAAGGTAACTAAAGAAAAGAAATAGAAGGAGCACTGGGGAGAATATTTATTCTACTTGTTTCTTTATGGAAAATATTTATGGATATTCTGTAAATGTATATTTGATCCCACAACAAAGTTTTTCTCTTATTCATATACTTAATAGAATACACTTGCAAAAAGCCTCTAATTTCTAGTTTGGCTTTTCATCAAAAGAAATTTAGAAATCAGGAAAAACTCAGATTTTGACATTATATGGTTATTTTGGTAAGTTCTATGATTACTCTCCCAAATATACACAGATAATTAAATTAAATTTCATATTTTCAAATTGTTATGAAAGCCTGGAGCAGAGGCTTAACTTGGACAACTCTAATCTTTTCCAAATAAACCCCTCCCGACCACTGCCATCACATTTACAATGAAACAAGCTCGGGAGTGACTTGGACAGATGGAGTTTGAACTATATTAAAAACACAAATAACCTAATACTCTGAGGTCTATGTCTGCTCTGCTTTCCTTTGTGATATCTATACAAGATACAGATAAATTTCATGCTGAATGAAGTCCATTTGTACACTACTTGACAGTGAATGCAGAACACACAAAAATATGCTGCACATACCTTTAAAAATATTTCACTCTTTACTTAAATATTACCTTTAAAATCCTTTCTCCGTAAAAACATTTATCTATAAAAAACTGGTATTTTGTTCACTTTTTCTTTTTTTCAACTTGGTTATTCACTTTCATTCATTCATTCATTCATTCATGTGAAATCTACCATAGGCTAAGTGTCAGGTTACAAAGATAAAAAGCACATTCTTTGCCGTTAGTGCACTTCTACTCCAGATGAAGGAGTGAAACATACAAATAAAAATGGTAAGTGTTCATGACACTGTTCATGACAGAAGTGTGAACCAATCTCACTGAGGCGGAAGAGGGCAGGAAGAACTGAAGAGGGAATCGTTGGCTTAAAAGCAGAACATGCCTGAGTAGGGACCAGTGCATGGCATGAGAGGGCCAATGCTGTGCTCGCTCTGTGTCTTGTGTCTGGCCTCGATATTTTGGTCCTGTATTAAATACTGCTTCCTCTAATAATATTTTCATCAGAAATTTTATAGATATTCTCAATCAGATTGACTGAATCACTAGAAGAGACTGAGTAGTTTTATATTAAAAAATGTTCTTGCGGAGGCATTAGAAGATGGCGGAGAAGTAGCAGGCTGCGACGACATCAGGCAGCAGGAGATCAGCTAGATAGCCTATCAAACCATTCCGCACACCTACGAATCCAACAGGAGATCGAAGAGAAGAAGAGCAACAATTCTAGAAACAGAAAATCGACCACTTTCTAAAAGGTAGGACCAGCGGAGAAGTGAGTCCAACGCGATGGGAAGATAGACCCCAGGGGGAGGGGCCGGCTCCCGGCAAGCGGAGGAGCACAAAATCAGGACTTTTAAAAGTCGGCTCCACGGAGGGACATCGCTCCAGAGGCTAAACTGGGGTGAAGACCTCACGGGGACAACGTGGACTCAGGTCCCACGGGGTCACAGAAGGATCGGGGGTGTCTGAGTGTCGCAGAGCTCACAGGTATTAGAGCGGGGAAGCCGGCTGCGGAGACAGAGCCGAGGAGTGAGCTCTCAACTCGGGGCTTCCTAGAGCGGTGGTCTGGGACACGGGCCGGTGCGAGGGGTCCCCACAATATCCGGGGAGACTCCGACCTGGGAGAGCTCAGGGATCTACGGGGTTCAGAGACTCCAGGTGGGACTCTGCCAGAGACAGAGACGCTTGGTCACAGGCTGGGTGAGCTCGGAGCTCCCAGAAGCCAGTGAGACGGGACTGATGACAGTCGATTTTCTCTGAGCGCGGCTGGAGGCGGGGAGATGGGAGTGATTAAGCGCTTTTCTCTGAAGGCGCACTGAAGACTGGGGCCCCGAGCTCTCGGCTCCTCCGAGCCGGAGATTGGGAGGCCGCCATTGTCATTCCCGTCCTCCGGAACTCTACGGAAAGCGTTCAGGGAACAAAAGCTCCCGAAAGCGAACCTGAGAGGATTACTTAGCCCGGCCCCTGGTAAGGGCGGTGCAACTCCGCCTGGGGCAAAGACACCTGAGAATCACTACAACAGGCCCCTCCCCCAGAAGATCAACAAGAAACCCAGCCAAGACCAAGTTCACTAAACAAGGAGAACAGCAGATTCTTATCTGGACAAAATGACAAGGCGGAAAAACTCACCACAAAAAAAGAACAGGAGGCAGTACCGAAGGCTAGGGACCTAATCAATACAGACATTGGTAATATGTCAGATCTGGAATTCAGGATGACGATTCTCAAGGTTCTAGCCAGGCTCGATGAAGGCATGGAAGATATTAGAGAAACCCTGTCAGGAGAAATAAAAGCCCATTCTGGAGAAATAAAAGAACTAAAATCTAATCAAGTTGAAATAAAAAAGCTATTAATGAGGTGCAATCAAAAATGGAGACGCTTACTGCTAGGATAAATGAGGCAGAAGAAAGAATTAGTGATACAGAAGACCAAATGACAGAGAATAAAGAAGCTGAGCAAAAGAGAGACAAACAACTACTGGACCACCAGGGGAGAATTCGAGAGATAAGTGATACCATAAGACGAAACAACATTAGAATAATTGGGATTCCAGAAGAAGGAGAAAGAGAAAGAGGAGCAGAAGGTATACTGGAGAGGATTATTGTAGAGAATTTCCCTAATATAGCAAGGGGAACAAGCATCAAAATCCAGGAGGTGCAGAGAACACCCCTCAAAATCAATAGGAATCGGTCCACACCCCACCATCTAATAGTAAAATTTACAAGTCTTAGCAACAAAGAGAAAATCCTGAAAGCAGCACGGGACAAGAAGTCTGTAACATACAATGGTAAAAATA